>CM076575.1:600739920-600944997 GCA_034641835.2 Pinus albicaulis | reverse complement strand
TGAGTGTTGGGTGTGGAGCCTGATTATCTTGTTTATTTTGTATCACAGTGTTGGACCCCTGTACCTTAATGGGGAAGAAACGCCGCCCGTAATTAAACATTTCCTGGGGGGTCCAGGGGGGGTGGCTGCAACTTTATGGATCCCCCCCCCCCCCCAGCGAGGGGTTTCGGGGGCAACGCCCCCAAAGCTAAGAACATATGTAAAATTGCCTTGTAAAAGTATAATAATTTCTAGTCAATCTGGTCCGTTCATTAGGTGGATGATCTGATGGTAGAATTTATGTTTAGTTTAGGGTTTTTTTCCCTAGAAGGCAACCCCTCGCTTTTATGAGCGTATTGTATTGCGACTGTGGATTGTATGTGTATTCTCAGAGCGAGAAACAGATAGGGAAACTGTGAGAGAGAACAGAGGATATTACATTGGATCTGTTGTAGGTTGTGTCTCTTCATTTTTTTGGATAATAGAAAAGAAGGACTAGCTATTCGAGGTGGACGTAGCCCAAACTAGGTGAACCATGTATATCTATGTCTCTCTGGTTTTATGTGTTTTTTGTGCTTGTGTTTTCTGCATATTTTATGTTTTTCATTGCTCTGTATTATTTAATTTTCTAACAACTCGTGTCAGAGACGAAGGTCTATTTGGCTGATAATATCGCGAGAAAGAAGAGTTCCTGGTTCAAGTGGGAGCAATGGCGGAAGATGGTAAATTTAGGGTCAAAAAATTCAATGTCCAAAAATTCCCGCTGTGGAAGATGTAGATGGAATATTATCTGTATCAGAAAGATCTGTGCCTACCATTGAGTGAAAAAAAAAAAAATCCGACAACTATGACAGATGCAGAATGGGATATTCTTGATATAAAGGCACTTGGAACAGTACGGTTGTGCCTCGCGGCATCGGTAGCCTTCAATATTTCGAAGGAAACAACAACATAGGGTTTTATTAAGGCATTGGAGAAACTATATGAAAAACCCTCGGCCTCAAACAAGGTATTTATTTTGAAAAATTTATTTAATATGAAGATGTCGGAAGGTGGATCTGTTGCAGACCATTTAAATGATTTTAATACAGTTACCAATCAATTAATTTTTGTAGGGGTAAACTTTGATGATGAGGTTATGGCTCTTTTATTTCTGTGCTCATTTCCAGAAAGCTGGAATGGTTTAGTTATGGCCATTAGTAAATTTATCTCTGGATCTAGTAATTTAAAGTTTGATGATATTGTCGGTGCTATCCTTAGTGAGTAAATGCAACGGAAAATCTCCGGTGAGACATCAGGTAATGCTTTGAGTGCAGAGTCTAGGGGAAGAAAAATGGAAAGAGGAAAGAGCTCAGGATATCGCAGTAAATCAAGGAAAAGCATATCCAAGTCCAGATCGGGGATAGTGTGCTGGAAATGCAGAAATAAAGGACACCTAAAGAAATACTATAGATCTTAGAAGGGAAAAGAAGGAGATGCACAGCAAGAAAAAAATCATGAAGAAAATGTGACAGGTGATGTGTTACAAGATGCTTTTATTCTTTCTTTTGAAAATGTTACTGATTCTTGGTTGTAGATTCAGGGGCCTCATTCCATGCCACACCTGATAAGAAATATTTTCATGACTATGTTCAAGGAGATTTTGGACAAGTCCATTTGGGTGATGATAAACCCTGTAAAATTTTTGGAATGGGTAAAGTTCTTGTAAAACAAAAAAATGGAAACCAATGGCTATTAAAGGAGGTAAGGCATGTTCCAGATCTAAAGAAAAATATGATTTCAACAGGTTAGTTAGGTAGTGAAGGTTGCATGACAACTTTCACAGATAAAACGTGGAAGGTCACCAAATGAGCCCTGGTAATAGCAAAAGGCGAAAAGGTTGGAACATTGTATTTATGCAATAGTATTTCTAACTCTGTTAATGCTTTAACTTCCAAAGGAGCTGATGCAGCATTATGGCATCATACGCTCGGACACATGGGTGAGAAGGGGATGAAGATTCTTCACTCAAGAAATTTGTTGTCAGGTTTCAAGAATGTTGATTTGGATTTCTGTGAGAATTGCATTTATGGAAAATAGAAGAGAGTCAGATTTCTCAGAGTTGGGAAAGAAAAGAAGAGCAAAAAATTAGAGCTTGTCCATATATATGTATGGGGACCTGCTCAGGTATCATCTCTTGGCGGCTCTCGTTATTATGTTACTTTTATTAATGATGGAACTAGGAAAACTTGGATTTATTGTATTCAAAATAAATCTGATGTGTTTGATACTTTCAAGAAATGGAAATATTTGGTTGAGATTGAGACAGGAAGGAATTTGAAGTGTCTCAGATCAGAAAATGGAGGTGAATATTGTAGAAAAGAGTTTGATAGGTACTGTTCATAGCATGGAATTCGCAGAGAGAAGACAGTTCCAAGAACACCACAAGAAAATGGTGTGTCAGAAAGGATGAACAGAACAATCATGGAGCGTGCAAGGTGCGTGAGATTGCATGCAGGATTGCCTTTACAATTTTGGGTAGATGCCATAGATACTGATGTTTATTTAATAAACAGAGGGCCTTCAAGTTCCTTGGATGGTGGTATTCCAGAGGAAGCATGGATAGGTAAAAAGTTAAACTAATATTTTTTAAAGCCTTTTGGTGTGAGGCCTTTGTCCATATTAATAAAGAAAATAGAACAAAGCTTGAGGCAAAATCAAAGAAATGTACCTTTATTCGATATGGTGTTAATGATTTTGGTTATCGCTTATATGATTATGAAAATAAAAAAATCATTAGGAGCAGAGATGTAATATTCAATGAAAAGGTCTTGTATAAGAATCATTTGCAGGAAGAGAAACAGGAAAAAGAAAACAAAGAATACACAGTTCTTGATGAGATCACAGAAAAGGTAAAGGTGCCTGAAAATAATAATAATCAACAACCACAACAACAGCAACCACCACAACAACAACAGGAACCTCAAACACCTGAAAGTCATGTTAGAAGATCTACCAGGATAAGTAGACCCCCTGAACGATACTCTCTGTCATTATATTATTTATTTTTGACTGATTCTGGTGGACCCGAATGTTATGAAGAAGCAATATAGGTTGAAAGTAGGAAGAAGTGGGAGCTAGCCATGGAAGAAGAGATGGACTCCTTAATCCATAAGCAGACTTGGGACTTAGTTAGGTTGCCTACAGGTAAAACTTCATTACAGAATCAATGGGTTTACAGGCTGAAGGAAGAAGATGGAGGAAAACAAAGGTACAAAGCTAAACTTGTGGTGAAGGGGTTTGCACAAAAGAAAGGTATTGATTTTGATGAAATATTTTCTCCTGTTTTTAAGATGACCTCAATTAGAACTATTTTAAGTCTTGTAGTAGCGGAAGATTTACATCTTGAATAGTTAGATGTAAAGACAACATTTCTCCATGGATATTTGGAGGAAGAGATCTATATGGAGCAGCCAGAAGGGTATCAGGTCAAAGGGAAAGAAAAATTAGTGTGCAGGTCAAAGAAGAGCTTGTATGGCTTAAAACAGGCTCCAAGGCAGTGGTATCTAAAATTTGACAAGTTCGTGTTTGAACAAGGTTATACTAGATGTCACTCTTATCATTGTGTTTATCTAAAAAAGGAAAATGATGCCAGCTATATTATATTGTTATTGTACGTAGATGACATGCTTGTTGCAGGGTCTAACATGAAGGAAATAAATGTGCTCAAAAGAAAATTGGAAAATCCATTTGCAATGAAGGATTTGGGAGCTGCAAAACAAATCCTTGGTATGATAATAACTAAAGACAGGAAAAATCACAAACTAACATTGTCTCAGAATGAGTACATACAAAACGTGTTGAAAAGATTTAATATGCAGAATGAAAAACCATGTTGAGATTGCAACAAGATGATGAGCTTAGTGGAAAGGAGTCACCTTCACTAAGTGAGCCTGCAGGCTATTTTTGGCGCAAAGTCTATTTTTAGACATATGGATCATGTTCTATGAGTTGCAGGATGCTATTTGTGGATGGTTGGCCAAGTCGGAAAAAATAGATGTACTTCTATTTTTAGACATATTAGACTGAATCTATTTTTAGATTGCCAGTCTAAAAATAGATATGTCAAATATTATTTAGTCTTTAACAAGACATTTAGACCTAAACATTATCTTATTCTCTTGAGCACTCCCAAGAAGTGTATACGTACAGACACAAAAGGAATTACGCTATTCCCGAGGTTGTGGAGCTACTGGCGGATACTTCTAGAAACCCATGATGTAGGTTTTGTGGAGCTGATGAGGTTAGTGAGTTATATTCACTGAATTCAATTCAAAATACAGTTGAACTAGTTGTATTTAGTCTAACTGATTAATACACTAGTGAAGAGTGGTGTGAATTAATTATTAATTAATTCACCAATTATAAACTCACTAATCAACTAAAGAATACATCAGTTAACTTCAGTGCATGGATAGTTTCAATGGAGACCAGTGCAGAGATAGGTGAAAGAGCAGGTTAACTATCAATTGTGACTATATTGTTGTTATTTAACATTACGTATTAAATCGGAGTAGCCCAGAGCATTATGCAGTCACGTGGTTTATCTATTTTAACAGAAGCCATCCCATAAAGAATAATTTATTACAATATATCATGCACAAGTGGCAAAATATTGGAGCATGTGATTTGCTAGATCTAGCTTGATAGTGTGTAGCAATTGAGGGTGTGTATGAGAGCTTGTGAGGAGATTTTGTACTATGATTGTTACATGATCTCCATGACATATAATATACAGATAGTTGGGGTTTTCAGCTTTAAGCTTTCCCATTAAACACTGTGTTCATATGTGTGATTGTTTGTGGTTTTAATGTATGCATGCAATTGGTTTTATTTCTGCATGTGATGATAAATGGTAGAAGAGATTCTGTATTATGCATGAAGCTAAAATAGTGTGTGATCAAGAGAATCTCGGTGAATAATATCTCAGTTATTCAAATTTTCTACAAACCAGTTAGTACACCTTTTTCTAGCCATTTCAAACTTAGTAAGAAGATGTGCCCCAAGACCCAAGAAGAAATGGATTATATGTCTAAAGTTCCATGGGCATCAGCAGTTGGGAGCTTAATGTATGCAATGGTCCGCACAAGGCCTGATATTGCACATGAAGTGGGAGTTGTAAACAGGTACATGAAAAATCCAGGAAAAGAACATTGGATGGCAGTAAAATGGATTCTCAGATATTTGAGAGGTACCACAAATCAAGCATTATGCGTTGGTGGTTCAAAAATTTCTCTACAGGGATATGTTGATGTAGATATGGCAAGTGACAGAGATAAAAGGAGGAGCACTACAGGGTATATATTTACTGTAGGTGGAACAACTGTCAGTTGGGTTTCAAAAATCCAAAGTGTTGCTTCACTTTCAACAACAGAAGCAGAGTATGTTGCTGCTATAGAGGCTAATAAAGAAATGATTTGGTTACAAAGGTTTATGGATGAATTGGGTAAGAAGCATAATATGGGCACGTTATACAGTGATAGCCAAAGTGCCATTCATCTTGCAAAGAACTCAGCATTTCATTCTAGGAATAAACACATATAGATCAAGTACCATTTCATACGGTCAGTATTGGAAGATGGACAGTTGAAGCTGGAGAAGAAACACACTAGCCAGAATCCTATAGATATGCTAACAAACATTGTAACCAGGGAGAAACTAAGATTATGCTCAGTTTCAATTGGTCTTAAAGGATGATAATGAAGATGAGAAACAACTAGGTCCAAAGAGGAGTCATTGTCCAGCAAATGAAGCAGTGGTGCAGTTGCTACAATCAGTCTCCAAGTGGGAGATTGTTGGGTGTGGAGCTTGATTATCTTGTTTATTTTGTATCACAGCGTTGGACCCCTGTACCTTAATGGGGTGGCAACGCTGCCCATAATTAAACGTTGTCTGGGGGGTCCAAGTGGGGGTGGATGCAACTTTATGGAGTCCCCCCCCGTGGTGGGGGGTTTCGGGGGCAGTGCCCCCGAAGCTAATAATAGATGTAAAATTGCCTTGTAAAAGTATAGTAATTTCTAGTCAATCTGGGCCATTCGTTAAGCGGATGATCTGATAGTAGAATTTATGTTTAGTCTAGGTTTTTTTTCCCTAGAAGGAAACCCCTTGCTTTTATGAGGGTATTTTATTGCGGCTGTGGATTGTATGTGTATTCTCAGATAGAGAAATAGATAGGGAGACTGTGAGAGAGAACAGAGGATATTACAGTGGATCCGTTGTAGGTTGTGTGTCTTCATTTTGTTGGATAATAGAAAGGAAGGACTAGCTATTCGAGGTGGATGTAGCCACAATTGGCTGAACCACGTATATCTATGTCTCTCTGGTTTTATGTGTTTTGTATGCTTGTGTTTTCCGCATATTTTATGTGTTTCATTGCTCTGTAATATTTAATTTTCTAACAGTGATATTGTATGGCTATGTTTCTCTTTTGTATGTCACTCCATTGAATGCTTTCTCCTTCCATTACATATCTACTACTTTCACTCATTGTATTTAAATTTTTAAGAACGATTCATGAGTAATACACGCCCTGTTTTGATGAGATGATGATGTTGTGTTTATTTTGTTCTTAAGGAATGAATTCATACTTATATGCTTGTTCTTGATCTCTCTTTTCATCCTACACCATAACCATAAATCCCAAAGGGTCATTCAAGCTTGCCTACCTTGTGCCTTTATTCCCCTGCAAATTTTTCCCTTGTAACCCTACTAGAGTTTTCAAGCCTAGCTATAAAGGTCCATTTTCATCTAGCACAAAAATCCAAATCAGCCAAACCCTAATCTGTATATCTAGCATAAAATTTCCATGATCCAGTCATATTGGTTGTGAATCTCATTGAGAGAGCCCTCTCAGCCTAGTAGGGCTAGCTACTAGGTCAAATTTGTTTGTGGTTACCTTTTCTTGTCTCCTTCTCAGCCTTCAGAGATCTGATGTAGTGATAACAAAGAGTACACATCGTAAACCAAAAAAGTTTACAAGTGCTTATTGATGTATCCTCCAGACCTTCAAGCATCCTTGCTATTTATTCTTTGAGATTGATTGATTTTTTCACCTTAGTCCTAAGGATGAACCACATTAGATGGTTCAAAAATTTAACTTTTAACTGATTTGATTAAACTATCACGATGTGATTAATTTCAAAGACTATATAAATTTAGAATATGGATCAAAAAATTCCAAGCCCTAATAAAGTAGTTATTGACTTAAAAAAATAAAAAATCAATGAATAAGTAAGTTTTAAAATATCTAAATCAATCTCATGGTCATTATTTATAGTAAAATTAATAATAAGCAAGTTTAAATTTACCTAAATTTAACATAAACCTGGACAGAGTGTATTTCATTCTCATTTTTTGCCCACATTAACCCTAGGGAACCAATATTTATTGTGTTATTGATCCATTAATGCCTGGGCCTACCTTAGATTTAAACAAGTATATTATGTGGGCATATACAGTGCCACTCATTAATGAGTGAATAACACTGTAAATATTAGTTTCCTTGAAATTTCATTAATAGGTCAATAGCACTGTAAATATTAGTGGTCTTAAACCTACATTAATGAATCAATAGCACCATATATATGAGTTTTCTTAAACCTTCATCAGGAAAAGCCTAGATGATATTGTATTTCATTCAAGAGACCACCCAGCATGTTGTACGAATGTATTATTGAGCGTTGACCTTAAAAAATTGTCGAATTTTAACATTGAGTTGTCGAATTTGCGCATAACATGCCTAAAATGTTCCACGAAACCATCAATGTCTATTCGGATTTTGGCACATGGCCGCTAGATTCACCTTCAATTTTAATCGTCATCTTATTCATAATGGCCCTTGATTTGGAGATATATATCTCCAATGAGAACTCAATCACCAAAGGTTGAAATGGTTGAATATTTGTACAAATTGTTTCCGACGGGAAATGATGTGGCCATGATCAAGTACCTCTATGCGTGTTGTTTCATTTTTTTTTTTGTAAATGTAGTAGTACATATCTATTCATTCATTTAAAAAAAACAATAGGTCACATCATAAACTCAATACTTGGTAGCCTCAACCTACCCGTAGGAAACCAAGTCTGTTGGCCACCTCAAAGAGTTAAAAGCCAACCAAAATTGAAATACTTAATCCTGTCTCTAAGTTCCTTATAAGGTATATTGTCTACTATATCTTTTAACATACTATTGATAATGTAAATTCTAGCCACCCACTTCATAATTCGACAAAAAACTAAACTTCTGTGACTACCCATCTAAGGAATCAATAGGTGCTAGATCCTTTGCACTTGATCCAGGCATATATACTTGATGCAGGGTTTGGACCTGATGCTCAATGTGTCTAAGACAAACCCTCTACTGATGTCCTTGTAGTTGTATTGCATAAATTTCTATGTGCATATCAGCCAAAGTCAAGGTTTCCTTTGGGTCTCCTCCTGCCTCATGGATTTCTACAATGGAATTTTCCATTATAGACTTCATAGTACAGTAGAGGTGGCTTTATTGTTTAAACAGGGTCAATGGTCCTCTTGTGTTTCTCGGATCTATCACTATGGGCTCTAATTCATTGTCTGGAATGTCATCCTCAACTTTAGTATTGAGGTCTCACTTCCAACCTAATATCAAGCCTTTTACTTGAGCAGGCATCCCAACAACATAAGCATGCAGTAGATTCTCCATGTTCTCCTTATCATATTTTCTTCCTCACTTTCTAGGTCTCACCTTCTCTTTCCCTTTCCATTTTCCTACCTTTCCAGATTGGCTGCTCTTCCTTGCATTTCCTTTACCTCTCTGCGCTTTCACCTTTTTCTTCTTTTGGGGGTCTCCCAGCAATTGCACCTTCACCTGAATCCACATCGGGGTTCCCACCCTCCGTGCAGAGACCAGAGAGATAAAGAGGCTAGGAAGACCTGTAGAAACAAACACAACAACATCGTTGTTCAAAAAATAACAAAACCAATTCATTTCATGTTTATTGATTGTCGCATATTTTCAGCCCAATACATCATCATTATGTTTGTTCCTTTTTTTGCATGCCAATATACTATTAGCTATGTTGGGTTCCTCTTCCTAGCCTTAGCTCAATTCAAGGTCATGAAATTAGAAGATTTATAATACATTTCCATGAGCTTGACTCCCTCGATGCTAAAGGTCCTAACATAACCCATAATATTCAAATGAGAACCCCAATCCATGCATAAAAAAAATTACATCCACGTATAATTCCATCGATACATTCAAGGTCAAGACGGAGGAGCCATACCCGGATCCATAGTTCACCATCTCACTCCACCACCCCAAAAATTAGCTTTGTTAGGGAGCGAGGGTTGTTTCTATGCATAGTCATATCTACTTGACTGTCAAGGGAAAATACCCAGAGAAATTATGGCCTCCCTCTGGACCTCTCTCCCACCCTTTCCCCAAGAAATGAAAAAACCCAGACAACCTTGGAAGGAAATTGAAATTGGACACTCTTCCTATCACATTGATACATTGTACCCATACTTAGGACACTCACCCTCCCTCTAAACCTGTCTCACTCTATGGACATAGTGATTGACAGATACAGGGACAGATTCTTGTCTCCTTCCCCCTCCCAAATACTTCTCGGAATTCCACCCTCCCATATCAACAATATGAAGTAACTATGACAGGAGTGATACCACTCTGGCTTAGGATACATACCAATCTGTAAATAATTTGGAGAAAGCCACCCACCCATATCGACAACACATAGGAACAATGAAATGATCAGTAACGAATAGGAGAAGGATACATACTAGGCGTAGCACTTCTCGATGGATGGAATACCTTCCCATGTCATCCCCTTCCTTGCCCACAATTCCAGGTCTAGCAACTCCACAGGCATTACCGTTCCAACTGACATCATAATGAAAACATTCCTTCTGTCTATACTTATTTCCCTCAAGCTATAGCTCACTTCCCCAATATTCTCTGACAGCATATGTATGTGTTTGGCTACATTTAATGTTGTCTTAAGGTGGCATGGGGCATGCAACCCACCTTCGCTGCCTCATGGAACCATCATTGCACCACCTTCCCCACGTGATGAGCATCATTGCCACGTGTCGCTTCACACCCCGATCGGGGATATGCGTGTTATTTCATTGAAATGTATCATAAGTTGTAAAGTGGTGAAGGTGATAATGTTTGCAGCCTATATTTATAATGGAATAAAAAATAAAGGGATATTTTAATACATTGTAGAAGTTGCAAATGGAATGGGCGTAGTATACAAATGCCATATAATATTACGAGGCCTTCAATTCCATGGGCTATTTTGCATTACCTTATAACACTAAGGTGCTCTTATACACACCACCCCATAGAACTATCCCATGATGGGTCTATGATTGTCACTAACATGCATTTTTTGTTGGTTCATGGTTACAATGAAAATATAATTGCAAGCTTTATCACCGAAGATATTGGAAGTGTTAATGTCTGTGAATATAATTCTTTATGGAAAAGTATTATCATGTTTAAAATGAGGATATGTATGTATGTTATAATGCTTAAATCATAATCTATGATTTTTGTATCTATTTCATTTTCATTTAGAAGTCTCAAGAGGAATCAATGTTGTTTTGTTGCAGGGTAAGTGGGAAAATTCCTAATATAGTTCAATAATCATAAAGTACCTGGTAGGTGCAAGGAATTGACCTAATTTAGAAATGGGATAGAGTAGAACAACCTTATCTTTGTATATTAGGTAATTTTATCAGTAAATTGGCCTTGGTTGTTATATAAAACTCAAGTCTGATTTCAACTGGAGCTTTAGATTGTGCAATGGATTATTTATAAAGGTAGCTATAACATTTAGATACCTACCCATTGAAACTTGGATGTTGGTTCGAGTATGATGGCCAGCCATGCTTGAAGACATTGACACACTGCTATCTTATCATGTATGAATCATACTATAGTGGGAAAAAATTGCAATGATGTTCTTTTAAGCATCCCAATATCTTTCTTGAAAAAATCCGTACAGAATTAAATACTAGATTTTGATTTGAACGACACTATTGTAATTAGATTGGAAGTTTCACTGCTCACTTCTTGTTGGTAATAGTAGTAATGTACATGAATGCTTTATATTTCATCGAAAAAGTAATTAACCCACTTTTCTAGCAATATGAGACATGTGAAGGAAAATAGTTTCATGTTGGACATGAAATGCAATTGTTATGATGGCTTGGGTTTATCATTTATATTGTAAGAATGGTGTGTGCCACTACTTATGTCCTTATTGCAAAATTTTAAGTTGGATGATAATTATTTTTTATTGTTATATATAATGCATCTCTTGTTCTTAGTGGTGTTGTTGTGATGTATTTATTGGCAACAAACACTGCAACATATTATGCCAATGAGATGCTAGTGCCTTGGAATAATTTACATGTTGCATTATGAAATATGTGCTTGAAGTTATGGTATTGGACCCACCATAAATGATGAGAAAATTTTTTCCATCAAGGCCCGTGACTTGTGTGGATCAATTCATTTTTGTTATGGTTGTTTATATGTACTATGCTAAGAAAACTTCATAGTACAGTTGTTTTGCATCGTGTATAAGATGATCAAGATACTCAGCAGAGTTATCATATTGGTTCAATTCCATGACATTGTTACAAGCTTAAGAATGCACAATACAACATGAGGATGCTTGGTAGAAGCATTTGGTGCAAAGGTTTGTAAATTTTGATTGTAACTATATCTATATTCATTGAAGACAATGCATAAATAAGGGGGATGGGAATGTAATACCCCCAAGATGACCCCAGAAGTAGAATCATATATGTGTTTGTGTGTGTGTGTGTGTGTGTGATGCATAGGTTAGTGAGATTATTTATGACACATAGGCTAGTGATGTCAGAAATTGTGGTGCATAGTCTTCAAATTGTGAATTAGGATCTTGCATCACACCGGGTTGACTAGGATGCCATGGTCTTCTTCTTCGAGCTTCATTCACTTAGATTCTTGGTCTTCTTCGAGCTTCATTCACTTATATTTCTAAGCATTTATGTTTTAAAGTTATAAAGAAAATTTCCATGTTCATCTTAACTTGCCAATCTCGATGTTGGTTTACTTACTCTTTCCCTTCCTCTTGATATGCTGATGCAGGAGCATCAGCTCCGAAAAACACCTTGTATTTTATCTAAGCTAGGGGGTTTCTTATTTTGAAGAAATATTAAATTTCATGTAAATATTAAATTTATTTTGAGTGATTAATTAATTATTTGTGAGAAATTGTAAATATGAGAGAAATTAGTTTCTATATTATTTAGAATTAATGAGGGAGCCTAAGTTGGAATTAGTTTCTAAGTCTTAGGGATAAAAATCTCTCTTTTAGGGATGTTGAGAGATTTAGGGGATTTGATGGAGATATTAAAGGGATAAAGCATTAAATTGAATCATTTTAAAATTGTATAAATAGGAAGGGGTTTTGAGAGAAAATACATTGAGTTAGTAGAGAGTGAGAGGTTTTTCTGATTGGATGCCTTCGGGCAGTTTGTAAGGGCCATAGATTACGAATATCAGGCCAAACCAGAATTGTAAGTATTTTTTATGAATATGATAAGTGTGTTTGAAGCTGTGTTTAAAGCTTTATTGGTGGATTTGTATTCATTTTCTGTAATTGAAATGAAACCGAAGTTCAGTGCAATTTAAGATTTTAAATACCAATTGGGAAGAAGTCGATTCACTGTGTATAGAGCATTGACAGATTGTGTGTATAAGAATAAAGCATTGAAGGGTTGTTTACTTGAAAGGGTAGAAGCATATGATAGGGCGCTATTCTCATTAAATGATATTCTGCCTACAAATTAAGATTATGTTGAACGTTGTTCCCATTTAAATGGTTCGACAATGTATATGGAAATCGATACAAAAGTTTTAATCGATTAATTGCAATGTTAACTTGTGAAGAGGTTTTAATTGGTATTGGAAAGCGTTTCAGATTGTAAGGTTTGTCTGCATTAGAAGAACCAATGGTTAATAATTTCAGATCTGTGGATCGATGTTCAAGCACAACAATCTAGAATTAAATAATTCGACTTATGTTTGGAATGTCAAGTAGCAAAAGTCTGCGTTGAACAGAGTAGCAATCGATTGAAGAAATCAATGAACAAAGAGTGTTGATTTAAAACCCCTATTTGCTGTAATGATTTATTCCAATTTGAAATTGAATCCATAAGTTTGTATTTGTCATCCTGAATGCTGTCATATTCACAATTCTGGAATGAATGTGTTGGTTGAATTATTAACTGAACGCTGTTTATATATATTGATGGTGACTCGAGTGAAAATGGGAGAAAGATTGCACGTTGTACAAATTCAGAGGTACATGTCATGTGTTCAGAGAAACAGTGGCAATTTACTGTGTTGGTAAATCGATTTATGGCTAATCGATCTGGTAAGATGTGGAACCAGAATTGAATCTGGTAATTGTGAAGGTTGTAATTGAAAACCATGTACAGCGTTGAAATCTGAGAGAGTACTTTCAATTGTTAAGTAACGCTTGACTGATATTGATTTATTTGTTAACCTTTGGCTTTGAAGTGAAATTTCAGTGGGTTGCCGGAGCAAAAACTTATTTGCAGAAGCGTGTGAACAACACTAAAAACGATGTGATGGTACAGGTCGATGTATAGTAGCAAAAATGTTGTGATAGAACGTTGAATAAAAGTACGCAGTAAAAGTTGAAGCGCTAGCAATTTGTTGCAGAAACGCAGAGCAGAAAGCAGCGTTGAATGATGTGAATCGATTTGGATAGCGCTGAAAATGGAATCAATTGAATGCAGAACCCATAATACAAGGTATTGCCGGAGATAAATCTGAATATGTTGAATTTGATTCAGAAGTATCATGAGCACATTTGTTTGTTTGAAATTTTGTTCTGATTTGAAATTGGAAATTGGAAAAAGCGCATGTACAAGATTTGGTTGAAAACGTGTAAGCTGAAATTGGAAATGCAGATTCAGGTTATGGGATGATGGGTATAAGTCCATGTGATTATTGGCATTGATATGGTTTTTTTTTTAATCATTTGAATATTATTTGAAGGTTTCAAAAGTTATGTATTGCTTGAAGGTTGAGTTATTGATAAGTGTTGGGATTTTAAACCTAGAATGCAGTTTGGGTTTAAATGAATGCTAGAAGAATGGTTGAGTCATGGGAATGAAACTATATTGGAAGAGCTACCACATGTTTAAATGAGATGATTGCTAGTAGATTGAGGTTTTTGATTTGGGTAAAATCTGAGGCAATTCTTATATACATGGTTATTTATGATCCTGGGTATTGCAAGCTCTAAGCTTGCGTCAAATTTTGGTATCAGAGCTGGAATGGCTCTGGGAAAGGATTCAAGTTTTTTTTAATTGCATGTGGTCAATGAATGTTGGATTGTGAAACTGATAAAGATGGCAGCACAGGTATGCAATTGCAGTTAAGGAAAGAAGCAAGATTAACAGGATCTTGAAGGTGAGTTTGTAGTCGATATTTAATTCTGGTTTGAAGAACTGTTTGTGGGATTTGGTTGCAGGCATAGTGAAGAAAGTCTCAGCGGAAAGAACCAGATGCTTTCTTAAAAGCAGAAGTGGCAGTGAACCTAAAGATTCCAACCAGAGATTGGACAGAGAGGACAATTGAAGTGTCTTCGAAAGAGAGAGTGAGAGATTGCAGAAGCCTAGAGGGAGAAAAGGTGTTGCTCAGGAGAAGATTCTAGACAGGGGATCGTGCTTACCAAAAGACTGAGTGAGGAGAGCTTAGTGAGGTAAGATTGCAGTAAGGAGGACTTAATGTTGCATAGGCTTGTTGCAGAGGTGCGAGGAGCTCATGGAAAGAGAGGAGCAGAAAATGACTACAGATAGTCATAGCAGAAGTTCACAAAGAAGCCACAGCAGAAGGGAAGATGCCAAATCAAGTGACATGAAGATGAGTCAAGAGGAGTTTGACCGAGAGAAAGCTGAGATAGATTTCCAGATTGGAATATTGATGAAGATGCTGCAGAAGAGTGTTTGGACCATGAGGAAAAGAGTAAAGTGGCCAAGGCTACGAGAAAGGAGAAATCAGCAAGTGAAGTCAGAGATAGTAGAAGAATTGAGAAAGATTGAGCAGATATTGAGTGCTCAAGAGGAATCAGAGAAACTCAGAGAAGCAGAGGTAGAATTGGAAGTCTCCATTTGCAGACTAGAACAAGGTGAAATGTTGGGGGAAGAGGATAATGAGAGGTTAGCTGAAGATCTCATGGACTACTGGCAGAGTTCAGAACAATTCGAAGATATGTTGACAAAGGAAGCAGATGAGGCAATGAAGCCTTGTGATTTTGATTCTTACAATTTGTGTATGTTTGCAGGATATGCAGAGGATGATGGACAGCCTGATGAAATTGTCACAACCAAGAATGAAGTTCTTGAGGTAAAGTATGATGAAGAATCCTTTTTAGAGGAAGGTGTTGATCATTTGCAACAGAAGGAGTTCATAGATGAAATCCTGTTTGGTGTGAAACAGTCAGATGAGGTTGATATAGACCAGCAGTCTGAAGACAATTCCATAGTGGGACTAAAAAAAGGTAAACCAATGAATTTATTTAATGAAATTGATGAAAAATTTTTGCAATATGATAATGTGGAAAACAGGTCAACTCAGGAGGATTGTCAGGGAAAGAATGAAGCTGAGAATGGAAATTGTGATCAACTGTTGGAGAGATTTCATAAAGAGATAGAATTCTTGGAGAGATTACTCGAGGAACCTAAAGGAGAAACAAAGCTTACAGAACCTGATGGAGGAAAAGGTGTCGAAGACAGCATTAATAAATATGATGTTGAAATCAGAGAAATTGAGCAGCGATTATATGAAGGTGAGATGAAAGATCAGAAGCAGCAAGGAGGTTATGTCCTCGAAGGCATAAAAGAGACAGAAATATTAACTCAGCAAGATGAAGATGGAAGTAACCAGAAATTTGGAAAGAATGATCAGCTACATGAGAATGAATTTGAGGAAGACATTAAATTGCAGGAGTATAGAAGCTCGCAGCAGAATGAAGAACCAGAAATTGGTCCGGCAGTACAAAGAAGGACAAGCAAAAACCGAAGATACAGATGGAGACTGAAGAAAAGGGTAAAGTGGAAGCTATTGCAACAGAGGTTGAATGGCAAGCTGATGAACGAGTTCAGGAAACTAGAACAAATTCATATTGATTTGAAGTCACCGCAAGAAGAATCCGTTGAAATCCAAAAGATCTATGGTGGAGGATTGGTGCTTGAAGCATCAAAACAAAATGGAAGGTATTGTATTTTGAAAAATGAAGGTTGTTTTGTGTTTGCAGGTCATATCAACTTGAAGAAAGACAAACAGTTACTGGAGACTGTTGTATTAACAGATGAAGAGATGACTACTCATAGTCATATGCAGAATAAGGAGGATGGAAAAATAATTTTTGAATACACTGAGTCATTGAAGATCATTGATCTTGAAGAAAGCCAGAGTGAAGGAGGATTAAAGACAGCAGCAAGAAAGAAAAGGAGAGACAACAAGAGAAAGACTGTAGCAGACTTGGAAGGCAGAGCAAGTGGAGCACTACAACACAAAATATGGAAACCTGGAGGACAACAGCAAATAGCAACAGCAGTAAAGAAATTGACAAGCACGGGAAGATTACAAAATAAAATTTGGGATCCAGGAGGAAATATCCAGACTTATGACCAGGTGGTCATGAATTTTCTTACATGGGGAGTCTGATGTAGGAGCATCAGCTCCGAAAAACACCTTGTATTTTATCTAAGCTAGGGGGTTTCTTATTTTGAAGAAATATTAAATTTCATGTAAATATTAAATTTATTTTGAGTGATTAATTAATTATTTGTGAGAAATTGTAAATATGAGAGAAATTAGTTTCTATATTATTTAGAATTAATGAGGGAGCCTAAGTTGGAATTAGTTTCTAAGTCTTAGGGATAAAAATCTCTCTTTTAGGGATGTTGAGAGATTTAGGGATTTGATGAGATATTAAAGGGATAAAGCATTAAATTAGATCATTTTTAAAATTGTATAAATAGGAAGGGGTTTTGAGAGAAAATACATTGAGTTAGTAGAGAGTGAGAGGTTTTTCTGATTGGATGCCTTCGGGCAGTTTGTAAGGGCCATAGATTACGAATATCAGGCCAAACCAGAATTGCAAGTATTTTTTATGAATATGCTAAGTGTGTTTGAAGCTGTGTTTAAAGCTTTATTGGGGGATTTGTATTCATTTTCTGTAATTGAAATGAAACCGAAGTTCAGTGCAATTTAAGATTTTAAATACCAATTGGGAAGAAGTCGATTCACTGTGTATAGAGCATTGACAGATTGTGTGTATAAGAATAAAGCATTGAAGGGCTGTTTACTTGAAAGGGTAGAAGCATATGATAGGGCGCTATTCTCATTAAATGATATTCTGCCTACAAATTAAGATTATGTTGAACGATGTTCCCATTTAAATGGTTCGACAATGTATATGGAAATCGATACAAAAGTTTTAATCGATTAATTGCAATGTTAACTTGTGAAGAGGTTTTAATTGGTATTGGAAATCGTTTCAGATTGTAAGGTTTGTCTGCATTAGAAGAACCAATGGTTAATAATTTCAGATCTGTGGATCGATGTTCAAGCACAACAATCCAGAATTAAATAATTCGACTTATGTTTGGAATGTCAAGTAGCAAAATTCTGCGTTGAACAGAGTAGCAATCGATTGAAGAAATCAATGAACACAGAGTGTTGATTTAAAACCCCTATTTGTTGTAATGATTTATTCCAATTTGAAATTGAATCCATAAGTTTGTATTTGTCATCCTGAACGCTGTCATATTCACAATTCTGGAATGAATGTGTTGGTTGAATTATTAACTGAACGCTGTTTATATATATTGATGGTGGCTCGAGTGAAAATGGGAGAAAGATTGCACGTTGTACAAATTCAGAGGTACATGTCATGTGTTCAGAGAAATAGTGGCAATTTACTGTGTTGGTAAATCGATTTATGGATAATCGATCTGGTAAGATGTGGAACCAGAATTGAATCTGGTAATTGTGAAGGTTGTAATTGAAAACCATGTACAGCGTTGAAATCTGAGAGAGTACTCTCAATTGTTAAGTAACGCTTGACTGATATTGATTTATTTGTTAACCTTTGGCTTTGAAGTGAAATTTCAGTGGGTTGCCGGAGCAAAAACTTATTTGCAGAAGCGTGTGAACAACACTAAACACGATGTGATGGTACAGGTCGATGTATAGTAGCAAAAATGTTGTGATAGAACGTTGAATAAAAGTACGCAGTAAAAGTTGAAGCGCTAGCAATTGTTGCAGAAACGCAGAGCAGAAAGCAGCGTTGAATGATGTGAATCGATTTGGATAGCGCTGAAAATGGAATCAATTGAATGCAGAACCCAGAATACAAGGTATTTCCAGAGATAAATCTGAATATGTTGAATTTGATTCAGAAGTATCATGAGCACATTTGTTTGTTTGAAATTTTGTTCTGATTTGAAATTGGAAATTGGCAAAAGCGCATGTACAAGATTTGGTTGAAAACGTGTAAGCTGAAATTGGAAATGCAGATTCAGGTTATGGGATGATGGGTATAAGTCCATGTGATTATTGGCATTGATATGGTTTTTTTTTAAATCATTTGAATATTATTTGAAGGTTTCAAAAGTTATGTATTGCTTGAAGGTTGAGTTATTGATAAGTGTTGGGATTTTAAACCTAGAATGCAGTTTGGGTTTAAATGAATGCTAGACGAATGGTTGAGTCATGGGAATGAAACTATATTGGAAGAGCTACCACATGTTTAAATGAGATGATTGCTAGTAGATTGAGGTTTTTGATTTGGGTAAAATCTAAGGCAATTCTTATATACATGGTTATTTATGATCCTGGGTATTGCAAGCTCTAAGCTTGCGTCATATGCGCTTGCATATTTCACAAATTTCTTCAAATGATAATTGGTATACATCACCGATACTCATTAGATAAAGTATATAATTCCAATCATCTAAAATTATTCTAAGTAAGAGGGTTTTTAATGTGTCAAATCCTAAATGATGTAATTTTTCTCTCTTAACATTATACATGAATCTCTCTATTAGATTCTCAAGTCTCTCAGTTTCCTTTTGATTCATTCTAAATATTTCCTCTTTAACATCATGATATTTATATTTTTCTAGAAATATCATTTTCTTATCATTCCATGATCTTATTGGATTATTCCCTAAAATCATGAAAAATTTAAGATTATTATGTTAATTTGAGGTAGCCTTGGATGTGCTATAAGTCTCAAAATTTGCAGGGAATATTAAGCACTTGTATTCTAGATAACCCACAATTATTTTTGGGAAATTCCGCTCGGGTTGTATTTTATTAAAATAATTAATTATTTTTAAAGGGACCGTAAGTCTAAAATTAGGAAAAGATAATAATTAAAGTGAATTAATATAATATGGGTGTGAATGTTCTAGAAAAGGTGGATCAATTCAAAAGTTAATCTTAGTCGTCGATTACATATCTAATCTGGGCCATTGAAGTTTCAACAAGAAGACTATAAGAATGGCTTCAAGGGTCATTTGGAAATTACATTGACACAAGACGGTGAAAGGATCAAGAGATTTATTTCTTCAGTGAGAATGTATCAAGGAGAAATATCAATCAAGATATCTTCTGGAGAGAGGGGTAGTAATTATGGTTGGAAGCATTCATGAGTTGAAGAGTGCATAGAAAAAGAGACAGTGAGAGCCACAGAGGCAACACAGAGCTAGTGACCCAGAGCCCACACAGTCACTGTCCATATCCTGAAGGGAAGTTGTATTTTTTCTAGCGAGACAACGTTGGGCTAGTGCTAGATCTCGGAGAGATTTTCTGGAGACCAGAAAGCCTAAGTTTCCAGCCAGCAGAGAAAGTAGCGTAGAGATAGAGGGAATATGTAGTTGTAATGTAGAGACTACATAGAGTGACATTATCACTAAGAGAAGGTAGTGTAGGGAAGTTCATTTTTGGTGTTGATCAGTGTGCGGTTCCCATGGAGGAGTGAGGTTTGTCTCACAAGATATTTCTTGTTAGTTTCTCCGCATGAATTGACATATTTCTCAATCATAGACTTGTACTTGAAAATAATTATTGTAGAACAATATAAACCCTTAGATGTTGCACCAGTTTTCCTGCATTGGGTTTTTCTCGGGACATTGGTCCAAAAATAACTATCAGATGTGTGTATGATCTATTCTTGTTCAGTTTTTTTTCCTTACTTGTATTTTTTTGTAGTTTATCTAGTGGATGTTTCATTGTGTTTAATTTGATGTTCCCATAGCAATAAACTAAATAAATAATTTATTAGTTAGCATAATTAATACTAGTTGCTACAATAGGATTCAAGGTTTGAGGAATTTTCACATGGTATCAGATCTTGTTTAATTTAAGTGCAAGACGAACAGAAGAATAGATCCAGCAAATCCAGCATTGGTGAAGTTGGGATAAAAGAGTTTTGTAAGGAGAAGCTCGATCTCCAGGAAGATTGCATAGTCCAAGTTAGGCGAGCTAGTTGCTACAACAAAATCTCTCCCTTAGTGAGCCGACATAGAAGTGGGATTTTCAAGATCGTAGTTTGTCTAAGGTAGAGGGAGCAGCATAGAATATCACTATAGATCAACAGTTAGAGGGACGCATTTTTTTGTGTAGGAGTGATTGTTGGTGCAAAAGCGTCAGAAGAGTAGTTGAAGACACCTTTTGGGGATTTTTGACCTCTGAGAGTTTATTTTCCAAGAAAATCATATTTCCCATGTAGAAGCACGAGAGTTTGTGGATTTCTCTAGCAAGGCGTGCATAAATATAGTTGCACAGAGGGTTAGAGGCATTAGGTTAACAATAATTGGGTGAGATGGCCACCAATGGATTGCATGCCTAGTACCGGTTGGAGGGTGTCTCCAACCACATAATATGGATGGAAAGGATTTCCTTCCTTTTATATGAACATGACCTCAAGCACTTTATCCACAGTGCTCAAGTTGAACCAGTAGATGTTGCACCATTAATATCCTTCAAGAAAAACATGGCTAAATCCAAGCAGTTGATCCTCTATGGAGTGAAGGATCATGTTGTTTCACACATTTCTAGAAAATGGACATCAAAGGAGATGTGGGATGCATTGACCATGCTATATCAGGGGTATTTTGAGCATAGGAAGATGATTTCAAAGGAGAATATGCGTACCACTAGGGTGCAGAACGAAGAGTGCATTGATTCATTCTTTTCTAGACTTTAGGAGAACCGAGATCAGTTGGGTATTGTGGGAAAATATCCTCAGGGCATAGAGATATTCAAACTTGCCTTGAATTCTGTGTCTGAAGACTATCAGGTCTTTGTCCAAAGCATTGGGTAGAGATAAGTTACCAAAATGGGAAGCGATGTCAGCATCTCTTCAACAAGAAGAGATGATGAGAGATATACACAAGTGAAAACTTGATGGAAATAGCAGTAGTGGGTCAAAGCCTAAGACGAAGGAGGAGGAGAATGCAACCCTTGCATCAAAGGGGCAACAGGAGCATTGTAGGAGAAATAAGGGTATTTATTAGATCAAATTATTTTGGTGTGGTGAGATGGGACATTATGCCACACAATGTCGTCTCATAAAGAAGGACAAGGACAAGATCATGATCCTCAGGTAGCAGCTACGAATATAAACGAGTAGGAATTCACAATGATTTCCCATATATAGAAAGGAGAGCATTGGGGTGATCTAGAGCTGTAGTTCAATAGAACTACAGATTTTGTAAGATCTTTGAGGAGTCCACCTCTCGGATCATAAACTTGCTACGGGAGCCCAAATCAGAAGTAGCAGGATGGACGAGTGCGAGTTGGTTCAGAGGAGTGTAGTAGTTATCATCAAAAAATTCTAAGAAGCACAGAGTAGAGTTGGAAGCAGTGCATAAAGGCACAGTGCAGAATTCAGTAGTAGCACAGAGGCTTCAAAGGGACAACACAGAGGCAAGCAGTAGTCAAATATTCATCACTGAGATGCATCATACTTGTCCAATTTTGGATTTTTTTTAGTTGCAGTAAAAAACTATGATGTAGTACAAAATCAACACAGATGAGAGAATTCAAAGGGAGTTGAACTATGGATTTAGTGTTGGCAGTGGTAGTGTTAGAAATAATAGATATGTAGCATTTGCGCAAAGTTGATGGGCAACAATGTTAGACACACACAGCGTAGAGGGAGATGTTACAATGTCGGAGCAGTACTCAGAGGGTGTATTTCTAGAGCATATTATACAATAAGAGGGAGTGTTGATTAGAGGTAGCATCAGATGTGCTCTAAGTCTCAAAATTTGTATGGATTCTTAGGCAATGTATTCTAGATAACCCAGAAATAGTTTGGGTAAATTCCACCTAGATTGTATTTTATTAAAATAATTAATTATTTTTAAAGGGACCCTGAGTCCAAACTTAGGAAAAGAAAACAATTAAAGTGAATTAACAAGATATGGGTGTGAATGTTCTAGAGAAGGTGTATCAAGTCAAAATTTAATCTTAGTTGTTTATTATAGATCTAATCTGGGTCTTTGAAGTCTCAACGAGAAGACTATAATAATGGCTTAAAGGGTAATTTGGAAATTACATTCACACAAGACGGTGAAAGGATCAAGAGATAAATTTATATAGTGAGCAGTGCTCAAGGAGATATATTGATCGAGAGATATTCTATAGAGAGGGGAAGTAATTCTGATTGGAAGCATTCCTGAGCCAGAGAGTGCATAATAGAAGAGACAACGAGAGCTAGTGACATAGAGCCTATATAGTCACTACATAGAGCCTAAAGGGAAGTCATATTTTTGCTAAGGAGATAGTATTTGGCCAGTGCCAGATCCTGAAGAGATTTTCATAAGGTGAGAAGGCCTCAGTTTCTAGCGAGCAGCGAATCTAGAATAGAGACAGAGGGAAACCATATTTGTGATGCAGATACTACGTAAAGTGACATAGTCGTTGCGTAGAGACAAAGCAATGAAGTTCATTTTGGTTGTTGATCAATGTCGGGTTCCCGTGGAGGAGTGAGGTTTTTTTTATGGCTAGACACTGAGTCCTTCTATCCTCCGAAAAATCTCTATGGGATTTGTCACTGGACCAACATTGTCTCCTCAGCAAAAATACAGCTTCCCTTGAGGCTCTAAATAGTGACTGCGTAGGCTCTACGTCACTGGCTCTACGCTACCTCTTTTGCTCTCTCTAGCTCTACGCTACCACTATGGCTCTCACTATTTCCTTTGATGTGCACTCTCTGGCTTAGGAATTCTTCCAACCGAAATTACTGGCCCTCTCTGCAGAAGATCTCTCCATTGATATTTCTCCTTGAGAACTGCTCAATAAAGAAATCGATCTCTTGATCCTTTCATCATCTTGTGTCAATTTAATTTCTAAATGACCCTTCAAGCCATTCTTATAGTCTTCTCGTTGAAACTTCAATGACCTAGATTAGATTTCTAATTAATATTATCTTTTGACTTGGTCCACCTTTTCTAGAACATTCACACCCATATTCTATTAATTCACTTTAATTATTTTATTTTCCTAAGTTGAGACTTAAGGTCCCTTTAAAAATAATTAATTATTTTAATAAAATACAATCCGAGTGGAATTTCCCCAAACGATTTCTGTGTTATCTGGAATACATGTTCCTAATACTCCCTACAAATTTTGAGACTTAGAGCACATTCGATGCTACCTCCAATTAACAGGGAGAAATATCAATCGAGAGATCTTCCACAGAGAGGGGTAATAATTATAGTTGGAAGCATTCCTGAGTCAGAGAGTGTATAATAGAAGAGACATTGAGAGCCACATATGCAGCATATATCGATTTATGCAAATACTATGCAGTCGATGCGTAGATTCTGAAGGAAAGTCATATTTTTGATGGGGAGACAACGTTGGGCTAGTGCCAGATCCCGAAGATATTTTTCGAAGACCAAAAGGCTTCAATTTCCATCCAGTAGAGAAACCAATGCAGAGAGAGAGCGAATTTGTATTTGTGACACAAATATTGTGTAGAGTGACATAGTCATTGCATAAAGGCAGCGCAGGGTAGTTTGTTTTGGGTATCGATTAGTGTCGGGTTCGCGTGGAGGAGTGAAGTTTGTCTCACAATATCTTTCTTATCAATTTCTCTGCATGATTTCACATATATTTCAATCATAGACTTGTAATCAGAAATAGTTACTACTTAATAATATAAAACCTCATCTATTGCATCAGTTTTCCTGCATTGGGTTTTTCTGGGGACATTGGTCCAAAAATAACTGTATCAGATGTGTGTATGATTTATTCTTGTTCAGTTTTGTTTCCGCACTTGTAATTTTCCACAGTTTGTTTAGTGAAGGTTGTAATGTGTTTAATTTGATGCTTTCGTAGCAATAATTAGAATAATTAATTTATGAGTTTGAATAATTAACACCAGTTGCTACAATAAAATTCCAGATTTGAGGATTTTGCAAAATTTATCCTTCAATGTTGCTGGAAACAATCTCAAATTTTCAGTGTTTAAGTAACCATAAGATCTGCAAATAATTTCAAATTCAAAGAGAAAGGTTTTTGGAGCCTTTGACCTCATACAATGGAAGTTGGGAAGGAAATATAGAGGGATGTTCTTTATATGAACATTGATTCAATCTCTTGAATGGAAAATCCAAGAGGATCTTACTATTGTCATCATCTACATCCATTTCTTCTACCTTCTCTGCCACCTCTTCTTCTTATGCCTGCAAAAGTGGATAGTGATGTGGTTCTTACTACACCACGTGATCAAGTGGGGGGGGTTGTGGTAGTGAAGAGAGTTTTTTTTTGTTTTTATAAACTTTTTTTTGAATGAGAATGATAATGCAATGCAATTAAATATGCCTGATGCAATATTTTTGTTTTTGTAGAAAATATGAATTTGGAAAAGAAAGAAGGAATAATTCCAAGAAAAACAGAGGTCTTTCTTTGACACCCTCCCTGGCGTCGTCACCGAAAAGTGATGAGCCCTGGTATTGCAACAAGAATTTTGAAACCCCCAAAGATACCAACTTTAATTATCAATATGGGGTCCATACAAACTTAAGAGGGTCCAACACTGTATGTGTTGTATCCATTTTCCTCTTCCTATTATGACTCCCTTTTATGCAAGAGAAATAAGGAAATGAAAAAATTCAATTGATAAAATCTCTAGGTAAGACACCAATGCTAAGTTGCAAAATGTAAATATCACTAAGAAAACATATTCTACTTTTTTTGGAAAGTAAATGATAGAAAGGAACTCTATTCTACTTGTAGAAATGTAAAGCACAATTACAACCAAGAAATTCTAATCTATCTTACTGGAAAGGAAATGGTATAAAGAAACCTATTCAATTTTGTAGGAAAGGAAAGTCCTAGATGACTCTTGAAGGAAGAAAATTACACTTTTCTTAAGTAAATTGCAGAGAGGAAATCTAAACTAATTGCATAAATCAACATTCAAGAGGCAAGAAATGTAAAATATAAATGCAGACTTAACCAAGCCTCTGCTCAACCAAAGTGGTGTCATGTCATTAATAGGTTATAAATATACCTCTACCATGAATTTGGAGTGAATTTGGGCAAGGAAGGACCTTGAACACAAACTGCTACAGGAAACTATTTTTTTCTACAGGAGTCTTCGAGTTACTCTATACTCTGAGTTATCTCACTAAATGGCCCGAAAAATCAATGAAAATAATATGGGGTAATTTTTTTATCAATTAGGATATCCTAAGACTCCAATAAAAGTGGAATCACTAAAAAATACCCTTGTTAACATGTGCTAAAAAATAAGAGAACATTACTACACTAAAAACTAGAAGTTCCAGAATTAGTGAGCTAGTTAACAACCAAATTCCTAGCCTGATCAAGTGAATATGAAATGGGGTAAATTTTTTATTAAGTGGGATGTCATAGGACTCCAATAAAATTGGAATCACTCAAAAATACTCTTATTAACGTGTGGTAAAAATAGAAGAAAATTACTATTCTTTTGCTACAAGATTGTTGGGAATGACTATGTATCTTCTTTATTAACCAAAGAAAAGTTACTAGTAGGTATATTAATCCATTTATTAAAATTTATGGTATTATATTCATTATGGAGTGAGTATGGGTGTTCATGGGTGTTGTGGGGAAATTCAGAATGCATTTGGACATTTTTTTGTAGTGTTATAGGATAACGACAGAGTGCTACATGATTGTCATGTTTTCCTACAAGATCGAATCTGAGAGAAATATGTGGGATTAGAAGGTATTATGAAGGAAATAAATAGTGGTAAAGGTAGGGAAGGGTGTATGAAGCCCTTTCAATTATTATTGATCCTCAGGAGCCCATCTTGCACAAGGAAAGATGCACACAATGGCCTTTACAAAATATGGAAAGTGATCTCTGTAAACAATCTTCTCAAAGAGGTTGTTGGAGAAGGAAGGAAAGAACTGGTGATGGAATGAAAAATGTAAATGACAACACTCAACCCTAGAAACCCATACCTTAACTTGCGCACAAGCCATATTTTTATTTTGATGCTTTAAAAGACCACCAAACAAATGATTTAATTATACAAAGCAAAGATGAAAAAGAAAACTAGTTCAAGATATAACTATCACAACAAGAAATTAATTATTATTTTTACTTGCCAACTCAATATCTAGAAGCACACTTTCCACAAGAGAGGTGATTATTAGACATGCACAAGCAACTTTCTCATAAACAAATTTTGCTAAAAAGGAAATTAAATATTGCTAGATAGATAGAGGAGAGAAGATTCATGAATGAAATAAACAAATGAGAGAGACTAGAGCCTCTTGGTTGGGACCTAATGCAATAGGACTCTGCCCTCTAAAGATGGATTATATTAAAAACAAGATAGATTTCATTCATTGTCAAAAGAGCTCATACATAGAAAAATACTAGGAAAAGAATCTTTCTACTCCTCAAGTTTATAATCCACTAATTCAAACTTCCTATTGAGCTAATAGGCCCTTTATTTATACAAAAATACTTGAGAGGAAGCCTCCTTTATGAGAGGTATTGCTTCTCTCCAAAACTCCTAGAAAGGCGAATATGGTCCCTAGCAAGAAGAATGTACTGAAATATATATATATATATATATTTTCATGTAACAAGGAACACATCCCTAGATTTTCTAAATCAGTGGAGCTCTAGAATCTGTCAATTATTTCATGATATTTTATTCACTTATTGGTCCATAATATGGCAAGGAAAAATTCCCTAAATTATCCATCTTCCAAATCCTCAGAATCTTCCCAATATTCTCACAATATTATAGAAAAGCAAATAATAATAGGCACATAATATGAAATTATCTCTAAACCTTCCTAATAACTTATTAAATATAAGAAAAAATTATTGTGTAAGGAGAGATTTGATATAGGCTTTATGTTCCTAGGAAAATTTATACGAGCCTTAGTTTGTATCTAATTTGGAGTTCCATCACCTATATTGGTTTTTTTGACTTTACTAGGGATGTTTTTCTTATATTTGTGGAGTATTCACATGTTATTAGCATACTTTTCACACCTTTCAACCCCACTTATATTCATCTTGTCCATAAATAGGACTCACCATCCTATTTTGACCTCTAATGACCTATCTTTCTATGCAATTCTATTTATAAAATCATCGCTAAAATGAATTCCCTCCAACGAAAGCCAATCATGTCTAACCATATCTCTCAGAAAAAATTTGGCTTTCTAGAAGGAAGACTAATTCATGAAGTAATTGGCCTCAAAACAAAATTCCATTATTTTCAAAGTCAACCTCTCCAAAGAATTTGACTAGGTCAACTTACTCTTCATATTTATTCTACTTATTCACCCTGGTTTTGGCCCATATTTTGCTTCTTAGGTCCACAATTGCGTTAGTACATCCTCCATGGTTCTCCTTATAAATGGATTTTCCATGCATTTTTCAATCCAAAGAGGGGATTCAGACAATGAAGTCCACTTTAACCCCTTATTTTCCTTCTATTTACGAAAGTAATCAACATAAATATATTAGATGAAAAGAGGAGGAATGTTTTCCATGGTATAAAAATGGAAAATAATCACTATCACACACATTTTTTGTTTTTGAATAATATTACCAATTTATCCAATGATATTTTGAGGATTTTATAATTTTGAGAGAAATCATGGATCACTTCTCTGGAGCTATTGGAATAGTGATCAACTAAAAAACGTTTTATCTCTTTGGAAATGGCTTGTTAACGGAGTAAAAACACTTAATTTTTCAAACCTCCACGTAAAATAAATGGATTTATCTTTCAAATATCTTGGTTTCTTCATCAAACCCAACAAATATTCCAAAGTAGACTAGAATTGGCTTCTAGTCAGGATTGAAAAAGGGTTTCAATATGGTGCAACAAATCGCTCTCAAAAGCTTGTACATTTTCCCTCTACAAAGTTGTAATGGAATCGATACCATTGTATTGGGCCTCTCTATCATGGATTCTATCAATATTTCTCCAAAAAATCAAACAATATCCACAAAAGTAATCAAGAGAAAAAAACATATTCCCTTACTACATGTTCCATTGAATCTCCAAAACATCTTATTGGCCAGTATATAAAAAACTTGTTATAGTTTTCCAAATACTTGGAAAAAAATTAGTATGGATAATTCTTGTAGGGAATGGGCTATGGGAAAAATCATTTACAACAAATACATTACACCCTTCTCGACACTTGATTTTATTAGGAACCAAATAAAAATGGCTCCATAATCTAGAAATAAGTCATTCAATATTTCTGTATCATTTTATCTTGTCCATGGTCGGGGAAACTGATCATTTGGAAAATATTCTTCCCTCCAAATGAAAAATTATTCATGTGGAATTTATTAAAGGGAGATTCCTCTACCTGGGATTTCCTTAAAAAATATCCTTCATAGATCCTATTCATTCTGCGCTATCTCAAAATAATATTGAATCAATACCTCACTTATTCATATTATATCCCTTTTCTTAAGTTGTCTAGAAGGAAATGTGAGAGAATGATGGTCCTAGTCAAATTTGGATGAGAGATAGTGTAGAATACTTTCTAAATAGGTGTATGACAACTAAACATAAATTAGCTCACAAATGCCTCCAATTAATTGTTGCATGGGACATTTGGCTAGACAAAAATCAAGAAATTTTTTATGATCATGGACACACCTTTCTTTGTGCCGCCTTGCAAAGATTATTTACTTCTAAGAATTGATATAAGGATCATAAATTAAAATTTTTGATATTTTTTTATGGTGTTGCACAATATTATCCCTCAAAAGGAGGAATTGGGCTCAAATATTTATCAACAATTCAAAATTATTTTCATTTTGTGGAAATATTAGACCAACCTCAAATAATTATGTTGAATTATTTTCTTTGGACACTCTTTAAAAATTGCAAAAGTACAAAGCCTAACCTATTTTCATGTTTAAAATGACTCAAAATTTGTTAGCGATTGGATGAATAGTTCTTATCAGCTAAGTAACTACACTCTGCTACTTTTAGATCAAAATATTCTCTCAATCCTTCTAGAATTCTCACATATCACTTTTGAACACATTTATAGGGATAGAAATCAAAGGGCCAATGACCTCTCAAGGAGTGGATTGGAAATGGATGAAGGAACAAAAAAACTTATTGAAAATAAGGAGGATCAATCCATTGAATCTCTTCTTACCTTTTGGAAATAACTAAATTTGGAGCTCATATGGATCCACATATTTTTTTGATGTACACACGGGTGGAAAATTTGGCACATACTTTATTTTTTAAGAAAGTTACAATCAAATAGTTTTCAAGTATACTCCTTTTGTATATTTTTTATTATATATTGTATCTATGGCTATTTAACATAACATAAAGGTCAAAATTTTACTCTCTCAAGGCACGACATAGATAAAATTATTTTGTACAAAAGAATAATCATGATGATCTATTTCGAAGCACACTTTTTGGATTGTAACATCCATTTGAATGCTACAAGAACATATCAATGTATATTGTTTCATAAAATATACTACAAGTATGGATGTATATTATTTCATAAATAATACTACAATTTTTTTCTCTTGGGGAAAAATATACTATATTGAATGGATAGATAATTTTATTCCATTATAAAATATATTATATTTTTTATATATTGTTAAATTTAAAAATTTATAATAATAATTACCTAAAATTCAATATATTATGACTTGGTGAGGAAAATTAAATACAAAACCAATATATATTCATCTTAACCCGAGACCTATGAAGCCTTGAGAGAGGGATTAATTCTTTCAAGGTGCAAACTTCTTTAAGAGTACAAAACTTGAAAAAGTGTTTTTGTTGTAGCTGTGATAGCCACCCTCCAAAATTTTTGAATTCAACAAATTTTGGATCCCCTACAAACCTCTTGAAAGATCATGTCCACACATTGGCCTAAGTGTTTAAAGTCGTCAATGGTTTGCTTAAAAAAATGCTAAGTTAAGGTGCACTTGCTACTCACAAGGCCAACACACGTTTTGTGCGTAGCCCAATGCACTTTATGTTCCCAATGCTAGCACACTTCATAGTGATAATCAATCAACCTATCGCACATATTGGTGCCAGGTCACAGCTCAAAATGTGATTGGGGTTGCTCGTGTGAGCCAATTATATATAAAAATTGACCCCAAATATTTCATTTCATAGTTTCATTTCTCTTTGGAGGTCTGAGCATATTTCAAGCATAAGGCCCATCCCTATTCTTCCAATTTGCGACTACACCATGCATTAGTTCTAGGTAAGTCTCATTTTCTTGCACCCTATTTTCACCATTTTTTTTTGTTCCAATTCTTCGCTCTTTTCCATATGTGTCCCTTCGTATTTTGTGACTCTTTTTATTCATTTCAATGGTCGAACATTTATATGGGTATGTGTGTGTGTAAAAGTGTTATTTTTAATTCATTGCCTCACGTTTTCTAAGTATCTATACTTTCCCATCCTTAATCAAATTTTTGAATTCTTGTCGCACCGACATGTGTTAACACTTTAACATCCCTTTCCTTTCTTTGCAAACCCTACTAGCACTTAAACACATGCTCAGATCTTCAGGTGGTGCACCCACACAACATATAAACATAACCTTACACACATTTCCTATCGAATATGCGAGTGTGCCCATGATAACTCTCCTTATGACTCAGCACACCAATGCTAAAATTAATCTTAGCCAAAAACACTAGTCTTGGAAAGCACGAAAACACTATTCCTTGAGTTTTCATTATTTGGGTTGTGCATCTACATGATATGGATCTAGTCCAAACTCCTTTGTTGTCACAAACCATGCCTAAACTAAGAATATATTCTTTCAACCTTTTGCTAGTGCATTGTGTGCTTCTAGTCTTTAGATCAACCAACTCTTACCTATAGCCTACACACTCGCATCATGTTCACTCTCTAACCTAATGCGATCATGCTATGCATATCTAGTCCTTAATCTCAACTACCTTTTTTTCTATATTATTCTCCCACTCCAGGCCTATCACATTATATTTCTACAATAAGAATTACACACACAAGAAAAGATATATAATACGTTTTTTCTTTAACTAATTGTGTATCTTACCATGAATTATTTTGAGTTTCCATGTACAAAATATCTTCAGTGTATTAGTTTATCATCATCAACAAAAACCATGCCTCTGGTTATAAGAAAAGGGCCCATAAAAGAGACAATTGAGAGAAACATCAAGGGTGTATTCTATAATTTAAACCAATAGTATCAATTTTTAAAGACATCGAATGTTTCATCAACAAGTCTATGAATTTTTCCTAGCCAAAAATATTCAAATACTTCGCCCAAAACTGTTGGGTGTGGAGCCTGATTACCTTTTTTATTTTGTATTGCATTGGACCCCTTACGCTGCCTGGGGGGTCTAGGGGGGCAGCTGCAAAAGAAGGATATGAGGTCAAAGGGAAAGAAAAATTAGTGTGTAGGTTAAAGAAGAGCTTGTATGGCTTAAAACAGGCTCCAAGGAAGTGGTATCTAAAATTTGACAAGTTTATGTCTGAACAAGGTTATACTAGATGTCACTCTAATCGTTGTGTTTTTTCTGAAAAAAGAAAAATGATGGCAGCTATATTATATTGTTATTATATGTAGATGGCATGCTTGTTGCAGGTTCTAACATGCAGGAAATAAATGTGCTCAAAATAAAATTGGAAAATTAATTTGCAATGAAGGATTTGGGAGCTGCAAAACAAATCCTTGGTATGAGAATATCTAGAGACAGGAAAAATCACAAATTAGCATTGTCTCAGAATGAGTACATACAAAAGGTGTTGAAAATATTTAATATGCAAAATGAAAAACCAGTTAGTACACCTTTTGCTAGCCATTTCAAACTTAGTAAGGAGATGTGCCCCAAGACCCAACAAGAAATAGATTATATGTATAAAGTTCCATATGCATCAGTAGTTGGAAGCTTAATGTATGCAATGGTCTACACGAGTCCTGATATTGCACATGTAGTGGGAGTTGTAAGAAGGTACATGAACAATCCAGGAAAAGAACATTGGATGGCAGTAAAATGGATTCTCATATATTTTAGAGGTACCACAAATAAAGCATTATGATTTGGTGGTTCAAACATTGCTCTACAGGGATATGTTGATGCAGATATGGCAGGTGACAAAGATAACAGGAGGAGCACTACAGGATATGTATTTACTGTAGGTGGAATAGCTGTCAGTTGGGTTTCAAAAATCCAAAGTGTTGTTGCGCTTTCAACAACAGAAGCAGAGTATGTTGCTGCTACAGAGGCTAGTAAAGAAATGATTTGGTTACAAAGGTTTATGGATGAATTGGGTAAGAAGAATGGTATGGGCACGTTATATAGTTATAGCCAAAGTTCCATTCATCTTTCAAAGAACTCAGCATTTCATTCCAAGACTAAACACATACAGCTCAAGTACCATTTCATATGGTCAGTATTGGAGGATGGACAGTTGAAGCTGGAAAAGATACACATTAGTCAAAATCCTACAAATATGCTAACAAAAGTTGTAACCAGGGAGAAACTGAGATTATGCTCAGTTTCAGTTGGTCTTCAAGGATGACGATGAAGATGAGAAACAACGAGGTCCAAAGAGGATTCATTGTCCAGCAAATGAAGCAGTGATGGAGTTGCTACAATCAGTGTCCAAGTGGGATATTGTTGGGTGTGGAGCCTGATTATATTGTTTATTTTGTATCACAACATTGGACCTTGTACCTTAATGGGGTGGCAATGCTGCCCATAATTTTATGCTGCTTAGGGGGTCCAGGGGGGTGGCTACGCTTTATGGAGCCCCCCCTTGGCAGGGGATTTCGGGGGCAGCACCCTCGAAGCTAAAAATAGATGTAAAATTGCCTTGTAAAAGTATAGTAATTTCTAGTCAATCTGGGCCATTCATTAGGTGAATGATCTGACATAGAAGTTATGTTTATTTAGGGTTTTTTTCCCTAAAAGGCAACCCTTTGCTTGTATGAGGGTATTTTCATTATGGTTTTGTATTGTATGTGTATTCTCAGAGCGAGAAATAGATAGGGAGACTGTGAGAGAGAACAGAGGATATTACATTAGATCTGTTGTAGGTTTTGTCTCTTCATTTTGTTAGATAATAGAAAGGAAGATTGGTTTTTCGGGGTGGACGTTGCCCAAAATGGGTGAACCAAGTAAATCTGTGTCTCTCTGGTTTTATGTGTTTTGTGTGCTTGTGTTCTCCACATATTATATGTGTTGCATTGCCCCGTAATATATAAAATTTTCTAACAAAAATGTGATTCGAGAAGATGAATAATACATAGAGGTATATCATAACATTAAGCATTTTAGGTTTCATAGGATCACTTGCCACTATCAAGTGCTACCTTGTCTAGAGACAATTGGGTGGATTCTACACCACATTGATCCTCAAAACATGATCATGATAAATTAAAAAGGAGTACTAGACACATATCAAGCTCATGATGTTCATATGTACTACAAGCTCTCAAAGCTATAAGAATACCTCAATACGAGATTTATTTCGGGTTTTAGAAAATATACGAAGGATGTCCTCAAAACTTAGTGGTATGAGCCAAGTAATTTTCATCAAAATCTTGATGGTATTTACAGAACGAAAATGCTAAATAATTGTACCAATACTTAATTTCCATGTATTGCAAACTATATGGAGGCCATAATGTCAATTTATTTGAGGAAAAATGGGTCTATATGTTGCACCCATGCACTACTAAGGGAATTGTTTTCAATTGGTTGAATATCATTGTGCAATCACTGTAAAAGTTTGTTACAAAAGTAAGCAATGTGTTAGAATGAAAAAAACAAAAAATTCTATGTCTTCATATCTTCTAGATAGTATATGTGCTATGAACGAATTCCTAGGTTTTGTTTGGTGATGGGCTTATACTAAAGAGAGACATCTAGTGCATATATATTGCAAGATACTTTGGGAAACTAGTTACAAGGTAGTGTATTTGAGGATAGCTAAACTCTTTATATCAGTATTATATCAATTGATATTTGGAACCAAGGAACCGTGCATGATAGATCAAGCAAGAGAAGCTATGGAAAACATTTCATATTGGTTTGCATCACGTTAGTGAACATTTATTAGATTCTTGGAGCATATAAAATTCCACATCTCAAGCCTTTGTTTGTGACATATAAGGTTATTATTTAAAAGCTGAGCTATTAAATTTCCACGGGATTGTCTAAATCATCATAAAGTTTGAATAAATCTCCATGACCCATATTTCCTTTGTGAATAGGATCGTATAACCTCAAGATCTTGAAGGCAACAAAAGAGGAAATTATAGAACTAAAGCATCTGAAGTTCAATGAGATGGGATATCACTGGTATGATGCTAGAGGCATAGTTTCATAACATTGTGCCAAGATAAGGTATATGTGATAATGTACCTCAAGCTCCTCGAAAGATGAGGAGAAAATCAAGAATCACTAAAATTCCCCTAGAGTAGTTGGAATAGACAGAGAGGCAAGTCCTTCAAACCAAGAAAATGTTTTAGATGAGACATAGGGAGGGAACCAAGAGGATATATATGTCTAAGGAAATCCTAAAATGAAAAGAAAATGAGAGTAAGAGGTTATAGAAGGAAGAAGTAAATTTTATAAATTTGAGAAAGATACTAAAGGTGTAGTTGAGGAGGAAAAGAAGATAAATGAGTGCAAAGAAGATAAAAGGAAGAGGTAAGAGTAAGAAGAAAGGAGAAAAATAAGAAAAAAAAAATCTCAAACAAGAGGCCATTGGGAAGATAAAAGAACAAATGAATAAAAAATTATAATAGGAAGATTTGAAGAAACAACAAGATGAAATCATGTAGAAGAAGAAAAGGGAGGAAGAAAAATTATGGTTGTATCTTGAAGAAGAGGGGAGGAAGAAATTAGAAGAATAACTAATAACCCTTGGGATAGATGATGAGAAATAAGAGGAGAATCAATCAAAGGAAACTAAGCCGATTGTAGCCACTCTAAATATCCAACCTTCAACTCCTATTACAATTGGGATTTTCCTCTCAGTGAAATGTGCATCCCTCCTCAATGAGAAGAAAAAATATACCATATCTCCAATTTTACATTTGATTATCTCAAGTGAAAAATCATTCATGAAAGAAGGAAATACTTTTTTAACGAGCCATATCAACCAATCTATATCAATACAGAAAGATAAATTGTCTCAAACACAAAGAACAATCTAAAAGTAATCGCTTTGACAGGTGTAACCTTTGCAATAGCCATTGAAAATAACATTGAATTTCTCACCCTAAAGGTTGAACAATTGAAGAAGGTATTGTATGATGCAAAACAATATAAAGAGAAAATCCTGATGGAGAATCAAAGGATGTCTTCCATATGTTCCAACATAGAGGGTCTGGAGGTTGCAATACTTGAGGAACTTAGGCAATTGGAAGACATAATGAAGCAATTTTATGATGAAATGATCACGTTGAAAAAATTGGTGGCCCCTTTATATGAAATCCAAAAAATATTTGTGGGAGAAGATAAGGATTGTAAAGCTAGATCATATGACTATAAACCTTATATAGGAAAGGGGCGCCAAATATCTCAATGCACCAACAACTTTTCCCAAGAAAGGGAGGGTTGAGGCCAAGGTGGATAGAGCAGAAGTAAGAATACTTGTGCAAACTTATGATCAACTAAACACTGACATAACCAACACTATATCTGTTTATATGAAGTTGCATGTTGGATTAGAGCCATTGGTCCTAATTCATGGGATACCTTTAGTTGGTATGCATGGAGAGGTGAAGCAAAGGGAAGTTATCAAGAAAGAGATAAATGAGTCATTGGAAGTCATAAGACATGAGACTACTAAAGAATATTTGTAGGTCACAAAGGATATTGTTCTCCAATATGCCATTAGTCAAGTTGCACTTGAAGTTGACTATATTGTAGAATAATATACTACTGGGCTCGAAGACCATATTTCCAGATTCCTTAGAAGACCTAATGAAGCAAGTTTATGATGAAATGATCACATTGAATAAATTGGTGGCCCCTTTATATGAAATCCAAAAATATTTGCAGGAGAAGATAAGGATTATAAATCTAGATCATATGACTATAAACCTTATATAGGAACGGGGCACCAAATATCGTAATGCCCCAACAACTTTGCCCAAGAAAGGGAGAGTTGAGCCAAGGTGGATAGAGCAGAGGTAAGAATACTTGTGCAGACTTATGATCAACTAAACACTTGCATAAACAACACTATATATGTTTAAATTAAGTTTCATGTTGGATTAGAGCCATTAGTTTGAATTCATGGGATACCTTTAGTTGGTATGCGTGGAGAGGTGAAGAAAAGGGAAGTTATCAAGAAAGAGATAAATGTGTCATTGGAAGTCATAAGACATGAGACTAATCAAGAAGATTTGTAGGTCACAAAGGAGATTGTTCTCCAATATGCCATTATTCAAGTTGCAGTTGAAGTTGACTATGTTGTATATTTCCATATTCCTTAGAAGGTGGGATGAGGCATGAACATGAATGAGAACAGTCACAAAAGGTTGAAGACTTAGAAGCAAGATACAAGGTTTAGTGCTATTACATTACAAAGGAGTTATATGACATGGTGTCGGAATTGAAAATTACTCAAATTTGTACAAAAATTTATTTTAATTTATATTCATGATTTTGGCCACAATTTTGTAAAAGGGAAAATTTTGAAATTAAAAAAATGAGAAGAAAATGAAAATACATGTAGAAGTTGAAAAGCCACCAAGAATTCCAAAGGTCACATGGAACCCAAAGAGTCAAGAGGGGAGTCCAAGAGTCACAAGGGAGGTGAAGAGTCACCTCACCCATTATATATAGACCCTCATAGTTCAAGAAAAACAAAGTTTAGCCTTAGATTATCTTATTAGCATATGAGTGAGAGATTTCTCTTTTGAGAAGCAAATTGTGGCTTCAATGTTCCACTATTGGAACAAGTGAAATGTCTTGTAGTTTTACATCTTGTTACTTCTGCATAATCATAAGAAGCTCTTAGAGATGGACATGTGTTTCACACATGTATCAAAACTTATTGTAATACTTCACTTGTAATGGTAATGGCATGTCCTTTTATTAAAACACATTGAAGAGAATGAACTATTCTATTTTCTTTATTAGATATCTTAATTGAAATTGCATTTCATTTATGTTTTCATGATTATGTTTGTTTGAAAACTATTTTTCAAATCAATTAACGATTATCTTCCTATACGTATGCCTTCATTAGAGTAGTGCTATCATTGTACTTCTAAAGACTCGTGTTTTTTACTTTATTTGTGGAATTATTTTATGCAAAATATATTTGCACATTTCGCAAAGATTTAATGTTACGTGTATGTCTCAAAAGTGATATTGATTTTCTCAAATGTTGTTGATTTTCGAAAACTTATGTCATAAATCAAACCCAATGGCAGTTAGACCATCATTTTGGATGAGACTCCCATACTCGAAATGGTGTAAAGTCTAATTGAGATTTTATACTGGGGAGATACCAACATGGTGTAAAGTCTAGTTGAGATTTTATACTGGGGAGATACCATGTTGTTGGTGGAATTTCCAGCACTTTCAACAGTTGATTTCATTTACACTTTATCTTATTTCATGGATATATGTTAATAAAAAGAAAAAAGAAATCATATAATATAAGGGTGAGTATACTAATAACAAAAAAATATATAAAATAATTTGATATATAAAGAGATAAATGTAAAATAAATGATATCAAATGCATGTTTTAAGTAAAAAATTTCAATGTCAATTATAAATATATTATATAAAACAATTGAAAATTATAAATACTTATAGTTAAAATATTTTATTGGTGTTTTGTTTAAAATGAAGGAGATGGGTAATTCCTTTCACGCCTAGCATGAAGCTAACACCCCACATGAACAAACAAATATACATATATAAAGAGAGAGAGAGAGAGAAATAGCATAGATTTATCTTACCCGTTAACTATGAAGCACTAAGAGGATCAAATCTCTCAAGATGTATATATACAAAATTATTATTATTATTATTATTATTATAGTCTCACTCATATTACATTAAACTGTTTTTTCTTGAAGTAGTGGTGTCAAAAATTGCTCCACAACAACCATTTTATCATCAACTTTTTCACTCTAAACCAAGACCCATCGTGAGAACAAAAGTTGAGTAGAAGAAAATGCATAACAAATAGTATAAACAGGATACAAAGCGTGCAAAAATGACCAACTGTTTAAGAGCAAAATAATAAATATTAATATAATTTGAATAAATAATTAATATATTTAATTATTATAAATGATTAGAAGTCATGTTTAATGCTTATAGTTATAATTGTTGTATCAAATCATTATATTAATTTTTTATTTTATTTTATTTTATTTTATTAAAGTTTGTTATTAGTTAAGTTATCAATTAAGGAATAAAATAGGGTGATATTAAAGTAACTTAAATTAATTTAAGTTAATTAATCTAAATTAATTAATTTATGTAATAAAATAATTTTTATTCCTTTAATTATCATATTCCTTAATTAATATGATTAATAGTTAATTATATTAATTAATGAAGAGAAGATGGTGAGGTGTAGTATGTCAAGGAATGAGAATTTGTTACAATTGACTTAGATATTATGGCTTTGCGTGAACAGGATCCTTTGCTTAAGACCTTTAATTAATCATTGTTCAACTTTGTTGTAAGAGTTGATCGTTGTGTTGTGAGAACCTTAATTAATGTCATCTTTTCGAGAGGTCTCGTTGGTGCTTAGATTGTTTTCCATGAACTTGCTTACAATAGGCTACTCCTTTATAATCTCAACGAGACAGCCCGAGTTGCACTGTCATGTGTCATCCTCATTCTTCATTATGGATGTTATTGAAAAATAATTCGTTATAGTGTGTTTGCAATGTTGTTAAATGTGTCTAGAATGCAATTTTTACTCGTTAAGAGAATTGTTATCTTATTGTCCAACCAATGCTTTGCAACTCGCTTTATTAATCCTTGGAATTCTTTTTCCTATCAATATTTTTCAAAAAACTCTTCCATAGTAAGAAATAGAAAACATATATACATGAAAAGGTATTATATATATAAAATAAAGGTTATATTTGAATTCAAATTGGAGATTACAAAATGTTATAAATGAAATCAAATTGGAGAGTGTAGATATCACTGTGGATCCACTTTAACTCTGTATTTGTAGCCAAGAGAGATCAAATATATCCTATTGGGAAAGGATAGAGAAATCAAATATCTTTTCACTCTAATTTGATAGATTCAAAATTAAAATAAATATACATTAATACAATGTCATCTAGACACTACAAAACGAAAACTATCAATATATAACCTAAACTATAACATTATGTAAAAATGTAAAAACCACAAAGCCACGAAAACAATGAAACCAAATTCCAATACCAAAACCAATATAAATTCATATTATCCCACGACTTATGAAGCCCTAAGAGAGGGATTAAGTCTTTCAAGGTGAACCTCTTGAAAGATCATGTCCTCACATTGGCCTAAGTGTTTAAAGTCGTCAATGTTTTGCTTGAAAAATTCCAAGTTAAGGTGCACTTGCTACTTGATTGGGGTTGCACGTGTGAGCCACTTATATATACAAACTGGCCCCAAAATTTCACTGTTTCATTTCTCTTTGGTGGTTCACACAGATTTCAAGCATAAGGCCTCTCCTTATTCTTCCAATCTGCGACTGCGCCATGCACTAGTTCTAGGTACGTCTCTTTTTATTGCACCCTATTTTCATGATTTTTTTTTGTTTCAATTCTTCACTCTTTACCGTATGAATCCCTTCGTATTTTTTTACTCTTTTTATTCATTTCAATGACCGAACATGTATGTGCGTGTGTAATAGTATTATTTTGAATTGATTGCCTCGCGTTCTTTGAGTATCTATATCTTCCCATCCTTGGTAAAATTTTGGAATTATTGTCGCACCGACATGTGTTAACACTTTAACATCCCTTTCCTTTATTTCTATACCCTGTTAGCACGTAAACACATGCTCAGATCTTCAAGCGGCGCACCCACACAACCGAGAAACATAACCTTACACACCTTTCCTATAGAATATGTGATTATGCCCATGATAACCCTCTTTATGACTCAGTGCACCAGTGCTAAAATTAAGCTTAGCCAAAAACACTAGTCGTGGAAAGAACGACAACACTATGCCTTGATTTTTCATTCTTTGGGTTGCGCATGTGCATGATCTGGATCTAGTCCAAATTCCTTTGTTGTCAAAAACCATGCCTAGACTAATAATATATGCTTTCAACCTTAAGCTAATGCATTGTGTGCTTCTAGTCTTTAGAGATTCAACAAACCCTTACCTCTACCCTACATGCTCGCATCATGTTCACTCTCTGACCTAATGGATCATGCTATGCATATCTAGTCCTTAATACAAACTAACTTTTCCTCTATCTTATTCTCCCACGCAAAGCCTGGGGCATTATATTTCTACAAGAAGAATTGCACACAAAAGAAAAGATATATAATACGTTTTTTCTTTAACTAATTGTCTATCTTACCATGGATAATTTTTAGTTTGCAGGTACAAAATATATTCAGTGTATTATTTTATCATCCTCAGCAACAAACATGCCCCTGGTTACAAGAAAAGGGCCCATAAAAGAGACAGATGAGAGAAACATGAAGGGTGTATTCTATAATTTCAAGCCAGCAGTACCAATATTTAAGGACATCGAATGTTTCATCGACAATTATATGAATTTTTCCTATCCAAAAATATTCAAAGACTTCGCCCAAAACATGATTCGAGAAGATGAAGAATAAATAGAGGTCTAATGCTACCTTGTCTAGAGACAATTGGCTGGATTCTACAAAACATTGATCATCAAAACATGATTGTGATAAATTCAAAAGGAGTGCTAGACACATATCATGCTCAATATTTTCATATGTACTACAATCTCTCAAAGCTAGAAGAATACCTCAATACGATATTTATTGCCAGTTTTAGAAATTTGACGAAGGATATCCTCAAAACTTAGTGGTACGATCTAAATTTCATCAAAAGCTTGATGGTATTTACAAAACGAAGATGCTAAATAAATTGTACCAGCGAACTTTGGTTGAATTTCCAGCACTTTCAACACTTGATTGCATTTACCATTTATCTTATTTCATGGATATATGTTAATAAAAAGAAAAAGTATCTTAATCGTTTTCTACTATCTTAATCTGGTATGTGTTTAAGGGCTATTACAAATTAATCATTTGCTTAAGACCTCTAATTCATCAAAAGAAAAAGCATATCATTCATTTTCTACTTTTTCTACCCTCTAATTCATCAAAAGAAAAAGCATATCATTCATTTTCTACTTTTTCTACTATCTTAATCTGGTATGTGTTTAAGAGCTATTACAAATTAATCATTTTTCAATTCATAAGAGAATATGTTGACAACATTTCTGTTTCTTTTGTTAAGACTTGAACATTGTGTTGTGAGTGCCTTTATTCATGTCGTCTTTTCGAGAGATGTCGTTGGTCTTCCATGGGCTACTCCTTTCTAATCTCAACGACAGCACTTGAGTTGCAGTGTGATGTGTCATCCTCATTCTTCAACATGGATGTTATTGAAACATAATTCATTATAGTGCGTGTGTTTGCAATGTTGTTAAATGTGTCTAGAATGCAATTGTTACTTTGTACGCTATCCTCGTTAAGAGAATTGTTATCCGACTGTCCAACCAATGCTTGGCGACTCACTTTGTTAACCCTTGGAATGTTTTTTCCTGTGAGTATTTCAAAAAACTCTTTCATATTAAGAAATAGAAAATATATATACATGAAAAGTATCATATATATCAAATAAATGTTATATTTGAATTGAAATTGGAGAATACAAAATGTTGTAAATGAAATCAAATTGGAGAGTGTAGATCCCATCTTGGATCCACTTTCACTCCTTATTTGTAGCTTATTTGTAGCTTAGAGAGATCAAATCTATCACATTGGAAAAGAATAGAGAAATCAAATCTCTTTTCACTCTAATTTGACATAACCAAAAATAAATTTAAATTGATATACAATCTCATCTCGAATATCGATAAACTATCAATATCTAACCTAAATTATAACCTTATGTAAAAATGTAAAAACCACAAAGCCAAAAAAACAACAAAGCCAAAAGATGTAGTTCCAATACCAATACCATTAACATTTAATCAATGAACCTTCTAAAAGAGTTCAAAAAGAACAAACAAATTGTACTATTTATATATCGATGAAGCAATGGTGAGATGATGTTCACCATCAGTGACTTCAAAAAGTCAAGAGTTTGTCGAGCAAAACCTAATAAACAAAGATGAAGATTTGAAAGTCAAAAGTTTGTCAAGCAAAACATAATACACAAAACAAAGATGAAGAAGGGCCAACAATTTCAATGAATCGCAAGAAAATTAATCAATACAAAAAACAAAGATAAAGAAGGGCCATCTATCGTGGTAAGTAAGGAAGCATTCCACCCAAAGAACCAGCCCCAGACTGCGACGTTCTAGGCAATGGAGACTGCCCGAGCTGTGAACTCTGATATGCATTCAAACCTTGTAGAGCAGCTGCGTGGGACCCATAAACCCCAAGAACACCGGGATTAACACTGCCAGCACCGCCGCCATGCTGAAACCCATAAGTCCCCAAGCTCGGGTGAACTCCATACGACCCTACGGATCCAATTGAGCTCTGAACAGATGGATTGAATAACGATTCCAAAACAGGATTACCGGATGTAGAAAGCGAGTGATTCAGCCCAGGAAGACTCTGGTTCTGACCAGCCAAAATAGCATTAACCGCCTGACTGAACCGGGGATCACCGCACTGATTAAAAGTCAATGAGCTTCCAAGAACACCGTGTGCTGCAGCGGCGGATCCCAGTATCGAACCTGCACCGTGGGTCAGCGAAAGGTCATTGGGGTTTAGAGGGCCAGTAACAGGGCTATGCGTGTTCCTCTTCTTGGTACCCTCTGCTGCTCGCTTGCAGCTCATGGAATGACCTTCTATACTTTTGTTCGGCTCCTCCAAAGCCTTCTTAGCACCCTCAACAGTCTTGTAAATGAAAAGCGCAAAGCCTCTGGACTTTCCCGTCTGTTTATCAAACCCTAAGGGCCCTTCCTCGACTTGGCCGTATTGCGAAAAAAAGTTCAGCAATTTCTCCGCCGGAATATCGGCCGGAACGTTGCTCACATAGATTTTCCGCCCAGTGGTCTCGGTGGAAGGGTGCGCTGGCGCCGGGCCAGCGGACGCCATTTGGCAAGCAGTCATCCTGCTATCGATTTTCTTTCTGGGCTCCTGCACGGCTTTCTGGGCACCTTCGATGTGCTTAAAGGTCACGAATCCGTAACCTTTGGATTTCCCAGTGCCCTTGTCCATGATGACACTGCATTCCTCCAGCTCGCCGTATTGGGAGAAAACGGACTTCAAAGCCTCCGACGTAGTGTCCCGGTCAAGGGCATGGACGAAGATTTTTCTGTGAGCTGGGTCCTTGTCAGCAAGTTTTCGAATATTTTCTAGAAGCTGCGGGTCTTTCTTGGCGTTCTCAGAGATTATGTCCATCAGCTGCTCCTTGCTGAAAGGCTCCAACAGCTTCTTCAAATCTTCTTCGTCTTCTTCGACTTCGACTTCGACTTCGACTTCGGCTTCGCTGCTATCATCGGATTCAGACTTTTCACTTTCTTCATCTTCTTCTTTCACGGCGCCTATATCTTCTGGTGCTTCTTCTTCCACCTCCACTTTCCTCTTCTTCGCCATAGCCATTGCCGCCCTAGCTCAAACTGTTTTGCTTCCTCAGCCTAGAACCCTTTCGAAAAACACTTCAAACCCTACAACCAGTTGAGACCCTAGAAATCTATGACCCAATACGACCCTTTGAAACAATCCACTGTTTTTTATAATGAATTTTTAATATATACAAATGTATATGTCGGCTTACAATAATTGTTTATTAAATTAAAATAAATTATAGCCAAAATGATACCGTGCTCGTGCTCATGTAACAGCGAGATATGAAAAGGGGTTCAGAAACTTCTAGTCGTAGGGATCACTCAAAGTTATGAATAAGAATACGCTTTAATAGCAATAAAGGCCTACACAAACAACCTTCCACCAATAATTTTTTAATTTGTGTTTCTACTTTAGTTTAGTTTCGTTTGCGTTTCACTGTTTTTAGCTCCAAATTCTTTGAAGCATTTGAATACTTTTATACTCGGAATGTAGAATTTTCCATATTAAGGAATATGTTCAATTTCTCAACAAATTTATGTATGAATTATGTTGTAAATGAATAGAAGTGTTATGTGTAGGCACTATTGAGCTTGGCTCACCTCAGAGATGTTCATTTTCTCCATTTTCTGTCTCTCCTAAATTTTAAATTGGTATCAGAGCTCAAGGTGAGGATTGAGCTTGTTGAATGATTGAGTGATTGAATGTGTTGGTCGTAGTTGGGATTGTTGGAGCTGCATCTCGTGCACTCCGCTGCAAACATGTTGGAGACCACTTGATTCTCCATTGTTGGACTTTGTAAATGAAATCTGATTTATTGTTTGGCGTTGATATCTACCTTCAAACAAGGGTTGTGAGGGCTCACAGGTACGGTGAGTGAGAGTGTGGACTATTAGATCCATTTTTTTATGAGTTGGAGTGATGTGCGGCCTTGATCCTCCTCATTTTTTCGGCTACAGTGCTAGGTGTTCGAGAGGTATCACAAATCTCTTTTCGAGGAGCCATTTTTGTCCCCTCGGACCTCAAATATGACCAGACGAAGCCAAGGAGAAGTGGCGTGGGGCATTCATAGAGGAATTGAAGGAATGCCACTGCACAGAATATAGTAGAGCAACCACAACCTACAATGAAGGTGTAATTTCTAAGTTGGTCGAGTGGTGGAGAAGAGGCGATCTGCAGTAGGACCAAGCGCAGTGGAAGCGTGGTGAACCTGACGTGAAGTTATTGATATGGGAAGTTATTATTGAAGTTGGAGGAGTCGAGAGCTATGTGGAGGAGTTGATAGCAGAGTGCTCGAGCTAAATTCAAAGCCTGAATCTAATCGAATCTATTCAGCACAATGGAAGCATTATTGGAAGAGTTGTTGTAAGTGTTGGCTCCGATCACTTCAAGGCTAAGCATTGTTGGGACGGTTCTGATCAAAGACTGTGAAATTATTTTTAGAAAGTCTCGACCATTTTGTTTATATAAATCACTGTGTACGTCTCTCTATATTCAGTTGTGTGGAGTTGCAATGACCACTGGGTGTCCTTGAATCCTAGTCTATGGTGTGCACAGTTGTGCGTGGAAGTCTTATTTCCAGTCGGAAAATTGGTGCTGTGAGCATAGCAACATGAGTGTTGTGAAAGAGTGGGTTGAAGGCATAAGTATTTGTTGTGGCTAACTGGTGAAGGCGATTATCTAAATGGAACCAAGCAACAGTGGTGGAGTTCTCTTTTTTGTTGTGCCAACGTGGTCGTAAATCTGTCATGGAAATCTAGTGGAAAGGTATGTGAGCACATTCCAGTTTTTTTTTTAGAATAGTTACCCAAACCCTCACGTTGGCCTTGTTCTTGAGGCATGTTGCCGATATTACTTTTTTGGTAAATTAGTCTATTTCTATAAAAAGAGTGTATGGTACAAGATGGATTACAAACAGTAGAGGCTAGATAATAGGGAACCAAAAATGAAGAACATTCAACATCGGTCCCATACAGTAGCCAAGAGAGAAGTAAGAGATACATACAGAAAAGCAAGAGAGCCACAAGAAAAACACTGGAAATTACCTCGAGTGGGTTGCTTCATCAGTACGACATTTATTTCCTTTCTTTTTTGAAACTCTAACCCAGCCATCTTGTGGTTGTTGGGCTAGTATCACTTGGAGCGTGTTGGTGTCTGAAGGAGAGGGCTCCTTATCTGAATTTGAGGAGGAGGTTTCATGAGACTGTTTTTGTGCACTCGTGGGACCAGTGGGCATGACAGGGTCTGTCAATTTCATGTCCTTCTCTTGCTTTGCAACCTCAACATCTACTTCGATCTCTTCCTCATCCTCATCCGAGCTGAAGTAGTCGATGTCATCCATGGGAGGCAGGACACAACGCTTCCAACTTTTGGAGTTTGATTTGTTAATGTTCTTCTTCTTTTGGGCCAGGAAGGAGGAGCAGGAGTTCTGAAGATGTCCTGTTTGGTGGCAGTGGCGACATCGGAAGGAGTTATTCTCATAGTCTAGGGTCTGTTTCCAATGGAATTCTCCCACTTTGAGATTGATTTGATCTAGCAGGCCTTTTTTGATGTCTATTTCAACGCATATTCTACCGAAGGTGTATATGCTTTATTCCCCTTTGGAGGTATCTATTGCCAGAAAGTGGCCTAGAGTATTTATGATTCCTTGAAAGACAGAATAGTGCCATAGAGGGGCCGGTAAATGTGGGAGCCTGACCCAAATGGGTAGCTTGGTGATGACAGCCATCGAGGGGTCGAATTTTGGGAACCATGGTGTGAGGAATAGCCCAACTTTTCCCCAAAACCAAGGTCAAATTGTTAAATATTTTTGACAGTTGTCCTCAAAAGTGAACAGAACTATGAAGAAACCCTTTTAGCAGAAGAAAATAATGTTCTTATTGGTCCAAGCGGAGTGAACCCATTGATAGAGATCTGGCGACAATTGCCATAATCCATTGAATGGGCAGATTATGGCTCTTTCTGCATATTGTTGAAACTAGTCATCCACTGTTGGGTGGGAGATTTCAATCGATGGTATATCTTCCATTTTGTCCACTAAAAAAATCTTGGGAGCCTCAGGACAAGGTGCGGATTTCTTGGGATGTTGTGCATGGACAACATCCTTGTAGGAGAAAGCTTATGCAAAGGAAGGTTGCCCAGAAGCCCCTCCTTGCAGACAGAGGGATAAAACTTGAGTAGTGTTTTTCTCAATGTTATAAAAAGAGAGTGGGAGGTTGTTCTCGAGGTGTTTACCTTTGTAGAGGAATCGCTGCATGCTGGAAGGGATCCTCAAATTCTGTTCTAGGACATGTGTTATAATTTTCACCCGATCTGAAGAACACACCCAACAGAGTTGTGTTTTTCCATTGAGAATAATGATTTGGATCTAGAAGGAGGGTGTATTTCCTGCCTTTCTGAGACAGGTGCGATGGAGCGAGGCCCCAAGCTGGCGCGGAGGAAGGCTGTGAGTGGTAGATATTTCCCTGTTGTTGGTTGTCAATGGGGTGTTGATCCAATACACACAACTATTTAAGGGGTCCTTCATTATGAAGCCCTTCACTCTGAGGTGTGCGCAAGATGTAGCAGAAGCTGCGTCACAAGGCTTGGGCCTGGTTAGATCTTTAGGGAGAGGTGAGAGGAGCCAGGCTTCTGTCAAATCCCCGTTGCTATGAATAGAGGTCGTCTTGTGCTTGGGCGAAGGCATGCCATGGTTCTGATTCTCTATCGCAGCTGGATGGATATGGGAAGCAATGGTTACCGGAGGGTGCTCACCATTGCAGAACCAGGTCATCTGTTTCCCTCTCACAGCCCTGCTCGTCCACAGAGCTCCAACCCTGTTCCTATCATGTGCGCTGCTACAATTGGAGGGATCCCCTGCCGCCTTCTTACGGGTAAAATCTATTATATTTTTGTCTTCATGGCAAAGGAGGGGATCTGCTTCTCCCAAACGAGACCATTCATGAGATGCTGGAGTCTAAAGAGCTTCAGGGGCGGCATTCTGGCCATGGCGGCGACCATGCAAGGAAGCCCTAGCACCATCAGATGTTGTGCAGCTCATTGTTCTTTTCTTGTCCGACCTCCCGAGGCATGGTGTCGATATTACTATAATGTGAAAGAGTTGAATTTTTTTACCGTTAATTAATTTTGTGTTGATTGCTATTAAAATGGTTTGTGAGCCTCTGACTGGTGTGGTGAGCTGCCATAAACACCATAAATTTGGTCAGACATCATTCATCAAATATTGTGAGGAGTTGATCCTGTGCAAGAACCACCTAGCCTTCTAAGTTGATGTTGTCATTTTCGTCAAGGCCTTCCTGATTGTGGTGGTCAAGGGGGCCATTAAAATAAATTATAGGCAAAATTATACCGTGACCATAGCTATACCGTGCTCATGTAACAACGAGACATGAAAAGGTTTTTGGAAACTTTTAGTCGTAGGGATCACTGAAAGATATGAAGAATAAGCTTTAATAGCAATAAAGGCCTACAACAACAACCTTCTTACTGTCACATTTCATAACGTTTCACCGAGTAGGGCATATATCAAGATTTCATATTTCTAGATTCCATAGGGATTTTTCTTCTCATTTTTTTTCTATTTTGTTTTTGGTTTAGTTTCTCATTTTTATTTTTTTGTTTTTGGTTTAGTTTTGTTTTCGTTTCACTCTTTTTAGCTCTAGAATTCCTTGGAAGCATTTGCATATTTTTATACTTTGAATAATGGAGAAATGTAGAATTCTCTAGATTATTCTATTATTAGTGATCAATTGTTATCAGTTAGATTGGATTCTATTTTTAAGGAATATATTCAATTCATCAAAATATTTCCACACTTTTTTATGTATGAATGACTTGGTCAATGAATAGAAGTGTCTTCTTCAGGCTGAGCTTGGCTCACCTCAGATATGCTCATTTCCTCCATTTATTGTCTCTCCTAAAATTTAAATTGGTATCAAAGTTATATTTGTTTATTGTTAATTAATTTTTTGTTGAATGCTATTAAATTGGTCTGTAAGCTACCATAACAACCATAAATTTGATCAGACATCATTCATGAAATGTTGGGAGCAACTAATCCTCTATAAGAACCACCTAGCATTCCAAGTCGAAATTGTCATCATCGTCGGGCCATTGTTGATTGTGGTGGTCAAGGGGGTCGTGGGTGCGAGCGATCCATACATCGTTTACGTCCTCTTCTTCGCATTTTCTTCGTCACGATCATGCATGTGAACACCATCCTATTCTTCATACTGATCCAAATCCTCCTCGGATTCGATCTTTGGACTAATATAGTTGTTTCATACTGTTGATCATGTCAGCATTCTGTTAAATTCTGACAAACAATCCCCTTTAAACCCCCTTTGTTTGGCCTAAAAAAATCGTTTTTCCGCCTATCGTTCCCCTTTTCTAAACTCAAAATTACATTAAAAATGGCCAAAAACCCACATTGGAAAATATATAAGGCCTAGCCCCTGGGGCCCTAGCCCTTTTAATCTTTTCCTCCATGTAGCACGGGCGCTAGACCAGGCACCAGCCCGAAAGGCGCTTATCAAATGTATATCGGGCTCATTTTGAGCCGTCGATCTGTATAGATCGGACGACGTTCCTTCATCTCTGCCGCGCCCGTAGCCTACCCACCTACCGTCTGATCAAACTGTAAAATCAACAGTCAGCAGCCTATCTGTCCCGGTGGTCCCCGCCCCACGTCCACTGTTCAAAAACTACCTGGTATCTATTGCATCGCCTTTCGGAGGCGGGCGGTATTTGTCAAATCAGAGCGATTCCATACATCGCTTGCCACGTGTCTCTACGTACGGCTCCAAAACCGCCCTCCATTGCACGTTATCATTCGTCTGAAGTCATGGTGCGATATTCACGACAGCTGTCCAATCTGGAGGTCCCCATCCGACGGCGATTGCTCCTCGAAGTTATGTGGAAGTTAACATGGGGAAACCATACCCTTAGCCCACGGTCCATCGCCCTCCGACACATTTTTAGCCGTCGATCTCCTCCTGAGATCGAACAGTCCAGATCATTTGCATGCTCCGTCGTTGACTCGGTCTTCCTCCATGTCACCCATTCCACGTGTGTGTCATATGTTTCCTCCTCTTGTTATATATTCCACCCATAAGTCAAATTTTCATTGTTTTACGTTAAAAACCTCTGCCCAGTCCGTCCACCATTGTTCCACTACATTTTTCATTGCCACCCCACATACTTCCACCATTTCATCATGTTGCGTTGCTACACAGTCATCCCCATTGCTTCGTCGTCCCCATGCATTTGTTTTCTTGACGAGTTTGCGGGTTTTGCAGGTTTACAGTGGCGGAAAAATATCATAATTCACATTCTCTATTGCTGTGATAGAGAGCACGTCAAAGGACCATTTTTCAAAGATGAATTATGGAGAGAGGCCTGGGAGATAGATCGACAAGACTTCCATTAAAGATGTAGGGTTAAAATCTGTCAAACCCTGCAGAGCCATTCAAAGCACAGATTGTGCAGATGAAGATATTAATGTTGCGGCAAAGAGTATCAGTGGGAGATCAGAGGAATTCAACATTCAGCATTAAATAATTTAAGCTGTAATTCAGGGTTTTGAAGGCAGAGGGTACCATTCGCAGAAAACATACTCTAAAGATTTCTTTTCAGCACCATTTTTCTTCAGGAAAGGATGTAATGTCTATGTGGTTTTATTCCTTTGCCGTGTTCCTGAAGATTTTTCTACCCAGCGTATTTATTTCTATAAGCAGGTAGCAAGGTACAAACAGCATTACAAAGTCATCAAGCAGTATGGGCATGCATGTTTCTGCCATTTTGTTTTAATTAGGCAAATTAAATGTGCATCACCTACTCCCTTTTTTGAGTTTTCTTGTTCTCCTATAAAGCTCCCAAAGAACAAATAATTTAGGGTTCCAGATTTTAACAGAAAATTATATAGTGAAAGGCTTTTAGTATACATTTTGTAGAACTCTTGTATGAAGGCTCAGAGCCCATAGGGTCTCAGTGAGGAGGAGTTCCATCTGTTAAAGACGATTCTGGTCTTTGGTATTTCACAGTCTGTAACTTTTTCTTATGTGTTATTTAAATAGATCATTTCATTTCACCCATCTTTCCTGTATCATGTTTTGGAATGCGAGTGGCTCACTAGTTTTTGGTATGGATTTATCCTAGTTGATACCCATACTCAAATTAGTCAAGCGCTTTAAATATGGCTCATGCATGATATTTTGTTCCACTATTCATCTAAATTGTATTTCTGCTATATTAGTTTCTTTGGGAGGGTGTTTTTAAAACGCTATTGTCATGTATGGATTCTTAGATTGGTAAGCCCATGTATGGTGGTATTGTGTATCTGGATATCAGCTCAATGTTAACTAATATCTTCTCAATATTTCATTCACTACATACATCTTCTGATAACTTATTTATGTGAGGTATTTTTGAATCGACCCTCTTTGCAGTAAGCTGTCTCTGAATTGTCTGTTGCTTTTATGTTGGAGTTTTGCATGTTGCCTCTGCAATATCCTTATTTCTGTGTCAGTTTCTGAAGGTCTTGGTCCCATTCAGATGAATTTTCCTTGTTTTACAAGAGATAGCATGAGAGCTTTATTGATAACTTCCTCTGTTATACCATATGCTCCTTGCTATATAAGATGTCTTAGGCACTGGTCTATCACAACTCTAAGCTGTCTCTAGGAGCGACAACACATACCATGTGTTTTTTTTTGTAGTTGTTAAGCGAGGGTTGTTTCCTGAGATTTGAAAGAGGGAGCGTTATTCGATTATCTATTCGACTTGTGAAGGATCTGATCCTGGCACCATAGCCGCTCGAATTGGACTTTCAAACTAGAGGGCTGAAGTTCAAACACTAAATCGTACACATAAGCACACCCTAGAACGACGTTATTACACAATATCTTGTTATGAGTCGAGATTAAGGCTCTTGATTCTTATTTGAATATGTGTTTATTCTTTTATTTATTATCCCTCCTACTTATACCCGGTCGTTTCTCTAGTAACCATTTTTAGTAGAGTAAATTTTGAGACAGACACTGGTGACTGGATGTAATGCACAAGTAGTTGGTTCTAAAGGGGTACATGTTCCATGTCTATTATATTTTCTAGATATTGTCAACATGCAAAAAAATGGGTTGTTTTGATTGAATAGGTAACCAAACATCAAGTCTATCTAACAACAAGTGGTTACAATATGCTTTTGTTTAAAAAATCTTAGTTTTCCCTTAGTGTGCATGAGGAAGTTGCATCAACAAGAGCTTTGTGATTTAAGCATTTTGTAATTTCGTAGATGTTAGCATTTATAGTACCAGGAGTTGTTGGTTATTTGTACCTTTTGATTAAAATGATTATTGGGTGTACACAAGTATGTGTGATTTTATCATATTAATGAACTCATTTTTAATATGATGAAATATGTTCTCAAATAGTACATTGGAAGTAGTCATATCATTTTGTTTGGCCACGTATCCTCTTGTGTTTTCCTCATTGTGTCGATCGTCGCAAAGAAATACAATAGGCGAACTGGACCAGTGGGGTAGAAAGTGGCTAAGTGGATCGGCGTTGCACATTTTTGAGTGGCGCATTTTTTAGGAGTGTCAAAATGTTATTGGTGGCATCCTCTTCCTGTGATGATGGAGAACTTGTGCACTGAGGAAGTTGAGTTTCGAAAGCACAATAGATGCATTTTGATTGTTGAATCAACAATTCTTTGTGATATGATTGATGGATGTGAGCAATGATGGGTCAACAAAAGAGATTGAAATAGTCTCAAATAAAACTAAAACATACGAGGATGGATGTTGTACATGGACAACATCCTTGTAGGAGAAATTTTGTGCAAAGGAAGGTTGCCCAGAAGCCCCTCCTTGCAGACAGAGGGATAAAACCAAAGTAGTGTTTTTCTTAATGTTATAAAAAGAGAGCGGGAGGTTGTTCTTGAGCTGTTTACTCTGTAGAGGAATTGCTGCATGCTGAAAGGGATCCTCAACTTGTGTTCTAGGACATGCGTTAGACTTTGCACCCAATCTGCAGATCGCGCCCAATAAAGTTGTGTTTTTCCATTGAGAAGAATGATTTCGATCTGGAAGGAGGGTGTATTTCCTACCTTTTTGAGAGAGGTGCAATGGAGCGAGGCTCCAAGCTGGCGCGGAGGAAGGCTGTGAGTGGTAGATATTTCCCTGTTGTTGGTTGTCAATGGGGAGCTGATCCGAAACACACAACTATTGAGGGGGTCCTTCATTCTAAAGCCCTTCATTCTAAGGTCTGCGCAGGATGCAATAGAAGTTGCGTCGCAGGGCTTGGGCCTAGTTAGATCCTGAGGTAGAGGTGGGAGGAGCCAGGCTTCCGTCAAATTCACGTTGCTATGAATAGAGGATGTCTTGTGCTTGGGCGAAGGCATGCTAGGGTTCTGATTCTCTATTGCAGCTGGATGGATTTGGGAAGCGATGGTTACCAGAGGGTGCTCACTGAAATTTATGAAGAATAAGCTTTAATAGCAATGAAGGCCTATAAGAACAACCTTATTACTCTGACATTTCAGAATGTTTCATTGAGCAGGGCATATATCAAGATTTCATATTTCCAAATTCCATAGGGATTTTGCTTCTCATTTTTCCTTTTTCTTTTTTGTTTTTGGTTTAGTTTCTCATTTTAATTTTTTTGTTTTTGGTTTAGTTTTGTTTGTGTTTTACTCTTTTCAGCTCTAGAATTCCTTGGAAGCATTTGCATATTTTTATAGTTTGAATAATGGAGAAATGTAGAATTCTCCAGATTTTTCTATTATTAGTGATCAATTGTGATCAGTTAGATTGGATTCTACTTCTAAGGAATATGTTTAATTCATCAAAATATTTCCAAACTTATTTGTGTATGAATGATTTGGTCAATGAATAGAAGTGTCTTCTTCAGGCTGAGCTTGGTTCACCTCAAATAAGCTTATTTCCTCCATTTATTGTCTCTTCTGAAATTTAAATTGGTATCAAAGTTAAATTTTTTTATCGTTAATTAATTTTTTGTTGAATGCTATTAAATTGGTCTGTGAGCTACCATAATCACCATAAATTTGATCAGTCATCATTCATGAAATGTTGTGAGGAATTTATCCTCTACAAGAACCAACTAGCTTTCCAAGTTGAAGTTGTCATCATTGTCGGGCCCTTGTTGATTGTGGTGGTCAAGAGGGTCATGGGTGCGAGCGATCCAGACGTCATTTACGTCCTCTTCTTCGCATATTCTTCATCGCGATCATGCATGTGAACATCATCCTATTATTCATACTGATCCAAATCCTCCTCGGATTCGATATTTAGACTAATATAGTTGTTGCATACCATGTGTATGCTTTTTGGAGCTGTTAAGCGAGGATTGTTTCTTGAGATTTGGAAGAGGGAGTGTTATTTGATTATCTATTCAACTTGTGAAGGATTTGATCTTGGCACCATTGTTGCTCGAATTAGACTCTCAAACTAGAGGGTTGAAGTTCAAACACTAAATCGTGCACATAAGCACACCTTGGAATGACGTTATTACACAATATCTTGTTGTGAGTCGAGCTTAAGGCTCTTGATTCTTGTTTGAATATGTGTTTATTATTTTATTTATTATCCCTCTTACTTATACCCGGTCGCTGCTCTAGTAACAATTTTCAGTAGAGTAAATTTTGAGACAGACATTGGTTATTGGATGTAATGCACAAGTAGAAAGTTCTGAAGGGGTACATGTTCCATATCTATTATATTTTCTAGTTATTGTCAACATGCATCAAAATGGGTTGTTTTGATTGAATAGGTAGCCAAACATCAAGTCTATCTAACAACAAGTGGTTACAATCTGGTTTTGTTTGAAAAAACTTATTTTTTCCCTTAGTGTGCACGAGGAAGTTGCATCAACAAGAGCTTTGTGATTTAAGCATTTTTTAATTTTGTAGATGTTAGCATTTATAGTACCAGGAGTTGTTGGTTACTTGTATCTTTTGATTAAAATGATTGTTGGATGTACACAATTATGTGTGAATTTATCATATTAATGAGCTCATTTTTAATATGATGAAATATGTTCTCAACTAGTACATTGGAAGTAGTCATCTCATTTTGTTTGGCCACGTATCCTCTTGTGTTTTTTCCTGATTGTGTCGATCGTTGCAAAGAAATACAATAGGCGGACTCGACCAGTGGGGTATAAAGTGGCTAAGTGGATTGGCATTGCATATTTCTGAGTGGCGCATTTTTTAGGAGTGTCAAAATGTGATTGGTGGCATCCTCTTCTTGTGAAGGACGGAGAACTTGTGCATTGAGGAAGCTGAGTTTTGGAAGCACAATAGATGCATTGTGATTGTTGAATCTGTTGAGATTGCAACAAGATGATGAGCTTAGTGGAAAGAAGTCGCCTTCACTAAGTGGGCCCATATCGGAGCTATTTTTAGCAGTCATTTTTCTTGGTATGTCGATCATATTCTATGAGTTGCTGGATGCTATTTGTGGATGGTTGGTCAAGTTGGAAAAATAGATGGACTTCTATTTTTAGACATATTGGGCGGAATCTATTTTTAGATTGCCAGTCTAAAAATAGATATGTCGAATATTATTAGCTCTTAATAATATTTGGACTCTAAATATTATCTTATTCTCTTGGAGCACTTCGATTAAGTGCCGATGTGGGGGCATGGAAAATTAATATTCCTAAGGGTTAAGTGAACTGTGCATGGATACTTCAATTGGTACTCATGTGATAGAGTGTGGTGGAGGTTATTCAGGCAGGTTGATGGGGTTGTGTTCGGTTTGCAAAGGTTAAACATGATTGACTAAGTTGTATCTAAATCTATTTGATTAAGGCACTGGTAAGAGAATGGTGTATATTAATTATTAATTAATTCACTAATTATTAACTCATTAATCAACTAAAAAATACATCAGTTAACTACAGTGCATGGACAGTTTCAGTGGAGACCAATGAAGAGGTAGGTGAAAGAGCAGTGTGACTATCAGTTGTGACTATATTGTTGCATGATTTGCAACAACCAGTGATTGGAGATGCCAATGAGGATTGCGTGAGCAAGGCTGGACCAATTCGAGTTCATTCAGAGCCATTCTTCAACAGTGATTGCACAGTAGAGGTAGGCTATCAAGTGGCAGAGATTGGAGCATGTGATTTGCTAGATCGGGCTTGATTAGTGTGTAGCAATTGGAGATTGTCCTGAGAGCTTGTGAGGAGCTTTGTATAATGATTTTTACATGATGTATATGACATATAATATACATATAGTTGGGGGTTTTCAGCTTTAAGCTTTCCCATAAAATAATGTGTTCATATGTGTGATTGTTTATGGTTTTAATGTGCGCATGCGATTGTTTTTATTTTCGCAATTAATGATCAATGGTAGAAGAGATTCTGTATTGTGCATGAAGTTAAAATAGTGTGTGATCAGGAGAATCTCGGAGAATAATATATCAGTTATTCAAATTTCTACATGGTATCAGAGCGATATTGATCATTGGAGCAATTGCAAAGCATTGAAGCGGTTGAGTTTTGTGCTGGTGGAATTCGAATTTGTAGCAGTTTTTTCTTGGTGTTGAAGTTGAGATGTCTTTCAACGGATTGCATTTGGACTATGCCCTTGAGGGAAGCTCAAATTATATTGCATGAAAGGATAGTATGGAGGCAGTGGTGGATGACAATGCGTTGAAGGAGTTCATAGATGCAGAAATTCCAAAACCTACTTCTAGTGATGCTGCTGCACTTGACGCATGGCAAAAGAAGACAAAAAAATGTCGAAGGATTCTGTTGGGGGGTGTGAAGGATCACATAGTGTCCAAACTTCATGGTAAAGCTTCTCCATTCTTGATGTGGAAAGCTTTGACAGATTTATTCCAAAGCAAGAGCGACCAGAGGAAGTTGGCGCTCAAGGATAAACTCAGGAACATAAAAATGGAGAAAGGTGACAGTATGCCCAAGTACCTCACGAAGTTCATCCAATGCAGGGATGAGCTAGGAATTGTGGGGGTGACTGTAGATGTTGAGGACTTGGTGAGATCGGCTCTCCTTAGGCTTCTGAAGAGTTGGAATTCCTATCGGGACTCTGTCAATGGTCAGGAGAAATTGCCAGGATGGGAGCGACTTTGGTCAGATCTTGTGCAAGAGGAGATAAGGTGAAGTACCAGGGACAGATCTTCATCAAAGAACTCAGATGAAGAAAATTGTGCTTTGGCTGCCAAATCAAGGAAAGGGAAGAGCAAGAAGAATGCTTCTCAATCCGGTGCGAAAGGCAAGAAGCAGGACATGTCCAAGGTGAAGTACTTTCACTGTCACCAACACGGACATTACGCCACAAATTGTCCACAGAAGAAGAAAAACGTTGTGTCGCCGGATTCTCACTAGAGAGGCCTTAGCCTCGTAGTTGAGCCGATTTTTGCTATCTATTGCTTGGTCTCAATTGTGATGGGTTCAATGTGGTTTCTTGACAGTGGTGCGTCTTTTCACATGACAAGGGATAAAAGATTTGTTTACTGATATGGATGAAAAAGATCGTGGAGTGCACATCGAGATGGGCGATGATGGTAGATACAGTGCGACCGGTATCGGTACCATTTCCTTTGAGAGGGAGTCTAGTAAACCCTTCATATTGAGGGAAGTGATGCATGTTCCAGGATTGAAGAAGAATCTTATTTCTGTGGTGATGTTAGAAGACATGGGATATGATGTTGTCTTTAGCAAGGGAAAGGCTTTCCTGCACAGTAAGGCAACTGGTGAAACCCAAAGGATAGGGGTTCGAGTTAAGAACCTTTATCAATTGCAGGTAGATGGCTGTGCAGCAATGTTAGGCAAGGCAGAAGGAGTGGTGAGTCGAGATGATGGCGAGCTATGGCACAAGAGATTGGGTCACCTTCACCATGGAGCTTTGAAGATACTGCAATATATTTCTACTGGGATTCCTAAGGGTACTCTTGCACAGTCAGATCATTGCAAGGGATGTACCTTAGGAAAATTTGTGAAAGCCACCTTTCACGAGAAGGATATTCGCGCCACGACGATCCTTGAGAGAATTCACACAGACGTGTGTGGACCTTTCTCAATAGCTTCGACAGCAAAGCACAGGTACTATGTGATATTTGTTGATGATTTTTCTCAGAAGTGTTGGATTTTCTTCATGCAGAAGAAGAGCGATACATACTCAAAGTTCTATGAGTTCAAGGCACTGGTTGAGAAAGAATCGAGGAAGCAGGTGAAGGCTCTTAGGAGCGACAATGGTGGTGAATTCATCTCTGGAGAATTCAAGGACTTTTGCAGCGCAGAAGGAACTCGAAGAGAGCTCATAATGCCTCATAACCCACAGCAGAATGGGGTTGTTGAGCGGAAGAAAAGAACGATCATGGGTGCTGCATGGACGATGTTTCATGATCAGGGCCTTCCCATACACTTGTGGGTTGAGGCATGCAATACTACAGTATATGTGCAGAACCGTTGTCCTCACAGGATACTTGGCATGAGTACACCCCAAGAGGCATTTTCTGGTAAGAGGCCTGATATTTCCCATTTGAGGATTTTTGGTTCACCTGTTTACATACATGTGACTGAGGATGTTAGGAAGAATCTGGAGCCTCTCGCAGAGGTTGGGATATTTGTGGGGTACACTGATACGACCCACAACTATCGTGTGTATTTTCCAGACAATCGCAAGACTGTTGTGCGACGGGATATCAAATTTCACGAGGAGAAAGTCATGAAGTGTTCACTTGAGAAGGAGCCACACTTGCATGCAGATGAGGAGCTATTAGTTCCTAAGGATGAGCCTCAGGATGTGGATCAGCCACAAGAGGAGGTTCATGGAGTGGAAGATACCACTCATGCAGCGCCAACCATCAGAGGGCGGAAGCGCACTACAGAAGCTGAGTGACTGGCTCAAGATGCAGAGAAGGTTGTAGGAGAACCTACATCACAGCGTAGACAGAGACAGTCACCTGACCGGTATACTGGATACATGGCTCTTATGAGCAAGTGTATCGTGACAGAGCCATCCTCTTTCGAGGAAGCTATGGAGGATCCCACATGGGTAGATGCCACGGTGGAAGAGTATGATTCGATTGTCAGAAACAGTGCATGGGAGATTGTCCCAAGGCCGGAAGGGAAATCAGTTGTGGGTTCGAGATGGATTTACAAAGTGAAGAAAGCAGCTGACGGGAGTGTGGAGAAGTACAAGGCAAGATTTGTTGCCTGAGGCTTCTCACAGATTGAGGGGATCAATTATGAGGAAACCTTTTCACCTGTCACAAGGTATTCTTCCATACAGACGATTCTTGCTCTCTCAGCACAGATGGGGTGGCACATTCATCAGATGGATGTGAATATTGTGTTCCTCAATGGAGTGATTGAGGAGGAGGTGTACATAGAGCAGCCCGAAGGTTTCGAGATCTTTAGCAGTGATTCACATGTGTACAAGCTCAAGAGAGCGTTGTATGGGTTGAAACAAGCACCTCGTGCTTGGTAAACACGGATAAACAGTTACTTTACCAGACTTGGATTCTCCAAGAGTGAGGCAGATTCGAACCTATACCAGATTGTGGTGGAGGGTAAGTTGCTGATCATTGTAATTTATGTAGATGATTTGATTTTGACGGGTGATGAACTGTTGATACACTCATGCAAGGCTGATCTTGCAAAGTATTTTGAGATGAAGGACTTGGGCCTCCTTCATTATTTCCTGGGATTGGAAATTTGGTAGCACAGTGATGGACTATTTTTGTCTCAAGGCAAGTATGCCCGAGAGATACTGGAGAAGTTCAACATGCATGGCTGCAAGCCTATTGACACTCCTCTTCCTGGTGGTTGGAGGAAAGAGGATGCTACATCGGCAGGGGTATTTGATGCCACTGTTTATCGACAGTTGGTGGGGTCGCTTATGTATCTGGTCAATACATGATCCGATATATGCTATGTTGTTAACCAACTTTCACAAGCTATGGTTAAGCCTACCAAGCTCTACTGGAAGGCAGGGAAGCATGTATTGAGATATATCAGAGGCACATCGGGATATGGATTATGGTACAGACAGTCGGATGAGGTGAAGTTGTGTGGCTTCACGGATGCAGATTGGGTAGGGAGCCCAATGGACAGAAAGGGCACATCTGGAGGGATTTTCAGTATCGGGTCGACAACGGTTTCTTGGTACAGCAGGAAGCAGAGATCCATGGCACTCATTTCAGCAGAGGCCTAGTATATGACACCGAGTTTGGCTGCATGCGAGGCTATATGGATGAGGAAGATCCTGGTCAGGTTGTTTGGTTCACACTTAGATCCTACTGTGATATATTGTGATAATTAGAGTTGCATCAAACTCCCAGTTAATCTAGTATTTCATGATAGATCTAAACACATTGACATCTAGTATCATCATCTTAGAGATTGTGTGCAGCAGAAGATCATGTCACTTTCATACATTCCCACGGTGGATCAGGATGTTGATATCTTGATGAAGGCACTCACCAGGAGAAAATTCAAATACCACAGGGGCAGGATAGGGTGTTGAGATTGCAACAAGATGATGAGCTTAGTGGAAAGAAGTCACCTTCACTAAGTGGGCCTGCAGGCTATTTTTGGCGCACAGTCTATTTTTAGACTATGTCTATTTTTAGACATATGGATCATGTTCTATGAGTTGCAGGATGCTATTTGTGGATGCTTGGTCAAGTCGGAAAAAATAGATGGACTTATATTTTTAGACATACTGGGCGGAATCTATTTTTAGATTTCCAGTCTAAAAATAGATATGTCGAATATTATTAGCTCTTAATAATATTTGGCTCTAAACATTATCTTATCCCTCTCTTGAGCACTTCGGGCTTAAGTGCATTGCATGTAATACGTACCTCACGTAAGGAATTACGCTATTCCTAAGGGTTTAGTGGAGCTATTGCATGAAGACTTCAGTTAGAACTCATGTGACAGAGTTTGGTGGAGTTGATTGAGGAAGTTAGTGGAGTTGTGTGACAGAATCCCGCTTAAACATAATCGAGTTGTATCTAGTCTAACTGATTGATACGCTAGTGAGAGTGGTGTGAATTAATTATTAATTAATTCACTAATTATAAACTCATAAATCAACTAAAGAATACATCAGTTAACTTCAGTGCATGGACAGTTTCAGTGGAGACCAGTGGAGAGGTAGGTGAAAGAGCAAGTGTGACTATCAGTTGTGACCATACCGGTGCATGAGTTTGCACCACACATTGATGGAGATGCCAATGAGGATTGCGCAGTGCATACCAGGTGGATTTGAACTCAGATTGGGCTATTATTCATCTTGGATTGCGCAGTAGAGGCAGGCTAATAGGTGAGAAGATTGAGCATGTGTTTTGCTAGATCCGAGCTTGTGTAGTGTGTAACAATTGGAGATTGTACTAAGAGCTTGTGAGGAGTTTGTACAATTATTGTTACATGATCTCTATCATTATAATATACAGATAGTTGGGGGTTTTCAGCTTTAAGCTTTCCCATAAATACTGTGTTTATATGTGTGATTGTTTATGGTTTTAATGTGCGCATGCGATTGTTTATATTTCAGCAAATTGATGATCAATAGTAGAAGAGGTTATGTATTATGCATGAAGCTCAAATAGTGTGTGATCAGGATAATCTCGGTGAATAATTTAACAGTTATTCAAATTTCTACACGGTATCGGAGCAGTATTGATCATTGGAGCAATTGCAAGACATTGAAGCGGTTGAGTTTTGTGCTGGTGGAATTCGAATTTGCATCAGTGTTTTCTTGGTGTCGAAGTTGAGATGTCTTTCAACGGATTGCGATTGGAGTATGCCCTTGAGGGAAGCTTGAATTATATTTCATGGAAGGACAAGATGGAGGTGGTGCTAGATGACAATGGGTTGAAGGAGTTCATAGATGTTGAAGTCCCAAAGCCTACTTCTACTGATGATGCCGTACTTGACGCATGGAAAAAGAAGACAGCAAAGTGTCAAAGGATTCTGTTGGAGGGTGTGAAGGATCACATAGTATCCAAAATTCATGGTAAGGCTTCTCCATTCTTTATGTGGAAAGCCTTGACATATTTATTCCAAAGCAAGAGCGACCAAAGGAAGTTGGCGCTCAAGGATAAACTCAGAAACATAAAGATGGAGAAAGGCGACAGTATGCCCAAGTACCTCACGAAGTTCATCCAATGTAGGGATGAGATGGGAAGTGTGGGGTGGATCGTAGATGACGAGACTTGGTGAGCTTGGCTCTCCTTGGGCTTCCGAAGAGTTTGCACTCCTATCAGGACTCTGTTAATGGTCAGTAGAAATTGCTAGGATGGGAGCGAATTTGGTCGGATCTTGTGCATGGCCAGATAAGTGCGATATCAGGGGGAAATCACACTCAAAGAAATCGATGAAGAGGAATTGGCGCTACTGCCAAAGCAAAGATGGAAGAGCAAGAAAGCTTCTTCATTCTCGGTGCGAAAAGGCAAGAAGCAGGACATTTCCACGGTGAAGGCTTTCACTATCACCAACACGGACATTATGCCACAAATTGTCCACAAGAAGAAAATAAGCAGTAGTTCATTGACTGGCAGCCAGATAGGCCTTATAGCCTTGGCAATGATTGAGGCTGGATTTTTCACCAATGACATGCTTGGTTTCAAGTGTGATGGGTTCAATGTGGTTTCTTGACAGTGGTGCGTCTTTTCACATGACAGGAGATCGAGATTTGTTTACTGATCTGGATGAGAAATATCTTGGAGTGCACATCGATATGGGTGATGATGGTAGATACAGTGCGACTGGTATCGGTACCATTTCCTTTGGGAGGGAGTCTGTTAAACCCTTCGTATTGAAGGAAGTGATGCATGTTCCAGGATTGAAGAAGAATCTTATCTCTGTGGCGATGTTAGAAGACAAGGGATATGATGTTGTCTTTAGCGAGGGAAAGGCTTTTCTGCGTAGTAAGACAACTGGAGAAACCTGGAAGATAGGGGTTCGAGTCAAGAACCTTTATCAATTGCAAGTAGATGTTTGCGCAGAAATGGCATGCAAGGCAGAAGGAGTGGTGAACTGGGATGATGGCAAGCTGTGGCACCAGAGATTGGGCCACTTTCACCATGGAGCTTTGAAGATACTACAGCATATTTCTACTGGGCTTCCTAAGGGCACTCTTGCGCAGTCAGATCAGTGCAAGGGGTGTACCCTGGGAAAATATGTGAAAGCCACCTTTCACGAGAAGGATAGTCACACCACGACGATCCTTGAGAGAGTTCACACAGACGTGTGTGGTCCTTTCTCAGTAGCTTCGACAGCAAAGCACAGGTATTATGTGATCTTTGTCGATGATTTCTCTCGAAAGTGCTGGATCTTCTTCATGCAGAAGAAGAGCGATACATTCGCGAAGTTCTGTGAGTTCAAGGTATCTGTCAGAAATAATAGGGGAAGGTGTGAAGACTCCAGAGTGACAATGGTAGTGAATTCATCTCTGGCGAATTCAAGGACTTTTGCAGCGCAGAAGGAATTCGAAGAGAGCTCATAGCACCTCATAACCCACAGCAGAACGGGGTTGCTGAGCAGAAGAACAGAACGACCGTGGGTGTTGCACGGGCGATGTTGCATGATCAAGGCCTTCCCATACACTTGTGGGCTGAGGCATGCAATACTGCAGTATATGTGCAGAACCATTGTCCTCACAAGATACTTGGCATGAGTACACACGAGGAGGCGTTTTCTGGTAAGAAGCCTGATATTTCCCATTTGAGGATTTTTGGTTCACCTGTTTACATTCAGGTGACGAAGGATGCCAGGAAGAAGCTGGAGCCGACCGCAGAGGTTGGGATATTTGTGGGGTACACTGATACGCCCCACAACTATCGTGTGTATTTTCCAAATAGTCACAAGACTGTTGTGTGACAAGATATCAAATTTCAGGAGGAGAAAGCCATGAAGTGTTCGCTTGAGAGGGAGCCACACTTGCATGCAGATGAGGATCTATTAGTTCCTAAGGATGAGCCTCAGGATGTGGATAAGCCATAAGAGGAGGTTCATGGAGTGGAAGAGACCACTCATGTAGCGCCAACCATCAGAGGGAAGAAGCGCACTACAGAAGCTGAGCGACTGGATCAAGATGCAGAGAAGGTTGTAGGAGCACCTACAGCACAGCGCAGACAGAGACATTCACCTGATCGGTACACTGGATACATGGCTCTTGTGAGCAAGTGTATCATGACAGAGCCATCCTCTTTCGAGGAAGCTGTGGAGGATCCCGCATGGGTAGATGCCATGGTGGAAGAGTATGAATCGATTGTCAGAAACAGTGCATGGGAGATTGTCCCAAGGCCGGAAGGGAAATCAGTGGTGGGTTTGAGATGGATCTACAAAGTGAAGCAGGCAGCTGACAGGAGTGTGGAGAAGTACAAGGAAATATTTTTTGCCCGAGGCTTTTCACAGATAGAGGGGATAGATTATGAGGAGACTTTTGCACCTGTCGCAAGGTATTCTTCCATACAGACGATTCTTTCTCTGTCAGCGCAGATGGGGTGGCACATTCATCAGATGGATGTGAAGACTTCGTTCCTCAACAGAGTCATTGAGGAGGAGGTGTACATAGAGCAACCTGAAGGTTTCAAGATCTTCAGTAGCGAGTCGCATGTGTGCAGGCTCAAGAGAGCGTTGTATGGGTTGAAACAAGCACCTCGTGCTTGGTACACATGGATAGATAGTTATTTCACCGGACTTGGATTCTCCAAGAGTGAGGCGGATCCTAACCTATACCAGATTGTGGTGGAGGGTAAGTTGTTGATCATTATACTTTATCTAGATGATTTGATTTTGATAGGTGATGAGTTGTTGATACTCTCATGCAAGGAGGATCTTGCAAAAGAGTTTGAGATGAAGGACTTGGGCCTCCTTCATTATTTCCTGGGATTGGGAATTTGGTAGCGCAGTGATGGAATGTTTGTTTCTCAGGGTAAGTATGCCCGGGAGATACCGGAGAAGTTAAACATGCATGGCTGCAAGCCTATTGATACTCCTCTTCCTGGTGGTTGGAGGAAGGAGGATGCTACTTCGGCAGAGGTAGTGAATGCCACTGTTTATCGACAGTTGGTGGGGTCGCTTATGTATCTGGTCAATACACGACCCAACATATGCTATGCTGTTAACCATCTTTCAAAAGCTATGGTTAAGCGTACCAAGCTCTACTGGAAGGCAAGCAAGCATGTATTGAGATATCTCAGAGGCACATCGGGATATGGATTGTGGTACAGATAGTCGGATGAGGTGAAGCTATGTGACTTCACGGATGCAGATTGGGCACGAAGCCCAACGGACAGAAAGAGCACATCTGGAGGGATTTTCAGTATCAGGTCGACAACAATTTCTTGGTACAGTAGGAAGTAAAGATCCGTGGCACTCAGTTCAGCGGAGGCCGAGTATATGGCAGTGAGTTTGGCTGCATGCGAGGCTATATGGATGAGGAAGATCCTGGTCGGGTTGTTCGGTTCACACTTAGAGCCTACTGTGACTTATTGTGATAATTAGAGTTGCATCAAACTCTCAATTAATCCAGTATTTCATCATAGATCTAAACACATTGACATCCGGTATCATCATATTAGAGATTGTGTGCAGCGAAAGGTCATGTTACTTTCATACATTCCTACGGAGGATCAGGATGTTGATATCTTGACGAAGGCACTCACCAGGAGAAAATTCGAATACCACAGAGGCAGGATAGGGGTTGCCAATAATCCATATATTGTTGAGAGGCAGTGTTGAGATTGCAACAAGATGATGAGCTTAGTGGAAAGAAGTCGCCTTCACGAAGAGGGCCCGTAGGCTATTTTTGGCGCAAAGTCTATTTTTAGACTATGTCTATTTTTAGACATATGGATCATCTTCTATGAGTTGCAGGATGCTATTTGTAGATGGTTGGTCAATTCGGAAAAAATAGATGGAATTTTATTTTTAGACATACTGAGCGGAATCTATTTTTAGATTGCCAGTCTAAAAATAGATATGTCGAATATTATTAGCTCTTAATAATATTTGGACTCTAAACATTATCTTATCCTCTTGGAGCACTTCAGTTAAGTGAACAGATGTGGCACATGTAGCTGACAGAAGGAATTACGCTATTCCTGAGGATTTAGTGGAGCTATTTCATGGAGACTTCAGTTAGAACTCAGGTGACAGAGTTTGGTGGAGTTGATTGAGGATTTAATGGAGTTGTGTTCAGTTTAACTCAGTTAAACATAGTTGAGCTAGTTGTATCTAGTCTAACTGATTGATACACTAGTGAGAGTGGTGTGAATTAATTATTAATTAATCCACTAATTATTAACTCATAAATCAACTAAAGAATACATCAGTTAACTTCAGTGCATGGACAGTTTCAGTGGAGACCAGTGAAGAGGTAGGTGAAAGAGCAGTGTGACTATCAGTTGTGACTATACTGGTGCATGAGTTTGCACCACACATTGATGGAGATGAAAATGAGGATTGTGCAGTGCATACTAGAGGGATTCGAACTTAGTCAGGGCCAATATTCATCAGGGATTGCGCAGTAGAGGCAGGCTAATAGGTGGAGCAGATTGGAGCATGTGTTTTGCTAGATCTGAGCTTGTGTAGTGTGTAACAATTGGAGATTGTACTGAGAGCTTGTGAGCAGTTTGTACAATGATTGCTACATGATCTCTATCATTATAATATACAGATAGTTGGGGGTTTTCAGCTTTAATCTTTCCCATAAACACTGTGTTTATATGTGTGATTGTTTATGGTTTTAATGTGTGCATGCGATTGTTTATATTTCCGCAATTAATGATCAATAGTAGAAGAGGTTATGTATTATGCATGAAGCTCAAATATTGTGTGATCAGGATAATTTTTTAAGAGGTAAATCCCCTTTGCGGATAGAGGCGATCCCTACTAGCCCAGATCGGGTCTAGCAACAATCAAACACGCTACAGTGCAGGTTCCTAATTGTAAATAAACCGACTTGCGAGGAGGGCTTACCTGGAATCCAACGCTGTAGTTTGTAGAAGAGGTGGTGCTCCCGTCCCTATGCCTTGGCAGATCACAATCCTCACGATCTCCGTGATCGGACACCTGCACATGCAAGAAACAACACAAACGCAAGCATAAAATCTAGTATATACAACTATATGTCAGTCGAAGAGGACATAACTCATGAAAATAATCGAGAACAAGAGTGGAACCATAACCAATACTCGCTTATCATTAAAGATTCAAAATAAGAATACAACCATAGCTTCGACGCAGCATTCTCCTTTGGCGGGTCGTCAGCAAAACATGTCTCGATAAAGCCTGTCAAGGATGGGACAAGCCTCTCTCTCCGGATACTTGACAAAAGTCTCCTTGCTTGGATTTGGCCTTAAGGGAATCAAGAAGGCTCTTGCAGCATAAAGATATGAAAGCTCTTGGGAACTTGAAGATTATTCAGCCATTCAGCCCTTCAGCCCCTTCATCAATGGATGAAGGCTATATTTATAGAGGAGAGGAGGAGGTTGGGATCCCTAAAATAGTGGAAGGGAGGCCTTATCCCTTGGGAGCTTCCCCATAAGGTGGAAATAAGAGGCCAAAGGAGGAAGACCGTGGTTATTCAGGCGAAACCACTCCTGATGACTCAACCACGAAGTTGTTGTGATCAAAACTTCGCCTCTTTTTTTAAAAAACTTTCCAAAAGCAGAGTGGCGTGAGTGCTTAACTGGGACAGAGCGCCAATTGGCGTGGGCTCAGTGTTAATTTTCCTCATTGGCGCGATTACATAACAGGCTACCAGCGCCAAGGTGAAAACAAGTGTTTTTAGGGGTCTGCTCAGGAAATGATCAACAGAAGAAATGCTGTCATCATGGAAAGGGATGCAATAATGGTATTTGCAAGGCATGACACTGCTTATTGGTCACAGAAATGACCCTCCAATGGGTGAGATGGGGATTTCAGGGACGATGAAAAATTACTGTGTAACAGATGCCCCCTAAAGCATGAGGCCCGAAAGAGAGAGAGGGGTGAAATGCTTTACGAGAACATGCCGGCTGAAAACACCGCCATCAGAAAACCTGCGGAGTGAAGTACAATTGATGTCTCAGATACATGATATATATGTGTGGTATGGGCGCAGCCATCCATAACATAGTATACAATAATCAAGATCCAAGGCATGGACGCAGCCATCCAGAGAGGATCGATAAAGAGACTCAGGTATGGTCGCAGCCATCCAATCAATGAGTCATGTAGTAATAGTCCACAAAATCGCAGCCTGGATTCCAACAGACAAAATCCAGGGTCTTGTGCTCCATCTCGACCCGAACAAAGTACAAGTTCAAGCATGCAAATATGTGAGCTGAAGTCGAACATGCAAGAACATCGTCTGATTACCAGCCAATGATGAAAGTTGTTAACAGACGCGAGAGGAACCACCAATAATGACAATGGTCCTCAAGGTACTATAGGTACAATCTACGGCATGTGAACAGTGAGCTGACGTTAAACACCCGCAGAATCACTTGATCGGAGGCCAATGATGAAAAACCTCACGTCGAATGCAAAGAACCTGCCATTGAGGCATGCAGGCTCCAAGGTACCAGAAGGGAGTCTCTAGATCAGCTTCCTGGATAATGGGCTGAAGTCGACAGGAAGCGACCTTGATCGAAGGTGGGCCATAGTGTTTCCCACATCATCGACATGAGACAGAGGAACATGATGTTTTTTGTGAATTAGGATCAAACGAGAATCAGAGGGAGGTTGATATTTTGCAGAGGTCAACTTCTCTTGAACATATAACGACACAATAGTGGATTTGGCAGTATTTGACATCAACGGATCAGAGGTCATGGTGACGAGGCAATGAGCAGATGAGAGGTCAAAAGGGATTATCCAAACCCACGGAGGCAAGTGAAGAACGAGATGAGATGTCCCCAACCCGACACGAATGAAGACAAGTGCCATGTTCAAGAGCGACATACTGCCAATACGACAATGATGTTGGTTCCATTTTCCCCACCATCTCGGCGAGTACCTCTTTATTTTTACACAAGCTTGAAGAGGATACCATATGCTTGTCATCTAAATCCGTCCTTCGGACGAATCCATCCTAGTACATTTAACAAGCCCTAGGAAGGAGGAACTCGGAGAACGTCATTTCGACTGAATCCAATGTCATCAGGGTTTAACAAGTCTGACAAAGGAAGAACTCGGCGTCTTTTCATATTTAGAGATTTTGAAAAGACAGCAGAAAAGTAAACTCCAGCGGTCCCTTTTCGTAGATAGTTCCTCGGATCTAAAAAGGTAGAAAACTATGTCTGAGGAAACCTCCTAGTTGCGATAGGCTAGGGTATTCCTTTTTCGTAAGTAATCTATCCCAGCCCGAAAAAGGGGTAAACGTATACTGGGTAGATGTCGTTTCATGTCCACTTTAACGAGATCGAAACAACAAGGAACTCGGCAATATTTTCATGTTGAAAGAGTCATAAAAGAGCTGAAAGTTGAATCCTCCTGGAGGAACGAGTGGTATAAAGGGTAGCAACTGGTTCCAATAATGATGGAACTACTCTGAACAAATAAAGTTTGAGAGGCTGGCTAACAAGACCACTCATTGCAACGGTTCCTCAGGAATGGGTAAAACAATCAAGTGAAGGCATATGATCGGCCAAGCAGATAGTGACGATGGAATGAGAAAACCAAGGCTCATCTGGCAGAAACAGGCTGATAAAATGGCAATCACAAGAGGTAAAGGAAAGGTTTCATTTTTACACAAGCTTGAAATCAGGAAACTCTGCTTGAAGTTGGTTTCATTTTTACACAAGCTTGAAACAAAGATAAACTACGCTTGAAACCGGTTTCATTTTTACACAAGCTTGAAACGGAAATAAACTATGCTTGAAAAAGTAAGCATGCCCCCAGCATGGTGACTCAATTCGAGGTACATGCCCCCCAAGTTTCAGTCCATATGGAAGGCAGATGGAGTGAAGGTTCAAGTCACGAGATCAAGAGAAATACTTGACTGGGATTTTACGAGAACTTATCAAAGACTCGAATTGAACGGGAACGTGTTTCATTATTTTAACGGGGTTGACACATTAAAAGAACTATCCTTAGGACACCTTGTTTCATGGTTTAAGGAGCTTGGCACAAGACAAGGAACTCTGCTCCGACAACCTTGTTTCATTTTTTTAAGGAGCTTGACATAGGAAAAGAACCATGCTCTGACGACCTTGTTTCATTTTTTAAGGAGCTTGACACAGGAAAAGAACCATGCTCCGACGACCTTGTTTCATTTTTTAAGGAGCTTGACACAAGAAAAGGAACTCTGCTCCGGAGACAACTCATCATGAAGAACAAGAAGTCATTGCTTCCAAGAGTTCCACTCCCGATGGAAGGAAATCATCTTGGAAGTCAGGACCCAATGCCCCCAGCACCTGATGCACAATGGCACTATCACTGGGTACAGGCATGGGGTAGGTAGCCACATATTTGACCTGCGATGGGGCAGATACAACGGGTGGATAAAAACCAGGAAGGGATGATGGCGGGCCAGTTGCCACATCAGGACCAAAGAACGAAAGCTGATCAATGGTCACGATCCGTCCTTCATGTGGGAAACAGACCACACGAAAAAGGGAGGAGACAAGTGCTCCCATGGCATAGGTGTAATCGTGCCCCAAAAGAAGATTAAAATCCAAGGGGCCTAGAACAACCATCACATCCATATGGACGGTTTTACCTCCCAAAGTAACAGGTAACCTTGGAAGGATCCCTAACGGTTGACTAGTCCTTCTGTTAAACGCCAACATATTCTGCGTAACAGGCGCAAGCGGTGGTGAACCAAAATCTTGCCAGGTAGTGGAGGATAAAATACTAACAGACGCACCTTCGTCTATAACAGTGTTGGGTACGACCAGACCAAAAGCCTGTACTGTAATCTCGAAAGGCACATAAGACGGAAGGCGGTATCCTGCAAATCGATTCCAATCAAAGGAAGCAACCAAACTACTCAGAGGGGCCACCATCAAACCGAGATGGTCTTCCCCTGGTGTTACGGAAGAAGAAGGAGCATCCTCCACGACCTCCATCTCGAAGGCGGGAGGAGTATCCTCTAGGACCTCCATCACGGGAGGCGGAGGAGCAACTTCTTGAGGTATGGGGACAGGAGAATCTTTCTCCAAGTCCAAATAATCTGAAGAAACAAGAAGAACCTGAGGGGTGTGAGATCCACTCTCCACGGAAAAGACCTGGTGCACCGTGGAAGGGGCCAGCTCAACCGATCCCAGACCAATGGTTGGTCAGGAACGGATTCCTGAATTTGAATTTCCGGGGGAGCGGGATCGACCAAGGATGACTCTTGACCAATCGTAGGATCAATTGGCAGAGGACTCAAAGAAATTTGTTTATAGCCAGCCGGGAGGCATGGTGTAGAAACAATTGCGTTGTCCAAGACTCGCTTGGCTTCATCCATATACGGACAAAGGTGAATGGCATGGTGCCCTTCACACAACTTACATGGATTGGTAATTTGATCCTGCTTCTTAGGAGTCTTACCAGCACTAGCTGAAGACGTGCCCCCAACCTGACTCCTGGAATCCAAAGGCAACGACGGACGACCTTTGAACCATTCTTCAAGCACCTTGGGAATGTCAGGGCAGTCTCGAAGAAGATGGTCTCCTGTGCATAACATGCAAGGGAACTTGACTTTCCGGGGAGGGTCGGGAGGTTTATCGATGGGGGACTCCTTAGGCACAATAGCCGCAGAGATAGCCTCTCCTTTATCAGACTTCTTCTTCTTCTTCTTAGCCACCTGGTTACTCGAATCCAAACTTTCACCAGGCGAAGTAGAAGAGGAGGACGCAGAAACAGGCGAAGAAGGGGAGAGGTCCACCTTGGAATCAACATGATGTTGTTCAGGTGGAGGGACTAATTGAACAGTAGCCGAGACATTCGGGACCACAGAGGTTGAAAACAACCAAACAGGCAACCCAACAGTTAACCCAGGAAGGGACAACGTCGTCATATAAGGAGCACCAACATTTCCAAAAGGAGGAAAAGGACCAGGATTCCCATCGGAGGGGATTCCTTGGTTGGTGAACTCTGGAAAAGTTGCCATTAGAAACAATCTTCAGAACAACACCCTAAGGAAACTATCTTTAACCAGGAATATTTTGTGGGCAGTTAATTTTTAAAACTTTGAAACAAAACTCTACCGTTTCATCTTTTAAGGGTTGAGAAACAGGCAAAAGGTGACTCTATCTCTTTCAGTTTTGAAACAAGCGTGAAAGGACAAGCGCTTGATGACCCTTTCAAATTTAAAGAGTCAGAAAAGATAAAAATGACTAATCAGGAATACTAGGCAAAGGGCGTACCAAATAACCGTGAACTGCAATATACACCTTGGTTTCAAAATGAAAGAGAAATCAACCAAGGACTTTCCGTACGTGCAAGCAATCTCCCCGAATGCTGTGTCCAGTGTATCACGGGTATAGGGAGGCAGACTCGGCTTCCGACGGATAAAGGATTGAAACCTAGTGGGGTCTCCCTTTATATACTCGACGGTACGGGGAGCACAAGTCCATACTAGTGTTGTCTAAAGCCAAGAGGCGAACGAGAGCTACTAGGTTTAAAGACGTCGGAACACGTCTCTAGCCTAGACCTTTAAATGTGTCGTTAATGTTTCAATGCTTCCTTAGGTAAATTGAATAAATTTTATGGTTGATCTTCAATTATGTTCCAGTTTTCAGGCCCTACCGAATGTCATCTGACAATCTCCTATGTGCAGCTATATGAGAAAAGAAAAATTTTCAATTCGATGAATGCTATCTAGTTAAGGGAAGAGCTTCAAACAATGATGCAACAAAAAACAACACTGAAAACAAAACTTTTTCCAAACTAGGTGACTTTCACTATCCAAAAGTAATTTCAAACATTCAACGATGCGAATAATGCAATGTAATCTATGCAAAATCTTTTTTTTCGAAAACTATGCAATTGTAATCTATGCACAATTTCCTTTTTCTTTTCAAATAATAAGAATGCACTCAATGCATTTTCCGATGAAATGAGAATCTACTTAATGCATGCTTTCAATGAAAGAGAATGCACTCAAAGCGACTTTTAGTTTTCAATCATTAAACAATGTGATCTAAGTTCAATGATAAACCTCAAAAATACTTTTCAATGCAATGTGATCTAATGAATTTTAATGAAAAGAAAACTATGAGACGAAAATTAAATAAATGCAAATCTTCTTAATGAAGGATGAATGCAAAAGAGATGTAAACAAGCACTAAGAATGAAATCGTTGTTTCAAACACTTTGTCACGAAATCCCTCAAAAGGTGACAAGACATATGAGGTCAAACACAAAGAGGACTTCCAAAGCATGAGATCAAAACAAGGCATTCATTCCCTTTTACATAAAGCAATCATAGAAAGAAGACATCCCAAACAATGAGCAATGTAATCTATGCTCATACGAGGAAAAGACCGGAAGGGAATGACACACTAGTGAAGGATTTAGGGAAAAAATCTCAATTTTCGTACATCCTGAAATTGGCTCGACTTGTACATTGACAAGTAGCGCCAACTGGCGTGACTTTCTCACTGAAAACTAGTGCCAATGGCCAATTGGCGCGGGTTGCTAACTGACAACAAGCGCCAATGCCTGAAAATGAAAAAACAAAGAATTTCTCCCAACCAAGTCCAGACTCACCACTTCAAGCAGAATCCAAAACAAACCCAGAAGCAAAGTACTGACCAAAAGAAGCTTTCGAGCAAGGGTAAACCCTAGCACCTACAGAATATGGCGCGACTGTCTGGCTATAATCATTACTAGACAGGGAATGGCGCGAGTGATGAACTGGCAAACTACGCCAACTAGCGCGACTGTCAGGGCTAAACCTGCGCCAATCAAGCCAACTATGAAAAGGTGAAATTCGAAAAAGCAGAGGTTAGATCTGATCCTCTGGGGCTGAACCAAAAGCCAAACACAAAAAGAGCCAGCCAAAAGAGCCAACCAAGCAAGCAAGGCCAAGAAATTGACCGAAAAGAGAAGACAATACTCCAAGTTGTTCAGTCCGTAAACCAAACTGGAGATTGACTGAAGCAGCGTTGATCTACTCTGCTAATGCAGAGCAAAAGCATTTCGAAGGCTATCTGGCTGTACTTCAGGCTCCGTCTATAGCTTACAAATCAAACAACAAGCCGAGTCCCCAGCGGAGTCGCCAAATTGTTGAAGAGGTAAATCCCCTCTGCGGACAGAGGCGATCCCTACTAGCCCAGATCGGGTCTAGCAACAATCAAACATGCTACAGTGCAGGTTCCTAATTATAAATAAACCGACTTGCGAGGAGGGCTTACCTGGAATCCAACGCTGTCGTCTGTAGAAGAGGTGGTGCTCCCGTCCCTATGCCTTGGCAGATCACAATCCTCACGATCTTCGTGATCGAACACCTACACATGCAAGAAACAACACAAACGCAAGCATAAAATCCAGTATATACAACTATATTTCAGTCGAAGAGGACATAACTCATGAACATAATCGAGAACAAGAGTGGAACCATAACCAATAGTCGCTTATCATTAAAGAGTCAAAAGAAGAATACAACCATAGCTTCGATGCAGCATTCTCCTTTGGCGGGTCATCAGCAAAACATGTCTCGATAAATCCTGTCAAGGATGGGACAAGCCTCTCTCTCCGAATACTTGACAACAGTCTCCTTTCTTGGATTTGGCCTTAAGGGAATCAAGAAGGCTCTTGTAACATAAAGATATGAAAGCTCTTGGGAACTTGGAGATTATTCAGCCATTCAGCCCTTCAGCCCCTTCATCAATGGATGAAGGCTATATTTATAGAGGAGAGGAGGAGGTTGGGATCCCTACAATAGTAGAAGGGAGGCCTTATCCCTTGGGAGGTTCCCCATAAGGTGGAAACAAGAGGCCAAAGGAGGAAGTCCGTGTTTATTCAGGCAAAACCACTCCTGATGACTCAACCACGAAGTTGTTGTGATCGAAACTTCACCTCTTTTTAAAAAAAAAATTCCAAAAGAAGATTGGCGCGAGTGCTTAACTGGGACAGAGCACCAATTGGCGCGGGCTCAGTGTTAATTTTCCTCATTGGCGCGAGTACATAACGAGCTACCAGCGCCAAGGAGAAAACAAGTGTTTTTAGGGGTCTGCTCAGGAAATGATCAACAGAGGAAATGTTGTCCTCATGGAAAGGGATGCAATGATGGTATTTTCAAGGCATGACACTGCTTATTGGTCACAGAAATGACCCTCCAATGGGTGAGATGGGGATTGCAGGGACGGTGACAAATTACTGTGTAACAATAATCTCGGTGAATAATTTAACAGTTATTCAAATTTCTACATAGGGGTGGTAGATAATCCTTATCTTGTTGAGAGGGAGTGTTGAGATTGCAACAAGATGATGAGCTTAGTGGAAAGAAGTCGCCTTCACTAAGTGGGCCCACAGGCTATTTTTGGCGCAAGTCTATTTTTAGACTATGTCTATTTTTAGACATGTCAATCATGTTCTATGAGTTGTAGGATGCTATTTGTGGATGGTTTGTCAATTCGGAAAAAATAGATGGACTTATATTTTTAGACATATTGGGCAGAATCTATTTTTAGATTTCCAGTCTAAAAATAGATATGTCGAATATTATTAGCTATTAATAATATTTGGACTATAAATATTATCTTATTCTCTTGGAGCACTTCAGTTAAGTGCACAGATGTGGCATAGGAGCTAACAGAAGGAATTACACTATTCCTGAGGGTTAAGTGGAGCTATTGCATGGATACTTCAGTTAGACCTCATGTGACATAGTTTGGTGGAGTTATTGAGCTAGTTGATGGAGTTGTGTTCAGTTTAACTGAGTTAAACATAGTTGAGCTAGTTGTATCTAGTCTAACTTATTGATACACTAGTGAGAGTGGTGTGAATTAATTATTAATTAATTCACTAATTATTAACTCATTAATCAACTAAAGAATAAATCAGTTAACTACAGTGCATGGACAGTTTCAGTGGAGACCAGTGAAGAGGTAGGTGAAAGAGCAGTGTGACTATCAGTTGTGACTATACTGTTGCATGATTTGCAACAACCAGTGATTGGAGATGCCAATGAGGATTGCGTGAGCAAGGCTGGACCAATTCGAGTTCATTTAGAGCCATTCTTCAGCAATGATTGCGTAGTAGAGGCAGGCTATCAGGTGGCAGAGATTGGAGCATGTGATTTTCTAGATCGGGCTTGATTAGTGTGTAGCAATTGGAGATTGTACTGAGAGCTTTGTGAGGAGCTTTGTATAATGATTGCTACATGATCTCTATGACATATAATATACATATAGTTGGGGGTTTTCAGCTTTAATATTTCCCATAAAATACCGTGTTCATATGTGTGATTGTTTATGGTTTTAATGTGCGCATGCGATTGTTTTTATTTCCGCAATTAATGATCAATGGTAGAAGAGATTTTGTATTGTGCATGAAGTCAAAATAGTGTGTGATCAGGAGAATCTCTTGAATAAAATATCGCTTATTCAAATTTCTATTATAATCAATAACAATTCTTTGTGATCTGATTGGTGGATGTGAGCAGTGATGGGTCAACAAAGGAGATTGAAACAATCTCGAAGAAAACTGAAACATATGAGGAAAAAACATCAAGAGACATGTGCAATATATTTTTCAGTTGAATTTGGTGAATACTTTCAGGTTGACATTGATGGACTTGTAGCTGATCAATTCAAGGATTAGAATTAAGATCTAGAATTTCATGAAATTGTAAAAAGGTTAATGTCAAAAATTATATATTCAAATCCAAATAAGATAATTCACTTTTCTTTCCCTTAAAAGACAAAATGAATGATGTTAGATCTAAGACTTTTGTGATCCATAAAGTAGATAAATGTTTTTTGGATTAATCATGTCATTAGGATTTAGTTGACGTTTTGAGCCAACTAATGTGGTTCATCCTCAGGACAAGTACCTAAGGATGAACCACATTAATTGGTTCGAAATATCGACCAAATCCTAATGATGTGATTAATCCGAAAGACATTTATCTAAAATGAATGATGCCATTATGCTCTCTAGATACCAAATCTAAACCTGAACATTGCCTTCACAAAAATACACAAGAGACAAAATCACGGAAGTCATGAGTCATACATAAAGTATTTACATCACCACCAACGATGTGTAAATAGTATAAACAATAACAAGCAAGGTATATTCATACATATTTCACGAATTCTTTTCTTCAAATACAATTGGCTTTTGGACTATGTATCCATATATTCTTTCACTTCGGAAATAATCCTTGTCTAAAATTCCTCCATGTAAATTTGTAAAATCATTAGAGTAAAAATACAGATCTAGTTGAAGAATAATTACACAAACTTGCAAGAATTGAAAAAGAAAACAAGAAATAGAATTGAGGATGAATTTGATTACTCAAAATTAGTTTGAGAATCAATACATATATCAATTAAGTTAAGCTTAGTTGTACATGCAATAACTATGGATAATTAATGTAAAGTGTTTTATATTATGTTAACGTGCACATAAACCACATGCGAGAACATATCGAAGTATGTGCTTTGTAGCTTTCCAGTGTAACTCATGTGGCTCCTGCATATATGTGGAAACTGCTCCAATGACATATGAGAGATCAATATGGGAGTGAGTAAGATAAATAAGACTTCCCACAAGCTGATGTTACAATGTGAAATGAACCAATGGTGTGTCTTTTTCATTCTCAATCCATGATAATAAAGGTGTGGTTGCTGGTTTGCAGTCACTCATGTGAAGTCGTGCAAAAATATTTCTACCATACTTTGGTTGAGAAATGGTAATCCGAGAACCACTTTGATTGATCTCTAGTCCAAGGAAGAAATTTAGCAAGCCGATATCTGTCATAGAAAACCGCTTATGTAATGCAGTTTTAATCTCAGCAATGGCAGAATTTGAACTACCTATTATCAAAATATCATCTACGTAGAATACCATGATAAACAAGGAGACAATTTTCTTCAAAAAATAAACATTGCAATCAGATTTTCAGCGTACAAAATTTTGAGATAACAAATAGGAATCTATCTTTGCATACCACACTCTAGGTGCTTGCCTGAGGCAATAGAGATAATTCTTTAGTTTGCATACCAAAGATGAATTTTGCATGAATCCATGTGGGCTGCTCCATGTATATTTCATCCTCGAGATAACCGTGAAGAAAAAAATTATTCACATCCATATCATGCACCTCCCATACTCTTGTTGCTGTAATGGAGAGATTTAGCCGAATGAAATCCATTTTTTTCCATTGGATAAAAAGTATCATCATAGTCAACACCATGTACTTGCTGAAAATATTTTTCTACCAACTATGCCTTATATCGAATAACTTGGCCATTTTCTAGTTTCTTGGTCCGATAAACCCACTTGCACCTCACAATTTTAAGATTGAAAGATAGTGGAACTAGATCCTCAACCTGGTTCTCAATGAGAGAGTGTATTCCTCATACATTGTTTCTTCCCATTCAATATGCCTAGTTACTTTTGTATAATTCTGTAGATCTGATGCATGCACCATATAAGTATGCATGGGCATGGATGGCTCCATAGCTAAGAGTGCTTTTGGATATTCCTCAAACTAAGTTATAGAGGCAGGATCATCTAGATATCACTCATGTTGCACCATTTCTGTGTTGAAGGTGGTCGAGAATATTTTGAACTACATGAGAAAGTATGATGTTGATGTTCAAAAAATAGTGGTCAAATAGGTGTCACGATAAAAGGCTCATCTAGATCATAATTCTAATCTAAAGTATCATCTGCATACTCATCAGTTAGTGGTGTGGGAAACTTGGAGACATGTTCATTTGTTGGTGCATGCAAAATATCTTTATCAAAATTTACACTCCTTTCAATAAATAGATTTTCAAAGTTGATATCAAGCAATATACATCCTTTTAATTCATCAGAATATCCAACAAACATGCATGCTTTACTTTGAGGCTCCAAATCCTTTCTCTTCTCTATAGGAATGAGGGCCCATGCTCGAGATCCGAAAATGTGGAAATGACTGACTTTAGGTTGCTTGTCAGTCCAAGCCTCAAAATGTGTTTTTCCAGTAAAATATTTATGAGGAGATCTATTTTGGATGTATCACTACAAGGAAAATACCCTTTAGAGAAGGTTATAAAGGGGGTTTTTAATGTTATAAAATTGGCCAAATTTGTTTATAAAAAAATTTATACAACATCCATTTTCAGTAACGAAGGTTTTGGCAGAGCTTATAACAGAATTTCAACACAACTAAAAAAAATTGGGCGGCCGGAGGTTATTACAGATGTTTTTCTCATCCGTGCAAGCATCGGGTGTCAACACACTGGTGCATTGTACTATGACCGCACCGATACTTTAAACCTACCAAGCACCAGAATGGAAAACAAATTTCGGACGCCCTAGGGCATTTAGCAATGGCTCGGTGCATGTCAGCCAGCCAGTCGCACCGGGCCGATGGAAGGTGCATGCACCGGGCCGTTAAGTTGTAAAAATACACTAGGCACTCTAGGTTATAAAATGCACCAGGCTGTTAAGTTATAAAAATGCACCAGCGCATTAAAGGAAAACCGTACCAGTGCATGAAACGCCTATCAAACCGCCCAGGTGGTAGTTGTCAATAAAGTGCATCGAGCGTTGTAATTGGTATTGGTATTTTTGCGGTTCCCATAAGTCATAGAAACGCACCGGTGCGCATTATCATACAAACGCACCGGTGCACAGTAACTAATACACACTGATGTTTATTTTGTTTTTTTTAGAAACATTGACCTATGACAGTGCAATTATTGTGGCTATTTTAAAGTCATTATTCATCAAAATTCGACACATATCTTATAACAATATGCATATCAATTAAATTTTAATTAGTGCATTTGTATGTCATGTTTCGATTAATTTCTTATATCATATCATCAGATTTCGCATCTCATCATTATAATATTTAATTATCCATATATTTAATCATTTGTGTAACATTTCACAGCGACGATGGAGACCGCAATAGAATAAATTAAAACACACACACACACACACACAAATATATATATATATATATATATATATATATATATATATATATATATATATATATATATATATATATATATATATATATATATATATATATATATATATATATATACACACACTCTTTTTCATACAAAATGGGACAGTTATTGGTATCTCGTTGTCTTTCAATTGTGACACTATGTCCATTACATTAAACAAAAAGTCAGATTTCACAAACAAATATTTCAAAAAATACAATGCCTTGCTTTGATATCCAAACATATTTATCATCATTCTTCACTAGAACTGTTGTCACTACTCGAGCTACGTCCATGACTTGGGTTATTTTGAGGAATGTTTTGTTCAATGTGTTTATTTTTTTCTTCTTCTTCAAGCTCCATCTACAAACATAAAAATAAACTGTAATGAGTGTATATACATTGTTCAAAATAATGAAAATTGCAATATTAAATAATATACATCAATGTAAATAGAAAAGAAATATACCATAGCAAGAATTGACTCATGAACTATACACATTATTTCAAAACCAAATTTCATGTCATCTTTCAACAATTCTTTTGTTGGCGCAGTTTCATACTTTGTTTCCAGTAAGTTTTATACCCCATAACAAATCATATATTTAATATAAAAGATTTTTTTCTTTTATTAATTTTATTAATTATGGACGGATCTAAGTAAAACAAAATAGATGCTTACAAATTCCACTTTTAATTTCTAATATGCCAACATATAATGACAACCCATATTTAACCCAATGTCAATAAATTTGTCTCATGGTTATTCTTTGTATGTTAGCACATGTTTGAATACATTCAATGATGATTGTTGTAAAACAACTTAAAATATACAAGAATGATATCTAGTTAAGTTGTTATAAGGAAGTAACAATTACTCAAAAACATAGATATCAACCATATTCTTCCTTGTCATCCTGTTTTATGTGATGAATGGGTTCCATTTTCTTTTCTTTTCTACAAGAAAATACTTGAAAATTAATATTTAATGCTAAATTGTTTATTTATTGTACCTAATCGAAAAAATAAATGATTATATATTACATTTGAAGCATGTTGTGTTTGAGATGGCTCCTCGTGTGATGCAATTATGTCCATTTCTCTGACCATCTCCTTGTACACCTTTTTGGATATGCCTACTGGCATATTTCTGATATCACCTCGTTCATCCTTTGAGATTTTCATAATATTCCTGAAAATGTAACATGAAAATAAACTATTAAATTTTTATATTGATATACGAAAAGTAAATATAACAAAAGTGATATTTATAAATGATTGCTTTCTAGTAATATATACATATAATTCTAGAAAATACATTTAAAGTAACATTAATTTTTCATTCCTTTTTTCTTGTACGTTTTTTATATTAAAAGTTTGACATATCTCATTGACTAATTCTCTGGAAGCTCGCGGCAGCAGATGACCAACTTCTTGATGCATGGTAGAAGAAGGTGGCAAAGGCAAAGAGGATATTTTTAGAGGGAGTTTGAGATCATATTTTCTCGAGTCTCCATGGAAAGGTAGCTCCATATGCTATGTGGAAGGCCCTAACAGATCTGTTTCAAAGCAACAATGACCACAAAAAATTGGCACTCAAGGACAAGCTCAGGAAAATCAAAATGGAGAAGGGTGACACAGTCCATAAATACTTGACCAAGTTCACTCAATGTCAAGATGAGATTTGAAGTGTTGGGATTATTGTAGTTGATGATGACTTGGTGAGCCTAGCACCTCTAGGCCTTCCCAAGAGCTGGCATAGTTACTAGAATACGACCAACCAAACAATCCAGTGCCTTTTATATATATATATATATATATATATATATATATATATATATATATATATATATATATCGGCTTGCAATGATTGTTTACTAAATTAATATACATTAGCACCTTTATCCATAACATTCAAAATACAAGGTTGGATGTTTTCGCGTTGAAAATTATAGAGGCCCTATATTCCCTTGATAGCTAAAATACATGTTTCACGTCGGAAATTATATATTCAAATCCAAATAAGATATAACATACATACAACTACATAAATATAATAGTGAAAAAAACTCATTTTTAAATTGAATTTATCTTTCTTTAAAAACCAAAATAAATAATGTTATATCTAAGACTTTTGTGATCCATAAAGTAGATAATTTTTATTTTTTTTTATTTTTATTTTATTTTTTTCGGATTAATCACATCATTAGGATTTGTTCCACATTTCGAACCAACTAATTTCATCCATCATCAGGACAAGTATCTGAGGATGAACCACATTAATTGATTCGAAATGTCGACTAAATCCTAATGATGTGATTAATTCGAAAGACATTTATATAAAATGAATGATGCCATTATGCTCTCCAGATACCAAATATAAACCTAAATGTTGCCTTCGTGGAAATACACAAGAGACTAAATCACAAAAGTCGTGAGTCATACGTAAAGTATTTACATCACCACCGATGATGGGTAAATAGTATAAACAACAACAAGCAAGGCATATTGATACATTTTCCACAAATTCTTTTCTTCAAATACAATTTTCTTTTGGAATATGTATCCATACCTTCTCTCACTTCAAAAATAGTCCTTGTCTAAAATACCTCCATGTAAAATTGTAAAATTACTACAGTACAAATACAGATCTAGCTTAAGAATAATTACACAAACTTGCAAGAATTGAAAAAGCAAAAAAAAGAAAGAATTGAGGATGAATTTGATTACTCAATATTAGTTTTAGAATCAATACATATATCAATTAAGTTAAGCTTAGTTATACATGCAATAACTATGGATAATTAAAGCTAAGAGTGTTTTATGTTCTATTAATGTGCACATACACCACATGCAAGAACCATTAGGGGAATTTTGAGGTCTAAAATTGGCCTCCTAAGAAAAATGTACAACCAAAATAAACTTTATAAGAACCAATACAATTCAAGATGATCATGTCAACCATGGGGATGATTCACTATTTTGGCAGTAAAAAATTAAAAATATTAAAAAATAATAAAATAATAAAACTACCTTTTCAACTCGTATTTTCAACTTATCTCCCTAAGGTTTTACTCAAATTTCGAGCTGGAGTACTCATTGGATACAAAATTTAATTCCTCATCCAAGGAGTACCCCTATTGCATAGTACATGAAAAACATGTTTGCATCAAATTTTGCATCCAATGAGTGTTTCCACTTGAAATTTGAGTAAACGCATAGGGAGATAAGTTGAAAATACAAGTTGAAAAATAGTTTTTTCTTTTTACCCTCTAAAATTTGATGATGTAATATAATCTTATTTTATTACTTCTGTTATCACCTAATTTGAACCTTAGGCTGAAAAAGGCAAATCAGGGTAACCTTTAAAACCACGCTTAGCCTTGTAGCTAGTGCTACAAGGTCAGGAGAGGGCTCTCTCCGTGAAAAGATATTCAACAAAGCACAATTATGAACTGATTTTAGGCTAGGTATAATAATGGGAAATGTTTAAATGAATGAATTTTTCAAGGATGTATGGAACAAATGGGACAGTTTGAAATTGGGGAATTAAATCAGGGATGTAGGGTATTTCATGGGGCAAGGTAGGCAAGAACTTCAACAATTAAATTTAAATAATAATGGGATCGAAAGACTGATGAGGAGCTGAAAATGGCACAAGAGATGGATCCTTTTCAAACAGAAGAAAACACAAAATATTGAATGATTTCCCAAGGCAGAGCATAAAAAATGGATTCTACCTATCTATCTTGAAAAAATTCAACCAGAGATGTTTATGAATGAATGGTGAACATAAAAATTTTACATATGAAAACAAAGGAGAGAAAAAATGCTAAAACTCATACCACATGGATCCCACAAATCAGAGCTACATATCTTATTAATTCCCTGTCAAACTGTTACAATGGAGCGCAGAGCATCCTCCTTGATTTTTCACACTATTCCCTTACTTACTGACTTACAGACTGACTACAAAATGAGTGAAAATTACATTAAATAGACCAGAATGTGAGGGAAGTAGATCCACAAAAAGAGGAGTTTTTTTCCAGCTCAAGATCTGAAGTCCGATCATAGAAAAGAGAACCAACAATCTGCTCCTGAAAATAAGGAACAACAACACATTTTAGGCCATCTGAAGATTTCGCTGTTACACTGGATGAAAGAAAAATAGGCAATCTGGAAAACAGATTCCTATTTTACTACTGCTGTAGAAGTCTCTGTCTCATATTAGCTCTCAGCCCTTTGACTGTTTCTTTCTATTATTACTCTCTTGAAGAAAAATCCATTTTTGAAGAAAATGCCTTTGAACATCATCCTATTCTTCATACTGATCCAAATCCTCCTCGGATTCGATCTTTGGACTAATATAGTTGTTGCATACCATGTGTATGCTTTTTGGAGCTGTTAAGCAAGGATTGTTTCCTGAGATTTTAAAGAGGGAGTGTTATTTGATTATCTATTCAACCTGTGAAGGATTTGATCTTGGCACCATTTCCACTCGAATTGGACTCTCAAACTACAGGGTTGAAGTTCAAACACTAAATAGTGTGCATAAGCACACCTTGGAACGACGTTATTACAGAATATCTTGTTGTGAGTCGAGCTTAAGGCTCTTGATTCTTGTTTGAATATGTGTTTATTCTTTTATTTATTATCCCTCTTACTTATACCCAGTCACTGCTCTAGTAACCATTTTCAGTAGAGTAAATTTTGAGACAGACACTGGTGACTAGATGTAATGCACAAGTAGAAGGTTCTGAAGGGGTACATGTTCCATATCTATTATATTTTCTAGTTATTGTCAACATGCATCAAAATGGGTTGTTTTGATTGAATAGGTAACCAAACATCAAGTCTATCTAACAACAAGTGGTTACAATCTACTTTTGTTTGAAAAAACTTAGTTTTTCCCTTAGTGTGCACGAGGATGTTGCATCAACAAGAGCTTTGTGATTTAAGAATTTTTTAATTTCGTAGATGTCAGCATTTATAGTACCAGGAATTGTTGGTTACTTGTACCTTTTGATTAAGATGATTGCTGGATGTACACAAGTATGTGTGAATATATCATATTAAAGAGCTCATTTTTAATATGATGAAATATGTTCTCAACTAGTACATTGGAAGTAGTCATCTCTTTTTGTTTGGCCACGTATCCTCTTGTGTTTTTTCCTGATTGTGTCGATTGTTGCAAATAAATACAATAGGCAGACTGGACCAGTGGGGTATAAAGTGGCTAAGTGGATCGGCATTGCACATTTCTGAGTGGCGCATTTTGTAGGAGTGTCAAAATGTGACTGGTGGCATCCTCTTCCTGTGAAGGACGGAGAACTTGTGCACTGAGGAAGTTGAGTTTCGAAAGCACAATAGATGCATTGTGATTGTTGAATCAACAATTCTTTGTGATCTGATTGGTGGATGTGAGCAGTGATGGGTCAACAAATGAGATTGAAACAGTCTCGAAGAAAACTGAAACATATGAGGAAAAAACATCAAGAGACATGCGCAATATATTTTTCAGTTGAATTTGGTGAATACTTTCAGGTTGACATTGATGGACTTGTAGCTGATCAATTCAAGGATTAGAATTAAGATCTAGAATTTCATGAAATTGTAAAAAGGTTAATGTCAAATATTATATATTCAAATCCAAATAAGATAATTCACTTTTCTTTCCCTTAAAAAACAAAATGAATGATGTTAGATCTAAGACTTTTGTGATCCATAAAGTAGATAAATGTTTTTTGGATTAATCATGTCATTAGGATTTATTTGACGTTTTGAGCCAACTAATGTGGTTCATCCTCAGGACAAGTACCTAAGGATGAACCACATTAATTGGTTCGAAATATCGACCAAATCCTAATGATGTGATTAATCCGAAAGACATTTATCTAAAATGAATGATGCCATTATGCTCTCTAGATACCAAATCTAAACCTGAACATTGCCTTCACAAAAATACACAAGAGACAAAATCACGGAAGTCATGAGTCATACATAAAGTATTTACATCACCACCAACGATGTGTAAATAGTATAAACAATAACAAGCAAGGTATATTCATACATATTTCACGAATTCTTTTCTTCAAATACAATTGGCTTTTGGACTATGTATCCATATATTCTTTCACTTCGGAAATAATCCTTGTCTAAAATTCCTCCATGTAAATTTGTAAAATCATTAGAGTAAAAATACAGATCTAGTTGAAGAATAATTACACAAACTTGCAAGAATTGAAAAAGAAAACAAGAAATAGAATTGAGGATGAATTTGATTACTCAAAATTAGTTTGAGAATCAATACATATATCAATTAAGTTAAGCTTAGTTTTACATGCAATAACTATGGATAATTAATGCTAAGTGTGCTTTATGTTATGTTAACATGCACAAAAACCACATGCAAGAACATATCGAAGGATGTGCTTTGTAGCTTTCTAGTGTAACTCATGTGGCTCTTGCATGTATGTGGAAACTGCTCCTACAACATATGAGAGATCAATATGGGAGTGAGTGAGATAAATAAGACTTCCCACAAGCTGACGGTACAATGTGCAATCAACCAATAGTGTGCCTTTGTCATTCTGAAGCATTATCCATGATAATAAAGGTGTGGTTGCTAGCTTGCAGACACTCATGTGAAATCATGCCAAAATATCTCTACCATACTTTGGTTGAGAAATGGTAATCTGAGAACCACTTTGATTGATATCTAGTCCAAGGAATAAATTTAGCAAGCCCATTTCTGTCATAGAAAACCACTTATGTAATGAAATTTTAATCCCAGCAATGGAAGAAGTTGAACTACCTCTTATCAAAATATCATCTACGTAGAATACTGTGATCAACAAGGAGTCAATTTTCTTCAAAAAATAAACATTGGAATCAAATTTGCAGTGTACAAAATTTTTAGATAACAAATAGGAATACATCGTTTCATACCACACTCTAGGTGCATGCCTGAGGCCATAGAGAGACTTCTTTAGTTTTCATACCAAAGATGAATTTTGCATGAATACATGTGGGCTACTCCATGTATATTTCCTCCTCAAGATCACCGTGAAGAAAATAATTCTTCACATCCATATGATGCACCTCCCATCCTCTTGTTGTTGTAATGGAGAGAGCTAGCTGAATGAAATCCATTTTTTCCACTGGAGAAAAAGTATCATCATAGTCAATGCCATATACTTACTGAAAAGATTTTGCTACCAACTATGCCTTATATCGAATAAGTTGGCCATCTGCTACTTTCTTGGTCCGATAAACCCACTTGCACCTCACAATTTTACGATTGAAAGGAACTGGAACTAGATTCTCAGCCTGCTTCTTAATGAGAGAGTTGTATTCCTCATACATTGTTGCTTCCCATTCAGTATGCCTAGTTTCTTTTGCAAAAGCCTGTAGATCTGATGCATGCATCATATAAACATGCATGGGCATGGATGGCTCCATAGTTAAGAGTGCTTTTGGATATTCCTCAAACTGAGGTATAGAAGCAAGATTATCTAGATATCACTCATGTTGCGCCATTTTTGTGTTGAAGGTGGTCGAGAATCTTTTGAACTACATGAGGAAGTATGATCTCGATGTTCAAAAACTGGTGGTCGAACAGGTGTCATGAGAAAAGGCACATCTAGATCATAATTCTGATCTGAAGTATCATCTGCATACTCATCAATAAGTGGTGAGGGAAACTTGGAAACAGGTTCATCTGTTGGTGCATGCAAAATATATTTATCAAAATTTACACTCATTTCAATAAATAGCTTTTCAATGTTGATATCAAGAAATCTACATCCTTTGAATTCATCAGAATATCCAACAAACATGCATGCTTTACTTTGAGGCTCCAAAGCCTTTCTCTTCTCTATAGGAATGAGGGCCCATGCTCGAGATCCGAAAATATGGAAATGACTAACTTCAGGTTGCTTGTCAGTCCAAGCCTCAAATTGTATTTTTCCAGTAAAATATTTATGAGGAGATATATTTTGGATGTATCACTACAAGGAAAAGACCCTTTAGCAAAGGTTATAAAGGGGGTTTTTAATGTTATAAAATTGGCCAAATTTGTTTATAAAAAAATTTCTACAACATCCATTTTTGGTAACGAAGGTTTTGACAGAGCTTATAACGGAATTTCAACACAACTAAAAAAAATTGGGTGGCTAGAGGTTATTTCGGATGTTTTTCTCATCGGTGCAAGCATCAGGTGCAACGCACTGGTGTGTTGTACTATGAACGCGCCGGTACTTTAAACCTACCAAGCACCAGAATGGAAAACAAATTTCAGACGCCCCAGGGCATTTAGCAATGGCCTGGTGCATGTCAGCCAGCCAGTCGCACCGGGCCATTAAGGTGTAAAACTATACTAGGAACTCTAGGTTATAAAATGCACCAGGCCATTAAGTTATAAAAATGCACCAGTGCGTTAAAGGAAAATTGTACCAGTGCATGCAATGGCTATCAAACCGCCTAGGTGGTAGTCATCGATAAAGTGCATCGAGCGTTGTAATTGGTATTGGTATTTTTGTGGTTCCCATAAGTCGTAGAAACGCACTAGTGCGCATTTAAATCATACAAATGCACCGGTGCACAGTAACTAACACACACCGACGTTTATTTTGTTTTTTTTAGAAACATTGACCTGTGACAGTGCAATTATTGTGACTATTTTAAATTTATTATTCATCAAAATTTGACATATATATTATAAAAATATGCATATCAATTAAATTTTTATTAGTGCATTTATATGTGATGTTTCGATTAATTTGTTATATCACATCATCAGATTTCGCATCTCATCATTATAATATTAAATCATCCATATATTTAATCATTTGTGTAACATTTCACAGCAATGATGGAGAACGCAATAGAACAAATTAAAACTAGATATATATATGTGTGTGTGTGTGTGTGTGTGTGTGTGTGTGTGTGTGTGAATAATACACTCTTTTTCATACAAAATGGGATAGTTATTGGTATCTCGTTGTCTTTCAATTGTGACACTATGTCCATTACATTAAACAAAAAGTCAGATTTCACAGACAAATATTTCAAAAAATAAAATGCCTTGCTTTGATATCCAAACATATTTATCATCATTCTTCACTAAAATTGTTGTCACTTCTCGAGCTACTTCCATGACGGGTTATTTTGAGGAATGTTGTGTTCAATGTGTTTATTTTTTTATTCTTCTTCAAGTTCCATCTACAAACATAAAAATAAACTGTAATGAGTGTATATACATTGTTCAGAATAATGAAAATTGCAATATTAAATAATATACATCAATGTAAATAGAAAAGAAATATACCATAGCAAGAATTGACTCATGAACTATACACATTATTTTAAAACCAAATTTCATGTCATCTTTCAACAATTCTTTTATTGGCGCAGTTCCATACTTTGTTTCCTATAAGTTTTATACCCCATAACAAATCATATATTTAATATAAAAGATTTTTTTTCTTTTATTAATTTTATTAATTATAGACGGAGCTAAGTAAAACAAAATAGATGCTTACAAATTCCACTTTTAATTTCTAATATGCCAACATATAATGACAACCCATATTTAACCCAATGTCAATAAATTTGTCTCATGGTTCTTCTTTGTATGTTAGCACATGTTTGAATACATTCAATGATGATTATTGTAAAACAACTTAAAATATACAAAAATGATATATAGTTAAGTTGTTATAAGGAAGTAACAATTACTCAAAAACATAGATATCAACCATTTTCTTCCTTGTCATCCTGTTTTATGTGATGAATGGGTTCCATTTTCTTTTCTTTTTTGCAAGAAAATACTTGAAAATTAATATTTAATGTGTTGAGGAGGTAAATCCCCTCTGCGGACAGAGGCGATCCCTACTAGCCCAGCACGGGTCTAGCAACAATCATCAAATGCTACATCGCAAGTTCCTAATTGCGAATAAACAGACCAACAATGGAGGCCTACCTGGACTCCAACGCTATGATTCGTAGAAGAGACAGCGTTCCCGTTCCTCAGCCTCGGCAGATCACGATCCCCACGATCTCCGTGGATGGACACCTGCACATGCAAGAAACAACACGAATACAAGCATAAAATCCAGAATACGCAACTATATATCAGTCAGAAAGGATATAACTCATCATTATCATAAGTGAAAAATAGAGTGGAACCATAACCAGTAGTCATTCATTAATAAACAATCGAAAGAGAGTACAACTAATTTTCTGACGCTGAGATCTCCTTCGGATGGGTCTCCAGTAGTGCACGTCTCATAAAGCCTGCCAAGGATGGGACAAGACTCTCATAGAGTCTCTCGACGATAGTCTCCTTGCTTGAGTCGGCCTTAAGGGAAGAATGAGGGCTCTTGCAGCATGAAGGCTCTTGGGAATTTGGAGATTCAAAGCTTAGGCACTTCAAGACTAGCTTGCAATGGCAATGGGAAAGCTTTTATAGATGGAGGAAGGGGAGTTGGGATCCCTATAACCATGGGATTGGCCCTATCTTCAAGGAAGCTTCCATGAGAGGTGGGAAACCACTTCCCTTTCATGGAACTCCCGGAGCCAAACCTCCCAACTCAAGATAGATAGCAGTTTATGAGTCTATTGAAATGAAACTTCCACCATTCTTATTTAAAAAACACTCCTTAAATTGGCTGGCGCGACTACGACTCTGGGACAGAGCGCCAGTTGGCGTGGCCTCTTTGTAGGATTTTCCTCATTGGCGCGAGTGATGAACTGGCTGCCCGCGCCAATGCAAAAAGGGATGTTTTTATGGTTTTTTGCAAGGAGATGTCTTTAGGGAAATTGAAGCTCATGTTTAGAGAAATGAAATGATAATGGTTTCAAGGCATGACATTGCTCACAGGTCACATCATGGGCCCTCCAATGTGCGGGACGGGGAATGGTAGGGACGGTGACAAATTACTGTGTAACATAATGCTAAATTGTTTATTTATTGGACCTAATCAAAAAAATAAATGATTACATATTACATTTTAAGCACGTTGTGTTTGAGATGGCTCCTCATGTGATGCAATTATGTCCATTTCTTTGACCATCTCCTTGTACACCTTTTTGGATATGCCTACTGGCATATTTCTGATATCACCTCATTCATCCTTTGAGATTTTCATAATATTCCTGAAAATGTAACATGAAAATAAACTATTAAATTTTTATACTGATATACGAAAAGTAAATATAACAAAAGTGACATTTATAAATGATTGCTTTCTAGTAATATATACATATAATTCTGGAAAATATATTTAAAGTAATATTACATTTTCATTCCTTTTTTTTGTACGTTTTTTATATTAAAAGTTTGACATATCTCATTGACTAATTCTCTGGAAGCTCGCGGCAGCAGATGACCAACTTCTTAATGAATGGCAGAAGAAGGCAGCAAATGCGAGGAGGATATTGTTAGAGGGAGTTTGAGATCATATTTTCTCGAGTCTCCATGGAAAGACAACTCCATATGCTATGTGGAAGGCCTTAACAGATCTATTTCAAAGAAACCACAGTGACCATAGAAAATTGGCACTCAAGGACAAGCTCAGGAAAATCAAAATGGAGAAGGGTGACACAGTCCATAAATACTTGACCAAGTTCACTCAATGTCGAGATGAGATTGGAAGTGTTGGGATCACTGTAGCTGATGATGACTTGGTGAGCCTAGCACTTCTAGGCCTTCCCAAGAGCTGGCATAGTTACCGGAATATGACCAACCAAACAATCCAATGCCTATTATAATGAATTTTTAATATATATATATATATATATATATATATATATATATATATATATATATCGGCTTGCATTGATTATTTACTAAATTAATATACATTAGCACCTTTATTCCATAACATTCAAAATACAAGGTTGGATGTTTTTGCGTTGAAAATTATAGAGCCCCTATATTCCCTTGATAGCTAAAATACATGTTTCACGTCGGAAATTATATATTCAAATCCAAATAAGATATAACATATATACAACTACATAAATATAATAGTGAAAAAAACTCATTTTTAAATTGAATTTATCTTTCTTTAAAAAGCCAAATAAATAATGTTATATCTAAGACTTTTGTGATCCATAAAGAAGATAATTTTTTTAATCGCATCATTAGGATTTGTTCGACATTTCGAACCAACTAATGTCATCCATCATCAGGACAAGTATCTGAGGATGAACCCCATTAATTGATTTGAAACGTCGACTAAATCCTAATGATGTGATTAATTCGAAATACATTTATCTAAAATGAATGATGCCATTATGCTCTCCAGATAGAAAATATAAACCTAAACATTGCCTTCGCAGAAATACACAGGAGAATAAATCACAAAAGTCGTGAGTCATACGTAAAGTATTTACATCACCACCGATGATGGGTAAATAGTATAAACAATAACAAGCAAGGCATATTGATACATTTTCCACGAATTATTTTCTTCAAATACAATTTTCTTTTGGAATATGTATCCATACCTTCTTTCACTTCAAAAATATTCCTTGTCTAAAATACCTCCACGTAAAATTGTAAAATTATTACAGTACAAATACAGATCTAGCTGAAGAATAATTACACAAACTTGCAAGAATTGAAAACGCAAAAAAGAAGAATAATTGAGGATGAATTTGATTACTCAATATTAGTTTGAGAATCAATACATACATCAATTAAGTTAAGCTTAGTTGTACATGCAATAACTATGGATAATTAAAGCTAAGAGTGTTTTATGTTATGTTAATGTGCACATACACCACATGCAAGAACCATTAGGGGAATTTTGAGGTCTAAAATGGGCCTCCTAAGAAAAATGTACAACCAAAATAAACTTTATAAGAACCAATATAATTCAAGATGATCATGTCAACCATGGGGATGATTCACCATTTTGGCAGTAAAAAATTAAAAATATTAAAAAATAATAAAATAATAAAATAATAAAACTACCTTTTCAACTTATCTCCCTAAGGTTTTACTCAAATTTCGAGCGGGAGTACTCATTGGATACGAAATTTAATTCCTCATCCTAGGAGTACCCTTGTTGCATAGTACATGAAAAACGTGATTGCATCAAATTTTGCATCCAATGAGTGTTTCCACTTGAAATTTGAGTAAACCCATAGGGAGATAAGTTGAAAATACAAGTTGAAAAAATAGTTTTTTCTTTTTACCCTCTAAAATTTGATGATGTAATATAATATTATTTTATTACTTCCACTATTATTTTATAATTTCCTTAGGAGACCCATTTTATACCTCAAAACTCCCTTAATGTAGATTTAACTAACTAAATCCAAGTGCACACAACATGTAAGCACTCGAGTTAACTAGATAAAGCTAGGTGTGTTAGTGTCAGTTTTTTCATCCTGCCACCAGTGATCAAATAGACTCTTATCATGTCTTATTACGGTCCCATTGTCAATTTTTTTGTCATTCCATTAGGTCATCATGAAAAATTTTGGTCACTGGATGTAGATCTAGGTCTAATTTTACTCCTTCCAAAATATTACTAGTTGTTGGCTCATTTCACCTCTCAGCTGAGTGTACCATCATTCATGAGTTGTCATTATCATTACATTCATTTTCATCATGGTTTCATTCAATCCAAAGTATTTATTAGGTCTTAGGGTTCCAAGGTCATCAAATCATCATTTCATGCATAAAGTCCAGCAAGTGAGTCGAGTGATAATAAAGAAGTTTCATCAATAAATTTGATTTCAAAGAAAAATGTAATTTTATGTTCCTAATTTGTAATAAGTACTTAAGAGTTCCAAGTAGTTGCAAATGCTCAAGTTCCACCAGCAAATTTCCAAGGTTCCTAGAAGAATTTAGTGTTCCAAAGCCACCAAAATTTTAAAGTTCAAAGATCAAGTTCAAAGGTTAAAGGTAAAAATCAATGAAAGGTTGATTTAGAAAAAGGGAAATGTGGGCCCATATTCATTTATTGATTTTTCTCCAAGTATAAAAGGCCCTAAAAAACAAAATTCATTCATTCTCACTCTCCAGCATCGAGCTCTCAAACTTTACCAAGTCAAAAATGATTTTTTGCCTCAAAAAATTGAGTTCCTGGCTCGACGTTGCGCTTTTCCTGAAGGAGTTGGACTTTTCAGGTGAGCACGTTGCGCTTTTCCCAAAGGCGTTGCACTTTTTGCAGAGCTCGTTGCACTTTTCTCAAGGACGTTGCGCTTTTCCTAGTGAAGCAGCTACAACCTTAAACTTTTTGCAAGGGTTCTGAGGGCCAACTAAAGGTTTCTTCATCTATATTCAACTAAGTTTCATCTTCCAAACCCCTCACAGCTCAAATTCATAAATTTTTGGTGAAAACTTCCCATTTCCCTCCATGCAATGCTGTAGTGATTAAACCCTAGTTTTAAAAGTTTGCAAGCTAAATTTGTTTTCCCCTAGACCTTTTTACTTCCCTCACACTCTAATTCATCCCCCACTACCCTCACATCCCTTCATTCCCCACTCCTAAGTCATATTCCCTAAAACCCTACCCCTACGTTACGCTTTTCTAGGCAACTAGACTACATCCTTGTAATAAAATTCCATACCCCATCCCCCTTTTCATTTAAACTCCCCATCACTTCCCTACGGTTCCTAACCCCCTTGCATCCTTCCCTAAATTTTCCCACACTTTCCCCAACTCCCTAACTTCATCATCCCACTCCCTTTTCCCTCCCCTTCTCCCCTAGGGTTTCTAAGCCAAAAAAAATATCATGGAGGGAGAGACAAACATCATGGAGGAGGAGAGACACACCATGTAAGAAGAGAAGAAGATATACAAAAAAATGAGGGAGAATATTAAGGTTAGAGCCATCAAACACTAGGGAATTTATGTCATCACCCCTAGCAGTTAAATGTTTCGAGCATGTAGGTTGTTTTGAGTTTTGTGAAATGGTCCAAAGAGTGCAGAGCCATCCTAATTTGACTAGGATATTCATTACCAACCTACAAAAAGACCAAGTCACTATTGTAGGGATGACATTCACCATTTCCACAGACATCATTGTAGGAACAACAGGGATACCTAATGTTGGTAAAAAGTGGTTCAAAACTCGGGATTTGGATGCCCAACTATATGAACCCTATGTAAAAGAACCTTACAAAAACAACATTAAGAAAATATTCCCTTTTGGCTAGCTGCTTAATAGGTTTTCTCCCATGATGAAGATAATCCTAAAATATTTCACTCATGAGGGTAGATTCTCCAGGTTTTACAGCTACCACATCAGGTTACTTATGCATTTCACTAGGGTGAAATTGCTCAACATTCCCTATTATTTGTACAAGAGCATTGATAATATGACCTACATAGTACATAATAGAGAGTATGAGCTTCAAATGAATAGTCTCTTCCATCGTTCACTCATCAAAATTGTTGTACTTCATCACCTCAAACAGCTGAACATTTCATGGGAGACTTTCACTGAGGCAGAGGTCTTCACAACACCACCAAATCAACGTACTAGACCTATTCTAGCATCAGCATCAGTTTCTCGAAAACAAAATAAGTCATCTAGCAGGGCTACAGATAGGAAAGGTAAAAAGGACAAAGAGCTCAAAACCTATCAGAGAGGACATAGGGAAGTGTTTTCTCCACAAATTGTGGAAGGGGCCTTACTTTCTACATTAGCAAAATAGGGATATCATAAGCAGCAGGAGATAATTGTCCAAGAGAAGTAATCCCTTCACCATGACATTGAGATGGTCGACTTGGAGGCCCAAGATGAATAAGAAACCCTAAACCTGGTCATCAAAGAGAAATATGCCAAAACCAGAGAGCTGCAAGATAATTTTGCGAGGGCACAGTTTGTTATCTCCTTCCTTGAGAAAGAGAACAAACAATTGAGTGAAAAGAAATTACTCTTGGAAATGGACTTTTTGAAGGCTAAGAGGAAAAATTTCAAAGGCAAAGCAGTAATGGGACATGATGAGTGTGATGAGGATGAGGTTCAGATCACTAAGAGAAGGCCAAAAACAAGGGGCCTTAAAAAATCATTGGAGCGGGAAAAAAAACATGAGGCGCTTCTTGTAGAGGAACTCACCTTTGAGGAGAGGATTGCCATGAAAATGAATGAGAATAGGGAAATTTGGCTTGACAGCGAAAACATATACCTATAGAAGCTCCTTCACAAGGCCAACAAGGATAATCAGATGTTGAGGCATATGGCTCATGACTACCATACCAGAAACAAATTTGCAATGTCAAGGTTAAGAAATTGAGGGATAAGCTCAAGGAAACCCTAATCAGCCAAAAAGAGAAGGGTAAAATTGACTTGCTTGCTGATGCCTCCTTGGTAGCATGAAATACTTCATTAGGACCTCATTCAACAATTTTGAGAGTCTTTGGGAAAAAATTGACATTTTTGGCATTTTGGTCAAATTTTACAAACTTTTTGCACAGTCAGCCTACAAAAAGCGTAGCATGGGCCACGCTGCACTTTTCCTGGGAACCTTTAAATGATGAAAAATTACTTGGGATAAATAGAGAATGGCCTCTACATCACATTTTGACTACTGGATCTCCAAAATCTGAGCTTTTTACAGGTCGAAAAGCCCAAAAACCACCTAAAAAAAATTTTATGCCACTATTTTCAGCCTCACGTTGCGTTTTTTCACCAGTCATGGTAGATTTCAGTTTTGAAGAGATTAACTCCATCATTTTTAGTGATTGAGGACATATTTTACAACTACACAGGAAGATATTTCCAATGAGCTATCTTGGGCTCAATTTAGAATTCAGAAAGGTAGTCAAAAGTTAAGTGGAAGCCCACGTTGTGCTTTTCCGAGGGGCACGATGCACTTTTTGCACACATGCTACACTTTTTCCAGTCTCATATTTTCTTTAGAAATTTCACCTTTTCTCAGTTGATTGATGGATTCCATGGATTTTTACTGATGTAAATGTAAAAATAAAATGTAATTATGTCTTTTATAGTTACTAGAGGTAGATGAATCAAGTAAATTTGTAATTTTGGGTCAAGTGAATCAGTTTCATCAAAGATAGGGATGAGTTTGTTGACCTCCCTAGTCATTAGGATTCTAGTTGAGGAATTTGGGTAACATCTCCACAAGTCATGGATTCGACCCCTGAGAGTCGGGAGAACTTTTTTGGTCTTGTTGACCACACTTTGTCAACGACCCCATAGTAGTACACCTCGATTTTTTTCAAATGGGACTTATCATGTTCGAGGTTCACGCCATTCAGATTTCATCGACAGCCAAATTTTTTTATAAATGATGTAAACCCATTCTGAATTTTTATGATGTAAATGATCTAAGTAATACCATCATGTATGTAACAACCTAGGTAAGCCTAGTATGTTGGTGACGATTTCTATCCTAGGAGGTTTTTTGTCTCACTGATTTACTTTTGTTTTTTGACACAAGTTATCGGCAGATTTTTCCCCTCCAACCTCACCCCAAAGCTAGGGTGGATTTTTTCATCAGCATGCTAAGTGAGTCCTAGTGTTTTCTATCGAGTCCTTGTAAAAGTAGTTTGGGAATAATCCTAGCTAGTTGGCTAGATAATTTTATTACAAGCTACCTGGTCTACTAGATCATGTTTTGAGTCGTAGAATTGGGTACCTATTTGAGGGTATATACGAATGGGTACTCCCCCTTCAGTTGTCTAAATGTATTTATCTTATGTAAAGAGAGTTGGAAAGAAAAATTAAATCCCTTCTTAGTCAATTAATTAGATTTTCTGGTCAAATTAATTAAAAAATCTTAAGCCAGAAATTTAATTAATTTTAGGTCGTAGGTGAGTATAAAATCCTTCAAAGGCAAAATTCGTTGGTCCTTAAAAAATGAATTTTTAAAGGCCCCAGGCCAAGGGAATATTGAGAATTTCAAAAAAAATTGGACCCTTAGGCCTAGGTGGTTAAGTCAAAATAAAAATTTTGAGGTAATTAACTCAAAAATATTATTTTTGAGTTAATTAAAATGGATTTAAATGATAAATTCGTTTTTTCCTCAAATTTATAATTTCAACGGTCCAGATTAAAAGATGATCAAATCTTTTTGACGGTCGAGATTATTTTGACATGGATCAACCGAACTAGCCGTTGGATATTTTGTTTTATAAATTAGAGGTCTTGATGTGACATTTGCATCCGATCTTTGGATCATGCACTTGTCTTGGAGGCTCTTGTGATTTCTTTTGATGAATAAAACATAAAGACTTTGGGGTTACAAACTTTGGTGTTCCTTTTCCAGATCTATGTGGTGATTTATTTCTAAACTATGCTATTTTGTTTAGCATTTTTATGGTTGATGGCCTTCATGGATTGATCTACATACAGGTATCTTGTGCAGTTTTCTGGGTTCATAAAATGACATTGTTGATTTAATGGAAATACTAGTTATATATTTTTCTGAAGGATCTCATGTTTATTTTCTTAAATCTCTATCAATCTAAAGTTCATATCTAAGCGTGCCGGGAATCATTTTTTTTCTTAAGGTTTGAGCGTTTGGGGAAGTCTTCAATTGGACTAGCCAACTCTCAGATTTCGTAAATCTAAAAAATCCCATCGTTTCTAATTTCTCAAAGCTATCTTACGAAATTGTGTTTTTTAATAGGGTCTTCTAGGGCTTGTGCCTCTCTTAAAATTTTCTATCTTCTAAATCGTGCTGAAATGGGTTTAAATCTGGCTATGTGGGCCTCTGTTCTATAGATTAGCATTGTAAATTTGTATATTTTCTCTAGACTGTAAGAGTTTAATAAAATTTTTGTGCATATTTTTAGATCTGTCTGGTTTTTTGCAGGTTCGCAGGGGGTTTTCATAATTTTTTTTTAAATATTTGAGCCAGATCTAACCCCAGAGGGAAAGATCTGGCCTCAAGATTGCTTCTGTTGGCATATCTGAATGTTATTTTGTTAAAGGCGCATCTAAAATTTGAGTTACGTGGGAAAATTTTGAATCTGCTGGACGATTTTAAATGTGCTGGGTTTGTTGAGGTTTTCTTTGCCTCTGGTATAAAACGCTACACAAGACACATTTCCTTGCTTCTGCATATGCCGTCTCTTCTCCCTTATGTGTCCTTCCTATCTGCTGTTGTCCCTTACCGTCAGTTTCACATCCATTTGCAGCCTCGTTCAAACCCTTTTCCTCTGCCACCGTTGTGCCCCATTTGCTCTGTCGTCGACCCATTTTCCTTAGTCGCCGCTGCAGATCTATTCCGTTCCCTCTTCCATGTTCGCTGCATCATTCGCATCGACCCTTCCTTACCCGTCGAGCCCTCCAAACTGTTTGCTTTCTTTCCTCTGTCGTCGAGCCATTTGCCTCGCCGCCTCGCTTCTTCCTCTGTGTATCCCTTTTTCCGCCGTCCATATTTCTCCTCGACCTGCACAAAAAAAAAACCAATAAAAAAAAATAACGCATACAATAAGTCCGAAAAACCTTAAGTATATGCGTTTATTTTCATTATCGAATTCATTTTGTGTTGGGTTAACGTTAATGTGTAGTTTTAGTTTAAGTTTGATTCTTGTTATTTAGCTTTTAGGTTTCATTTTATGCGTTAGTTTTAGATTAAATTTTTGTTAAGTTTTGAATCTTAGATTAAACGTAGACTTTAGATGTTAGTTTTTAGATTTTAATTAGTGTGTAAGCACTCGAAAGATCAACCTTTGAAATGGGCCTTTAGGCACTCGCCCCATTGATAGAGAGGGGGAGAGAGAGATAGAAGATAAGCACTCTCTTACCTATCAAGTAGGGAGAGAGAGCAGTCGACCCATCGATCTCAGGAGGGCCGAAGCAATAAAGAAAAGATCCATCCCATAAGGGGTCCATATAATCGCACTAAATTTCCATCGATTGTGTGTGATCCTTAAACAAAGCCGGTCCGGTCTTTCTTCGGCCATAAATTCTGTTAGTTTGCTGCTGTCGTCGATGGTTGAAACACCAGGGGATAGATCTATATACTTTTCACCCTTTATCCAGATCCCACCCAACCCCAATGACGCAGCTTTCAACCGCTACGCGCCTCGGCGTTTGGCTTTAGTTTTAGTTTTTTGTTTTAATTTGTTTTTAGTTTTAGATTGTAAATTTAGATTTTAATTCGTAGTCTTAGTTTCATATATATATATATATATATATATATATATATATATATATGCTATTTAAAAAATAATATAAAAATAAAAAAATTCTAAAAAATTCTTTTATAGTCAAATGAGCTTCTAAATCTTAATCTAAAGTTTGACTATATAAAATTTTAATTTTTGGCTTGGGTTATTTAGAACATCATAAATTCAGAAATATTGCAATGATCTGGCATTTCAATTTGTTAGTCGTCTCATGATAGCATTGCTGTGGATTCAGATTATTTTAAAGAATAGTTGTGGTGCATTCTATTGAATATTATTGTGGTCATTTGTGTTCTCATAGCAGCAGTTATACATCAATTACTTGGCTTTAATTGCATAACGGGATCCTTTAACTCCATAAGGCATTGGTTTTAATATAATTGGATCTGTGAAATCTTGTTAATCTCATCAAGTACGTGGTTATTTGACTCTGTCTCCTGAAGTGGTTGACTTGCAACCAATTATTTTTCTTCATTTCTGATTAGGGTCTACCTCCCTTAGCTTTCAAGGAGACAGCTTAGATAGGGAGATTGGGGATTAGGGTGACAACCCTTGATCTGAGCGATTTTTGCACTGCCTAGACATTCTGTGCGGAAACAGGTCTATATCTTTCATTTTCTTTGTCATTGCAAGGGTTGGATGTTGTGTAATTTATCTTTGAGCACTAGTGTATTCAGTAATTTTGGCAGGAACTAATAAACAAAGTTGCAGCTATTTTGGTGGGATTCATATGGTATGTGTTTTAGGAGTGTTTCCTCTTGTGTTCTCATATGTTTGAATGTATTATGATTTCCATATTCATGTCCATCTCTAAATGTGATTGATTTATAAGTTAGATAATTACAATTCATTATTTTGATGCTTTGTTTTGAAGGAATTATCACAGTTGTGTTTCACTTTCGTCTCATTAAAAGAATTCATGATTTCCATGCTCTATTTGAAACCCTAGCAGTCTCTTACACTCATCAACATACTTGAAAGTGCTAAAGTGTGTGCCTACCTTGCCCCATCAGATATCCGCAGGTCTGATCCTCAATTCCCTAACTTAGTTCTTCCTAAACCTAATTCACCATCCAACACCCAAAATCAATCAACCAAAGCCTGGAGCCTGTTATACCTAGCCTAAAATCATCATTATCCAGTCAATTTGGTTGTGATCTCAGGAGAGGGACCTCTCCTTCCTAGTAGGGTTAGCTACTAGGTCAAAGTGGCATGTGGTTACCTTTGTTGGTCTCCTTCTGAGCCTTTGAATATCCAATGGAGTGATAACAAGGTGCACATTACATGCAATAAATAAAGTTGAACTGAAGCTAATTAAGGCTAACTAGGTGTATGTACACCAACACCCTCTCTTAAGCATAACTTAGGTGAGCATGATTTCAAAATTAATGAGCTTCGGCAACAAGGCCATTTTAAGCACCCATATACAATGCATGAAAAGAGGAAAGAGGGAAAACCTAGTGGGAAGAAAACCCCCCCTCAAAATATAATGCAAAAATTAGAGAAAATACAACTACTAAGCAGTTGTGTCCTTCACCTTGAGACGATCTCGCAGAAATCAAAATTTCTACTCAGTGAAAGTCTTAGTGAAGGTATCAGCAGTCTGCTCAAAACTGAGACAGTACTGAAGATCGATGATCCCATCATGAATTACTTCTCTGGTGAAGTGCATGTGGATCTCGATGTGTTTGGTCTATTTTCATTGCACTAGATCTCCGTAAAACTTTAGCATACTTTGATTCACACCAGATGACAGTTGGACAGTGGACACTGATACCAAGATCAGATAGGAAATTTTGTAGCCAAATGGCCGGAATACTGGCATTGATTGCTCCTCTGTACTCAGGCTCTGCTGATGATAAAGAAATGGCATCCTTCTTCTTGCTTGACCAAAAAATTGGATTGGATCCCAAACTAAGTACATAACTGGAGGTGGACTTGCAATCAATGTTGTCGCCAACCCAATATAAATTTGTGAACCCAATGAGATCCAAAGAAAACTTTTCTTCATAATTAATCCCATAGGTGATTTTCCCATGGAAATATCAAAGGATGTGCTTTGCAGTTTTCCAGTGTAACTCGTGTAGCTCCTTCATCTATCTAGAAATTGCTCATATGAGATATCAAGACAGGAGTGATTGAGATAAATAAGACTTCCAACAAGTTGACGATACAATGTGCAATCAACCAATGGTGTGTCTTTACCATTCTCAATAATTATCCATGATAATAAATGTGTGTTTGTTGGCTTGCATTCACTCATGTGAAATCATGCCAAAATAATTCTAGCATACTTTGGTTGAGAAATGGTAATCCCAGAACACTATGATTCTAGTCCAAGGAAGAAATTTATCAAGCCCATGTCTGTCATAGAAAATTGCTTATGTAATGCAGTTTTAATCTCAACAATGGCAGAATTTGAACTACCTATTATCAAAATATCATCTACATAGAATACTATGATCAACAAGGAGTCACATTGGAATCATATTTACAACATACAAAATTTTGAGATAAAAAATAGGAATCCATATTTTTCATACCACGCTCTAAGTGTTTGCTTGAGGCCATAGAGAGACTTCTTTAGTTTGGATACCAGAGATGAATTTTGTATGAATCCCTATGGTTGCTCCATGTAGATTTCCTCCTCAGTATCACAGTGAAGAAAAGCAGTCTTCACATCCATATGGTGTGTTGAGCCCCAAAGATGTCCTTTTCTTTCACCAAATTTCACTTCATTTCCTTTGTCCTTTATCAGTTATAGAATTAAAATGTCAATAGGATTGATTAAAGTCACTTTAAGAATGCATACAATGACTAACTTGCTATACTTTTATGGTTTTGTTGTCGTAGTGATTTTTGACTAGACTTAGCTACAGAATGCAGCCATTCTATAGGTAGTCGCATATTCCACAGCTATCCTTATGTTTACACAGGTTACAGGTGTCACTTAAAGGGAAAATGCATATGGTTGAACTCCATAAATCACCTGCATCATTCCTTTCCCTCTACGAAGTCTAAGCAAAAATCTGCAAGTGGTTATGCACGTGGAGGAAATCAAAACTAAGAAGTAGACTTCTACCAGGACAAGGACTCTACTGATGTCTTCAGCAGAGTACGAGGCTTCAACAGGAGTTCTAATTCAATTTTAATTGAAAAAGACACTTATCCCTATTTCTTCTCAATGGCAGTTATGTATTTTTCTTATAAGAATAACTCGGTGAACCGAGGGACAGTTAGCTAGTTGATGTTTTGTTGTTAAGTTGTCCAAGACTGTAATACTCTGTTTTCTGAGTGTTTTCCTTTAATGAAAGAAGTACAAATTTAATGCATGATCTGAAGCAATCTTTATGAGATTCGTGTTCCAATCTGATGGTAGAGGGCCCCTACTGTCCGAAAGGCTTTGTGCATATGTCTTAGATAAGTGACTTTAGCTCTGTTTCGTTCTCAATTTAGGCAATTTTCTGAAATTCATGTTTTATGCTTATTTACATCGAATAGTGTAGTCAATCTTGTTCTCATGAATTGTTCCAAAATATCACTAACACTGAATGAGATAGAGCTGTAGTATTTTGAAGGCTAATTGCGTATTAGTTCAATTCTGTTCATTTCATTTCAAGTTTTATTAGCTAGTTGTATTCTAGTTCTGTTAAATTCGAATAAAAGGCCTTCATTATTTACAAACTTATCTTGTTCTTAGTCTCTTATAACACATTATTATCATATGGACAAGAATTAGTAATATCATTTTGAGGTCTTGACTGTTCTACAATTTCTCATAATTTTACAAACAGCCTTTTTCCAAAGCTATTCCAAGATATCTCTAACCCTTGAATGAGGCTTAATAGTAACATTTTGAGTTGCAGAATGGGTTAATTTTAGTGTCAAAAGTTAATTTAGCATAGGGTTCCTTACTATGTTGCAGATAATCTTTTCTTAATGTGTTCCAACAAATTTCTAAACATGGATGAGATTTTATCTGTGATGTTGTAAGTTGTTGTTTACTTAGAAGAACCTCATTACATTAAACTTATCATTTTCTCAAGTTGTTCCAACATACCTCTAATGAAATGAATTGGACTAAGTTAATGCTATAAGTTATTTTTCTTGTCATGCTTTACAATTGGTGAATTAGCATTTTTTGTTCTTAGGAGTCATACACAGTTTAGAGTAGATTTTTCTCTGTTTTAGTGTGACCAATAACTTCTCTTTGCCAACAATTTAGTTCTTTTCCTCTTAGTACAAAAACACAAAACCAAAAACACTAGAAAAACACTAAACACAACGAAGTAGGAAGAAGATACCTAGGCACATACAGTGCACTTCACTTCAACAGTTTACTAGCCTTGGTTGACAATTTATGACATCAATTTAGGAACACTAAGTTGAGCAGACATTTTGGTGCCGTTGCTGGGGAAGTGTAACTAGGTAGCTTTGTTTCTTACCTCCCAAAAACAATGATATGTGTAGAGAAAGAGACTCGAGGGGTAGATTCATAAGAAGCAGAAACTTGATTTCTACAACACCACTTGTTCCACCAAAACCAAGAGGCAGCACACCTCCAACTCAAACCCACATCCCATACTTCACTGATCATAGACTTCCAAAAGACTTAAGATCAGATATTCCATCAGAAAGACCTTCCACTTCATCCACTGAATCTGTCCTAGAAGAAGATTCAAGAATCCCTGCTAGAGACATAAAATTTTCCACTTCCACAGGAGAATCAACCATGGCAGAAGAAGGGGGAGGAGGAGTATTTAATGGAGAACATACACTATTTGGAGGGTGTAGAGGTAGAGGTAGAGGAGAAGGAGGTAGAGGTGAAGAAGGAGGCAGAGGAAGAGGTAGAAGGGAAATGGGAAGCTCTTTTGGGTTTCCTATAGTAGATGAAGAAACCAATGCAACTATGAAAAAAATTTCACCCTCTGTCCTTCCAAACTTTTATGGACTCAAAAGTGAAGATCCCGAAACCTTCCTATTTGAATTTGAAGTCCTATGTAGAACCTATGATTACTTACAAGATGCCCAAAAACTTAAACTATTCCCTTCAACATTGAAAGGAGCAGCATTAAAATGGTTTATGAGTTTGATCAATAGTTCTATTAGGACATGGGAAGACATGAAACATGCATTTATAGAGAGGTATTTGGATTACTGTATGCCAGTCAACCATAAGGAGGAAGTGTTTAAAATGCTACAAAAAGAGGATGAAAATCTGGAAGATTTGTTGGAGAGGTTAAACTATAACATCAAAAGAGAAAAAATGGAAAACTTAGACCAAGATACCTTGAAAGCTCTCTTGTTGAAGACAATTAGGGATGAATGGTTAGATATCCTTAATATGATGGGAAAAGGGGATATATCTCAGCTCACATTACCTGAAATAGCTGAATTATGTATCAACCTTTCAAGAGGGAAATCTAAAACTGTAAAAGGACCAAGAGACCCTGCTCTTGCAAGGGCAAGTAAGTCTACTTCTGGGACAGTAAGTAGGGAAGAAATAGGACATATGCTTGATGAATTCAAACCTGACATTTTAGGGAGTCTTAGTGAGCAAATAGACACCCTTAAATTACAAAACAATAAAAAAGCTGAATCTGATGCCTTAGCAATCTTTTGTCCCAAATGTCGAAAGGAGCATGCCTTGAGAGAGTGCCCTTTGGATGCAAAAATAGTAGAGACTTGTGTAATTTGTTCTGAAAAACATGAGACCAAGAGTTTTCCTTCACTTCATGGTCTTAAAGCAGTCTTTCAAGAATAAATCCCTACAAATTACACAGAATGTCTCAATTTAGTCTCTAGAAGGCCTTGGTAAGGACCTCAAACACAAGGATTCCATGATCAGCTATATAATCAACCCCCACCAAATTGGAATTCTTGGCAGCAACCTTGGCCCCAATTCCAAAAACAATCTCAAACTTGGGCACAAGGAACATAAAATCCCTATGGAAGATACTCTCAGTACTATCAATATCCACCATCCTATCCACCATATCCACATTTCCCTCCTCAACAAAATCCTCAAAATCCACAACATCAAAATCCACCGCTTCCATTACCATTTCCTCAAAAAACAAATCATTTACCTGCCCAACCCATACCAAACCCCAATAATAAAAATCCTCAGAACACATACATGATAGAAGGCCAACAGTTTCCAACTTATTTGATTACTCCTTTAGACCTTAATGATTTTCAACTTAGGTCTAGAAGAATAATTTAAAAGAAGAAACCTTCAGTAATCATACAAGAACAAAAAAACTCCGAGGAAGATTCTCTACGGGTAAATAAAAGTCTTGAAGAGAGCATACCTTTTCAAGACCCAAATATTGAAAAATAAAAACAAAAACAACCAATAATTTCAACTCCTATATTAGAGCAACCATCAACATCTACCTCTACACCTCCCTTTCCAGAAAGATTACAAATTGATAGGGGTGTATAAAAACAAATTATGGTGCCTAATTATGATTTCCTAGATGAGCTAAGGAATGTTTGTATTAATATCCCATTATTACAAGCTATCAAGGAAATTCCAATTTTAGAAAAAACAATAAAGGAGTTGAGCATGAAAAAAACAGGGAAAAGAATCAAAGAGACAAAGAAAATTCAACTGGCAGGAAAAATAGCAGATATCATGATGGGTGAGATTGCCATTCCAAAGTATCTAGACCCAGGAAATCCAGTTGTTAAAATACACATCAATGGAACTGAGATCCAAAACACACTTATTGATTTAGGAGCAGCAATCAATATCATGAGTAGACAAATCATGGATAAACTAAAGCTTCCTAATCTTCTTTTTACACCCACATTATTACAATTAGCAAACAGATCTATGATTAAACCTGATGGGGTAATAGAAGACATTCCAGTGTCCCTAGATTCTTGGGAGAATCCTGTGGATTTTATGATCCTAACTCCTAAGAATAATCTAGGAGGACATCTTATTATATTAGGAAGAACTTGGTTAGCTACAGCTGATGCCTTCATTAGCTGTAGATTTGGTGATATGTACATCTCTGATGGTAGTTCAACCAAGAAATTTACCTTGTATCCTCCAACAACAAAAAATTACAGAATTAGATGATACTCAATGGATTGAGGATGAAGAATACATACAACCTCTCTTCACAATTTCAAAAATTAGTGAAGATAGCCAGATTCTGAATACCTTAGAAAATTTTGAATCCTCTTCGGAATACAAACATGAACAATTTCAAGAAAAATCCAACATTGATTTTTTATCATCAAGACAGATGTCTCTTTATCCATGGATAAATTTGGCAGCTCTACAATTGAGATATTTTCAGCTAAAACTTTAAACATAAACAAGAACCTAGAGAAATCTCAACAAGAAGAGCTAGTCAAGATATTACAGAAACATTCTTCTGCATATGCATGGGAGTACACTGATATGAAAGGGATAAGCCCTAAGACTTGCACTCATCACATCTCCATAGAGGAAAATTGTAAACCAATCAGACAACCTCAGAGACGAATGTATCCAAATCTTAGGGAGATTGTTAAAGAAGAATTGCAGAAATTGTTAAATGTCAACTTTATCTATCCCATTTCAGATGGTCAGTGGGTTTCTCCTTCGGTAATTGTGCCAAATAAAAATGGTAAATGGAGGATATGTATTGATTACCGTGAATTAAACAAAGCTACTCTTAAAGATCATTTTCCCCTACCTTTCATAGATCAGGTGTTAGATACATTAGCTGGCAAAAAGTACTTCTCATTTTTAGATGGGTTTAGTGGTTATAACCAAATTCAAGTAGCATTTGAAGATCAAGACAACCATACGTCTGTTCCAAAATTTGCGTTATCGGAAAATATTTTTGACTATGCAATGCACCTCGCAATATTCTTAAATAAAGTACTAGGAATCTTTTAGATCTGAATACATTGTTTAGAGGTATATATGCATACTTCCCTTTGGATGCAGCCTCTATGGTAACACATTTTAAGCAGTTTCTAGCAAACTTGGGAAATTTTTAAAGTAGAAAGAAGAAAATCTTTCACTAAGTCATGAGAAGTGTTTTATGATGTTTACTGAAGGAATTGTTTTGGGGCATCACATTTCAGGGGATGGGATTAGAGTTGATGAGTCAAAAGTTGAAGTCATCTCTAACTTATTTGTTCCAAGTTGTCAAAAGGATGTTAGGATTTTTCTAGGATTTACAGGATATTATCGAAGGTTTATAGAAAACTTCACCAAGATAGCATCTCCACTTTTCAAACTACTTACCAAGGACTGTGAATTCAAGTGGAATCCTGATTGCCAGTTAGCCTTTGAGACCCTGAAAACAAAAATCTCTGAAGCACCTATTTTAAGGGGACCTAACTGGAAATTACATTTTCATATTTCAACAGATGCCTCAGATACAGCTTTAGGAGCAGTATTGGGACAAAAAGCATTGATTCCTTATGCCATCTACTATACAAGTAAAAATGTGTCTCCTTCAGAGTTAAATTATACTGTAACTGAAAAAGAGTTCTTAGCTGTTGTTCATGCAATAAATAAATTCAGACACTATATAACAGGCTGTGAAACTTTTGTTCACACAGATCACTCTGCAATTAAATATCTAATGAAAAAATCAATTACTAATGGCAGAGTCATAAGATGGTTATTGCTTTTAAAGGAATTCAACATTACCATTTTTGAGAAATCAAGAAACAAAATAAAGTTGATTTCCTATCTAGACTCCAAAATATCAAAGATGACACTCCGGTTGAAGATCAATTTCCTGATGAATATCTTTTTGCAATCTCTACTCAAACTCCATGGTTTGCTGATATTGCTAATTATTTAGTTTCATGAAAATTTCCTTCAATTATGAATGCAAGGGATAAAAGAAAAATCATTAATGATAGTGCAAGATATTCATGGGTCGCTAATGAGTTGTACAAGACAGGTTCAGATTTGATCATTAGAAGGTGTGTTCGTGAAGATGAGATGCCTGAAATTCTCAAGGCATGTCATGATGAACCTTGTGGCGATTAATTTCTATTTATACAAGGACAAGCCATATGTCCTACATTTAGATACTTTGGCCATCTTTTTTTAAAGGATGCTAAAGAGAATGTTATGTGATAGTTAAAGGTAGGGAAACCTTTCTCCTTCTTGTGTGAGATGTACATTAAAAATACAAAATATAGATTAACCTTTTCAGAGAAATGGGCTTTAGATTTTGTAGACCTATTAGTCCTCCATCAAGACAAAATAAATATATATTAGTTTGCAAATAGATGAGCACAAATGTATATTAAACCATTGCTTCTGAAAGAATGGCTGGTCTGGAGATGAATTTTCTAGGATATTTTTACTCTTTTTGGTGTCCCAAGAGAAATTGTTACAGATCAAGGAGCTCCATTCACATCAAAGCTAGTGGAACAAATGGTGGAGAGGTATAAAATCAGACATACAAAATCTACTCCCTATCATCCCCAAGAAAATGGTCAAGTGGAATCTACTAATAAGGTCATTGAAGGGATCCTAACAAAGACTGTTCATTTACATAGAAGAGATTGGACAGACAGGCTTCCTGAAGCCTTGTGGGCCTATAGAATTACATGGAGAAGCACAACAGGTCATACTCCTTATGAACTTGTTTATGGAAAACAAGTCTTGTTTCCCATAGAGTTTCAAATTCAAACTTTTAAAATGGCAGTCCAACTAGGACTTGATCTAACAGAAGCACAAAAGCATAGATTGGAGAAGATTAATGAATTGGATGAGATCAGACAGGATGCAGTCCAGAGAACAAATATAGTCCAACAACAAAGGACTAGATGGCATGATAAGTACATTAAGGAAAAGAAATTCAAAGAAGGTGACTGGGCCCTCTTGTTTGATTCAAAGTTCAAAGATTTTCAAGGTAAATTCCAAACACATTGGCTTGGGCCATATGAAATTGTGAAACTTTTTGACAATGGAGCAATAAAAATCATAACAATAGATGAAGAAGAGGTCACTTTTCTTGTAAATGGTCATAGATTGATACTGTATCATAAGCCACTTTCAAGAGAAGAATTTGTCAAGAGATTCCAGGAGAACAGTGATGTGAAGTTAATGAAGAAGAATCCTTCTTCTTCATCAACTTAATTGAATTTTCTGAATTCAGATGCATGAAAAAAAAATGTATAAACATGAAAACTAATCACTGATTAGCATGTTTATACAGAAAAGATAAATTGAAAATCAGAATCCTTCTGACACTTTAGCTTTTCAAATTTGTTCTTTTCCTGCAAGGAGCTATCACAAAATCATAAGTGCAGGCCCATTTTATATATCATATTCCACTTATGATCCATTTCACTCCATCATGTCTCACTTAATTCATATTTCATTCACTCCATTCATCCATACTTCATTCACTCCATTCCATGGTCCACCTCATTTTCATTTCAGATTTTTAAATTTGATCTCTTTCGGCAATTGAGTATTACAAATCATAAGTTGCAGGCCACTTTTCATATTTCATTCCACTTTACATTTATGATACATTTCATTCCATTATATTTCATTTCACTCATGCTTCATTCCACCATATTTCATGATCCATTTTATTTCATTTCATACTACATTCCATCCATGTTTCAAATCATTTCATTCCATGTCTCAAAGCTTTTACAGGTATATTCTACAACCAGACATTCTACAGCCAGACATTATGTAGCCAGATATCCTGTAGGAAACTATCCAGCAACCACTTGTTCAGCAGCAAATTGATCTTGCACACCTATGTCAACAAGCAAAATTAAAGGGATTATGAAGACTGAAAGATCAATGATTTTCAAAGGAAGACAAAGCATATTAAAAACCACAAAAATCAAAAGAAGGGATAAGGTAACTTGTGAAATTATTATGATAAGAGATTATGAAAGTTATAGTATGGTTAAGTTATATGTATGTTTCATAAAGTTATTTTGATTATTTGTATTGATCAAGCCTATCAAGCCTATCATAAAATTCATGGACAAATCCCTTCCATTACGCCATATCAAATCATCATTTATTAAAAATTAACGGTTAGTACTTGAAGTGACCTATTAGGTCACATCACTAACCTGACGTATTCAGTGATGATTTTGAAATTCTCATGAGATTTTTCCATGGTCTTTCACTCCATGACAGCTCTTAAACTCATTTTTCGTGTAATTTACCCTCACCGTATTTCACTCATTCCATAACCACTTCATGTCATTTTTCCATAGCCAATTCCTGTCTGCAAAATAGAGAAGTCATATTTGGGGTCAAACAACCTTTTACAACCATTTTTACCGTGAATAGGAGAGCAGTTATGGAGCAGTAAATTGAAGATTGAGAAAAGAAACCATGGGACTCATTGTAAGATCCGAACCAGTCGGAACAAAATACCTAGAGGGTTACCCACAGATTAGAGAAATGTTACAGCAGGTGGGGTGGCTACAGTTTTTGGAAAAGTTCAATGGATTCCATAAGGAGGTTACCAAGACATTTTCCCGGTCCTTCAACGGGTCAGAAGTTGAAATAGGTGATGTCAAGTTCACTATCACAGAATCCTTCATTGCAGAAGCAGCAGAATTACCAAGGCAAGGTGAACGATGGTTCAAAAACAAGGAATTTCACAATGAAGCATGGAGGCAGATGCTCAAAACACCAGGTATGGATATCTCAGTTTTCAAGAAAGGCATTCCTAGTTCAGCCTTAAAGAATAAGTGGCGAAATATGATGTTAATTCTGCAAAATTTTATAACTTGTGAGGGAAGGTTTGGAACCCTATATGTTTATCATATTCAGCTTATGATGCATTTCCTAGATGAAGAAATCAATTTACCCTTTTTCTTACTCCATAGCCTAAAGAGGATGGCTTCTAATGTACAAAAAAGGGTTCAATTCTTAGAAACCACCTTGTATCACCATGGCCTAATTAAAATCCTAATTGAGCATCATTTGAGAAATATGGGAGACAATTGGGATGAGTTCATCTTGAGGAATCACTTTGAAGAACCTAAAGAAACTCCATCTGAAGGCAAACTTGCAAGAAGAAGCAGGAGAGGGAAAATTTCCAAATCTGTTGAAATTAAAACTGGTAAATCTATACAAGAGGATAGTGAGGAGATTATCTCTGAAAAATTGGCTGAAATCAAGAAACAGCTTAAAAAGGAAAAGATAATAAGGAAGTATGCTAAGGAGAGCGGTGAGGGACCATCTAAACTAAGACGAAGCCAAAGGCTTAGAGGCATATTGAAGAAAACAGGGGTTAAGCAAACGAGAATCATAGATATTGAGGATGAAGAGACACCAACTGATAGATCTCCTGAGTACCAGTACGAAGAGGATCTTGATAGAGGAACTCCCAAAGTAGACCCAGCACAACAACAAATCTATAATTATGTTGAGTCATTGGAAAAGAGAGCCTCAGAAAATAGAGGAAGAACTCCTAGCCCACAAGAGTCTTCCATTGAAGTGCTGAGAAGGGATAAAAATGAACTAGAAGTACTTAATAGGCACATAAAAAATGAAAATGAAATATTAAGGGAACAAGTCAAGCTGAAAATTAACATGAACACAACTCTCTCTCTGCAAATGGAAAAATTGTACAAGGCTAGTGAGAAGCTGAAGAAGAAAAATAAAAATTTGAGCAGGGCACTTATAAACATGAGGTTCAAATTGGTCATAAGGAAGCCTAGGATGCCATTGAACACCAAGAAAAGTAGAAAAAGGAAGTTAGATGTCCTAGTAGAAGTTTCAGAATACATGGATTGATTGCATGAGGACATGCAAAAGCTTTGCAGTGGGGGTATGTCGAGCCCCAAAGATGTCCTTTTCTTTCACAAAATTTCACTTCATTTCCTTTGTCCTTTATCAGTTATAGACTTAAAATATCAATAAGATTTATTAAAGTCACTTTAAGAATGCATACAATGACTGACTTGCTATACTTTTATGGTTTTGTTGTCGTAGTGATTTTTTACTAGACTTAGCTACAGAATGCAGCCATTCTGTAGCTAGTCGCATATTCCGCAGCTATCCTTATGTTCACATAGGTTACAGGTGTCACTTAAAGGAAAAATGCATATGGTTGAATTCCGGAACTCACCTGCATCATTCCTTGCCGTCTACGAAATCTGAGCAAAAATCTACAAGTGGTTATGCACGTGGAGGAAACCAAAACTAAGAAGTAGACTTCTACCAGGACAAGGACTCTACAGATGTCTTCAGCAAAGTACGAGGCTTCAACAGGAGTTCTAATTCAATTTTAATTGAAAAATACACTTATCCCTATTTATTCTCAATGGCAGTTATGTATTTTTCTTATAAGAATAACTCGGTGAACCGAGAAACAGTTAGCTAGTTGATGTTTTGTTGTTAAGTTTTCCAAGACTGTAATACTATGTTTTCTGAGTGTTTTCAATTAATGAAAGAAGTACAACTTTAATGCATGATCTGAAGCAATATTGAGGAGATTCGTGTGACAATCCGATGGTAGAGGGCCCCTACTATCCGGAAGACTTTGTGCATATGTTTTAGATAAGTGACTTTAGCTCTGTTTCATTCTCAATTTAGGCAGTTTTCTAAACTTCATGTTTTATGCTTATTTACATCAAATAGTCCAGTCAATCTTGTTCTCATGAATTGTTCCAAAATATCACTAACACTAAATGAGATAGAGTTGTAGTATTTCGAAGGCTAATTGTGTATTAGTTCAGTTATGTTCATTGCATTTCAAGTTTTATTAGCTAGTTGTATTCTAGTTCTGTTAAATTCGACTTAAAGGCCTTCATTATTTACAAACTGCTCTTGTTCTTAGTGTCTTCTAACACATTATTATCATATGGACAAGAATTAGTAATTTCATTTTGAGGTCTTGACTGTTCTGCAATTTCTCATAATTTTACAAATAGCCTTTTTCCAAAGCTATTCCAAGAGATCTCTAACCCTTGAATGAGGCTTAATAGTAACATTTTGAGTTGCAGAATGGGTTAATTTTAGTGTCAAGAGTTAATTTAGCATAGGGTTCCTTACTATGTTGCAGATAATATTTTCTTAACGTGTTCTAACAAATTTCTAACCATGGATGAAATTTTCTCTATGATGCTGTAAGTTGTTGTTTACTTAGAAGAACCTCATTACATTAAACTTATCCTTTTCTCAAGTTGTTCCAACATACCTCTAATGAAATGAATTGGACTGAGTTAATGTTATGAGTTATTTTTCTTGTCAAGCTTTACAATTGGTGAATTAGAATTTTCTGTTCTTAGGAGTCATACACAGTTTAGAGTAGATTTTGCTCTGTTTTATTGTGACCAATAACTTCTCTTTGCCAGCAATTTAGTTCTTTTCCTCTTAGTACAAAAACACGAAACCAAAAACACTAGAAAAACACTAAACACAATGAAGTAGGAAGAAGACACCTAGGCACATATAGTGCACTTCACTTCAATAGTTTAATAGCCCTGGTTGACAATTTATGACATAAATTTAGGAACACTAAGTTGAGCAAACATGGTGCACCTCCCATCCTTGTGTTGCTGTAATGGAGAGAGCTAGCCGAATCAAATCCGTTTTTGCCACTGGAGAAAAAGTATCATCATAGTCAACACCATGCACTTGCTAAAAACATTTTTCTACCAACCATACCTTATATTGAATAAATTGGCCATATGCTACTTTCCTGGTCTAATAAACCCACTTGCACCTCACAAGTGTATGATTGGAAGGTAGCAAAACCAGATCACAAGCCTGGTTCTCAATGATTGAGTTTTATTCCTCATCCATTGTTGCTTGCCATTCAGGATGCCTAGTTTCTTTTGCATAAGTCTATAGATCTGATGCATGCATCATATAATCATGCATGGGCATGGATGCCTCCATAGCTAAGAGTGCTAATGGATCTTCCTCAAACTAAGGTATAGAGGTAGGATCATCTAGATATCACTCATGTTGCGCCATTTTTATGTTGAAGGTGGTCAAGAATCTTCCTAACTACATGAGGAAGTATGATCTCGATGTTCAAAAACTGGTGGTCGAACAGGTGTCACATGAAAAGGCTCATCTAGATAAAAATTATGATCTAAAGTATCATATGCATACTCATTAATGTTGGGTGAGGGAAAATTGGTAACAAGTTCATCTGGTGGTGCATGAAAAATATCTTTATCAAAATTTCATTATTTTTAATAAATAGATTTTCAATGTTGATATCAAGCAATCTACGCCCTTTAACTTCATTAGAATATCCAACAAACACGCATGCTTTAGTCTGAGGCTCCGAAGCCTTTCTATTCTCTATAGGAATGCAAGCCCACGCTTGAGATCCAAAAATGTGGAAGGGTGGTAATATCATAAGTTTTAAAGTGGTGAAGGTGATAATGTGTGCAACCTGTATTTCTAATGTAATAAAAAAGAAAGGGATATTTTAATACATTGTAGAAGTTGCATATGGAATGGGCGTGGTATTCAAATGTTATATAATATTACCAAGCCTTTAATTCCATGGGCTAGTTTTCATTACCTTATAACAGTAAGGTGCTCTTATACACACCACCCCACAGCACTGTCCCATGATGGGTCTATGATTATCACTAACATGCAAAGATGTTCATAGTTACAATAAAAATATAATTGCAAGCTTTATCACCAAAGATATTCGTAGAAGTGTTAATGCTTGTGAACAAAAGTCTTTATGGAAAAGTATTATCATGTTTAATATCGGGATATGTATATATGTTATGATTCTTAAAGCATAGTATGTGATTCTCGTATCTATTTCATTTTCATTTAGAAGTCTCAAGAAGAATCACTGTTTTTGCGTTGTAGGGTAAGTGGGTAAATTCCTAATATAGTTCATCAATCATAAAGTAGTTGGTAGGTGCAAGGAATTGACCTAATTTAGAAATGTGATAGAGTAGAACAACATTATCTTTGTAAATTGGGTAATTTTATCAATAAATTGGCCTTGGTTGTTATATAAAACTCAAGTTTGATTTCAATTGGAGCTTTAGATTGTGCAATGGATTATTTAAAAATGGAGCCATAAAATTTTGAGACTTACCCATTGAAAATTGGATGTTGGTTCGAGTGCGATGGCCATTCATGCTTGAAGGAATTGACAACTTCTATATTATCATGTATGAATCATATTATAGTGGGAAAATTTTGCAATGTTTTTCTTTTAAGCATCCCAATATCTTTCTTGAAAAACTCCTTACAGAATTAAATACTAGATTTTGATTTGAACGACACTGTTGTAATTAGCTTGGAATTTTCACTGCTCACTTCTTGTTGGTAATAGTAGTAATGTACATTAATGCTTTATATTTCATCGGAAAATTAATTAACCCACTTTTCCAGCAATATGATACATGTGAAGGAAAATAGTGGCATGTTGGGCACGAAATGAAATGGTTATAATGGCTTGGATTTATCATTTATATTGCAATAATGATGTGTGCCAATACTTATGTCCTTATTTCAAACTTTTAAGTTGGACGATAATTATTTTTTATTTTTATATCTAATGCATCTCTTGTTATTAGGGTTTTTGTTGTACTTTCTTTATCCGTAACAAACACTGCAACATATTATTCCATTGAGATGTTAGTGCCTTGGAATAATTTACATGTTGCATTATGAAAGATGTGCTTGAAGTTATGGTATTGGACCCACCATAAATTTGAGAAACTTTTTTCCATCAAGGCCCGTGACTTGTGTGGATCAATTCAATTTTTTTATGGTTATTGATATGTACTATCCTAAGACCACTTCCTAGTACAGTTGGTTTGCATCGTGTATGTTGGATTGTGATTCTTTTGAAGGGATAAGGCAATATCAAAGTCAAGAAAATGAAGAGCTGGAGCGGTTAAGATGAACGCCCAACGCTTCAAGCGCAGGTCAGGCGGCCCCCACTTCCACCACGCCAAATTATTCATCGCCCATTGTGGATTAACGCCCATGCTAATCGTCGGGCGAGATTTAAAGAAATGAACAATACTCTCATATCAAAAGAAACTAGAGGGAAAAAACAGCCCACAAGTTATCAGTGTTGGTGTCGTCGCAGTGGAATCTGCCAGTAGTCCGTTGACCATAGATCCATGGCTTACGATAACTGCGGGAACAGACCCCTGATTGGTGCGTCGTACCCTAGAGCACCCCCACAGTGACGTAAGTAGCCTGTCATCCATCGGCCACGTCACTCATCCCCCCACTCATTGCACATCGCTCCCCACAATTCTTAACTCTTACCTTTCTTCAAGAGCCCATAAATCTTGCGATATACGATCCGAGGGTGAGACCCGACCTCCATCATCCGACGTCATCCTTCAGTCCCTACTCATCACACTTCACTCCCCGCAACTTGTTCATTTACCCCACCCCCCCCCCCCCACACTGCACACTTCACATATTTTAATAATCAACCTTTGTTGCTAATACATAAATCTTGCGATTTGCGATGTGTGGAGAATCCCACCTATGCCCGCTCATTGCACATCGCACTTCAAAAATATTGCCATTTACTCTTCGTTGTTAACATTGAAATATTTCTATTTGTGATATGTGGGTGACCCTTCCTCCATCTACCATGTCACCTTCCCCGCACTTTGCACATCGCACCTTTAATCACTTACCCTACGTTGTTATCACATAAATCTTCTGATTTGCAATGTCCAAGCATCCCCACCTCCGTCCTTCCACGTCATCCCTCTCGTAAATCACACATCACACCTTATAAAATTTACCACCCTATGCTTACATATAAACCTTGCAATATGCGATCTGCGGGTGCGGGCGCAGTCCCACCTCCGTCCATGCCACATCACCTTCCCTACTATCGCACTCTGAACATCACACTTTTTATCACTTACCCTTCGTTTTTCATGCATAAATATTGTGATTTGTGATGTGTGGGCGGTCCCACCTTCGTCTTCCATGTCACTCTTGCACATCGCATATTTCTACCCGCAATATTTAACCTTTACCTCCCACTATGCTCATATAAAACTTGCGATCTGCGATTTGCGAGCGCAGCTCTACCTCCGCACCACATCATCAAATCCCTTCCCTAGCCTTTTTTCTACTAGGTGGAGCATACAGTTATGGTTTATTCAACTTGCTCAGGAAACATCCTCGAAGGATCCAAGCATGTAGTATGAGTGGCCACTTCACAATGGATTAAGTGGAAATCATAAGACTGAGGGAGTGGAGAATTTCAAGCAACAGATGGAATCGTATGATGACAGACAGCCTGCCCACCTACAACCGCTCCTTGCCATACCGTTTGAAGGCTCCCATAATTGGCCTCCATGGTCACCCATGTATTTTCTATTTATTGTTTGATTTTGATGTTTTGTTGGTGAAATCTCAATTTCAGCCATTCATGTTTTAATTCTCTCAATACATAAGTAATTTCTTGATGTATGCTCTGTAAGTTAGGTAGGATATTTTGATTTAACAGGTATGGTTCAATCATAAATTATTAGGATCATAGACCCTCGGAGAAAACTCTATATGTACGGATTTCAAAAAATGAACAGGGGTTCTGAAATTTTGAAGAATTTTGTGTTGTTTTGTATGATTGTGCTCCCTGTGCTCTGAGATACATATTTGGGAGATTTTTTTAAACTTTAAATGATACAGAGCTATTATTTGGATTCCATATGGAGCAATGAGTATTATGTATTTTTTTTTTCCTTTTGTTATCAGTAATCTCCTTTTTATGTGTAATCATCTTTCATGTTATGCTTCTTTGATGGTTCGTGTAATGTAGCTGCTGGTGGTCTGCAATTTTATTCATAAATTCGTGTTTGTATAATGCTCAAGTGTTAATGCTCATGTATTAAGCTTGCTGCACTCCCTTAATTTGCGCTCCACGAACCTATGTTGTTGTCCATATCTCATTCATATCCGCTTCCTCTAAGTTCACAGGGGACGGATTCTTAATCCTGTTAAGCCTATCTCTTGTGGGTTCCTTATCCTTTTCTTTCTCAATGCTTCTGCATATTTTTAAAGATTCTGCTCATTGTTTTATACTTGGCCCATCTAAAATCCATCAGCCTCACAGCCTCCTGAGCCCTCTCACAATATAGGGAATTCAAATTGATCAAATCCAAGTTCTTCTCCATCCTTGAACCACCAAAACCATTATTCTCTTATTCCATATTTTATTAGAGGCATCCTTATGGTTATCTACATTTAACCTTTGATTTTAAGATGTCCTAGGCACTAGTATTTTTCAACTCAAGGTTTTCTCTAGGAGCTACAACATATTTTTTGCGTTGTTGTCGGGGACACGAATTAGAAATTTTTTTCCTTGCGATACGACATTATCTTCACCCTTAAATCAGGTGAGCACAAAGGGTTGAGATTTGCATAGCCCTTACCTTGGTGACTCCACTATTATTAACGTTAAAATCAGTTGTAATTGTGGCTTATAAAAAGCCTCATACTCGATCAAATATTCCCCAGTAGATAACCCCTTCTGTGTCTGATCCAAAAAATATTATATTTAAGATAGTCAGGAAGGAGAAGAAACCTAGCCAGGCTTAAATACCCTCATTTACTCTAGAAGCTTCACCTTCCTCATCTCAAAAAGCTGACATCTATGCTCCTGGCACCACAACCTGCGTACTTGACTATTCTCTAGAAACCTTTTCTTTAGCCAGTTCAATCATAAAAACAAAGATGAATCCGCTGATATTTCTTTTCCTCCCTTGCACTCTACTCCAGAGGCTGAAGAAGTCAAAGAAGTTGCAGTACTCCAAAGCATTTTATAGACCAATATAACAACCTCTATTCAACACACACCTACTATACGACGGCCAATTCATCCTCAAAATCTACCACTACACCTCATGGTTGTACCTGGATTCCTCCTCAAAAAATATGCGCCGCTGGATCTACCTCAAGTATTGAATGGCATGCCTCAAGATTATCTAAAACTCTTGCCTCGGTTCACCGGGGAAGATAGTACTTCTACGCAGAGACATATTGAAAAAATTTTCACCTTTGCTGAGAATGTAAATGTAGAGAACTTAGATGTGGTTTTAAGGTTTTTTTTCCAATATTTGGATGAGGAAGCCCGAAAATGGTTCAAGTCTCTAGCTGGCCACACAGTCCACACCTGGGAAGAAATGGAAAATTTATTCACATTGAAATGGGGAGAAAAGAGGGACCATGGATATCTTCTCACAGAGTTAAATTCTCTAAAGAGAGACACAATGAGGATGTAACAGAATTTATAAAGAGATTCAATAAGCTTTATAATAATCTTCCTGTTGAAATAAAGCCTCCCCAAGCAGTTGCTAAGGTGGTTTTCATAGGATATTTTGAACCAGAGTTTGGGTTCACCCTAAGAGAAAGAAAGTCTACATCTCTGGATCAGATCCAGACTGATGCATTGGAGGTAGAAGAAAACTTTTCTTCTATTGGTAAATTCAAAGGGAAGACAGAGCATGAGGCTAGAAGAAGGAGTAGGGGGAGGCTTCTACCTCTAATCAAGAGAGGGAATCATAGGAGTATATAATCTAAGAGATGAATAAGTTGATCAAGAACCTCTCAAATAAACTGGTTAATCTTGAATTGGAGACTATGAATTCCCCTCCTCGTTCCAACCAAATTATTCCTAACCATGGGTTTAATCCCCAGTATCGGAAGCCCCCTTTACAGTTGTTTCAGCGGGAAATTAAGGAGAAACAAGATCACATCCAACCTCCTCTATACCTGGAGGGGGAAGTGGAGGGACAAGCTGAGGAAGCCATAGAGAGCCAAGGATATCAATTCCTCGCTTACTTGGATGATGAGGAAGGTGAACTTACCTTGAAATGGGATCAAGAGGATAGGGAAGTTCCTTCAGTAGATCAAGATATTGACAAGTATTGTAGGAAGGTCATGGATTTTATGCAAGCTCAACTCCATAGGAAGTATGATCTCAGGTCCTCCAGGAAGAGAACCTGAGTGCAGGAACAAGATGAAGAGTCGACATCAAGGGAATAGACCCCTCCTAGTTCTACTGCTAAGCGAGAAAATTCGTTAGAGGATTATGTCTCTCCTAAAGTTGTTGCATCCACCTCCTCGAAATAAGGCTTTGATCCTACCAAAAATGAGAGGTCCACGGCTATACCCTTGAAACTTCCCGACCCTCCTAAAGAGAAATTCAAAGAAGTTATTACAGAAAAAATCTCCCGCGGCCTTTAGCCTCTAGAAAGAATTAGAGAAGGATAAGATCCCAGTCCCCCTGATCAAGCTCCTAAATAGCCCTCATACAAGGCCCAAGTCTCTCAATTCATGTTGCCCCATGGTGTAGGCCCTCTGCCTAACAACCTCAATCTCCAAGAAGAAAGACCCATGGTAGTTTTTGGACCTCATGTATAATATATGGACTCAACCACTCCCCCATTCTATGTGACTCTAGTTATACATGACCTATTATTGCACAACTGCATGTTGGATTCCATGGCCTCACATAATCTTTTTCCCTTGTCCTTCATGAAGCAGTTGGGGTTGCAAATTACCAGGCCTTATAAAGATCTGTATACTTTTGATTCCAAGAGGGTGAAATGCTTGGGCATGATAAAATATGTGGTAGTAAATTTAGCCCAGATTCCGGCCAAAAGTGTGTTAATGGAAATTTTTGTAGCTGATATCCCAGCACAGTTTGGAATGTTGTTGTCTAGATCCTGGGGATCCAAGATTGGAGGATCCATAAAATTTAACCTCACCTATTCCACTATTCCAGTATTCAGTGGGGAGGAAATAAGATTATACAGTGAATCAAGATTATTGAAGATGGTCACCAAAGCCAATGGTTCCACAAATTCTTTGGTATATGGTAAGGAGGGTGAATTCTCTTGTGTTATGCTTGAGGAGGATGAAAATTTCCTGCAAGAAATGAAGAGTTGTCCTCTAATACAGAAGAATCCTATGAGTAGAGAGGAAAGAAATATATGGACCTTGCAGTTTGATGGACGAGAATCCTGATTAGTTGTAATATAGTAGGCTGGGAAGAGAAGTATCATACTATAAAAGCTATTGGACTTAAAGTATGTAACTAGTTTTGGACATCAAATATACAAGTAGATTCACTGGATCCTGATCTAAATCATTGGTGATGTTATTCTTACTGTGATTGTTATTCTCCTTATGTTTCCACTTTGTTCATATTCTCTGATAAAGAGCAGTAAAATATAGATTAGGATTTACTTCTAAAGTACCCTAATTCTAACTGATAATCTTTATCTTTATTTTTTCTTCTAAATGTGTGTTTAAGAATAAATCAATAGAGTATAACTAGTTAAAAATTGTTGGTGAGCCCATGTCTTGCTGAGTAGAACTTGAGGTGTTGTTCTTGAATGATTTTTTCATTGCATGCTAAGTAGAGTCTTAATCAAGGAAGTCTATGGTTAGCCCTATCTCTTGTTTAGCCTTAAACAGTTGTTTTGAATATTTCCAGGAAGAGTATGCCAAAAGCAGGATAGGTTAAAAGTCCTTACTTGACCTTAGGCTACTTTTTATGTTTATCTTGAATGTTTTCCTTGAGAGTATGTCGAAAGCAGGATAGGTTAAAAGTCCTTACCTGATCTTAAGTTGCCCTTTGTTTTCTTATATGTTTGCTTTCTCTCACCACACTTCTTAATGTTCCATACCACCAACTCAACTTAAAATATCTTCTGATATAGATGACTTGCCCTATGGAAAAACTTGGAGAGTTGATGTGCAAGTAAACCCTTTTATGACTCCATAGAGCAATGTTTTAGCACTGTTTTTTGACCCATATTCCCATGCTCAAACATCCTTCTATTTATGTCCTCCTTCACTTCACATGACCTTCTGATTTAATGATTCCCAACCAAAAACAAAAAAATCCATCGTACTTCATAACTATCCTAATATCGTATCATAATATTTAAAGATATATCCTTTGAAAACACATATAGAGAGATCCCTCTCTGAATCTAGGAGGGCTAGATCCTAGGATTCCAAAGTGTTTCTGATGTTGCCTTGTCATTTGGTATGCCAAAATGCCAAATCACAGGACCCCGACATAATGGCGACTCCACTGAGGATTTTTGAGTGAATCACATCTTATACGTCCTTAAGAGCTCAAAATACCCACAACAGCCTTAGACTATTAGTAAATTACTGATGGTGGATAGCAACTCATTTTAAAACATTTGAAGTCATCCACCTGGCGACTCCACAATTCCTAAAGGACCAAAATATTCCACTGGTGATAAGTAGGCCTGCTGATTACTCCTGGTGTCACAATCCTCCACTGGGGTAGCCCACACTACCATTACAGCTTTTTGCACACCCATGATTAGGAAACTTTGAGGATTAAGTTTTCCTTGTTAAAGACTAGTTTGCCTCTAAAGATTGTCATATCTGGCTAACTTTCTTTTCTTTGGGTCTAAATATTAACAATACTGGCTTCAAGAAGAATTCATACCAGAGCCTATCCTGACCCAAATACTCTTGAGATAGTTGATAATCTGGAAATCATTCTTAGGAAATATCCTATATTTAGGGATCCAACTATTATCAGACCCATTCATAGAGCTAACTCTGTGCCTGAATTCCTTACACCTCTATCAGATACCCTAGTCGACTTACCCTTTCCAAGTAGCTTACCAAGGACTAAGTCACTTAGTGGTATAGATCAGACATACTTTGAGCCTCCAAGTTCACCACAACATAGTGGCCAACATATTAGCAGCAGAGAAACCCCTCCATCTACACCCCTTGATCTTCATTTCATCCATAACTTTGGTTTCTCTCACCCCAAATCTGCTCAACAATCTCTTGCTGGTCCAAGCACTTCTGTCATCCATATACCCACTTGTTACACAGTAATTTGTCACCGTCCCTACCATTCCCCGTCCCGCACAATGGAGGACCCATTTTTTGACCTGTGAACATTGTCATGCCTTGAAAACATCATCAATGCATTCCTCTAAGCATGAGCTTTATTTGCCCTTGAGACATCTCCTTGCAAAAATCATGGAAAACATCCCTTTTTGCATTGGCGCGGGCAGCCAGTTCAGCACTCGCGTCAATGGGGAAAATCCTGCAAAGAGGTCGCGCCAACTGGCGCTCTATCATAGAGCAGTAGTCGCGCCACCCAATTTAGGGACTGTTTTTTAAATAAGGATGGCGGAAGTTGAGTTCCAACAAACTCAGAAACCATTGCCTATCTTGAGTTGGGAGGTTTGGCTGCGGGAGTTCTATGGAAGGGAAGTGGTCTTGCCACCTCCCATGGAACCTTCCTTGTTGATAGAGCCAATCCCATAATAATAGGGATCCCAACTCCCTCCTTCCCCATCTATAAAAGCCTGCTCAAATCCATGGCAAGCTAGTCTTGAAGTGCCTAAGCTTTGAATCTCCATATTCCCAAGAGCCTTTGTGCTATAAAGAATCCTCTCTTTCCCTTAAGGCCGACTCAAGTAAGGAGACCATTGTCGAGAGACTCCGGAGAGGTTTTCCCTTTCCTTGGCGAGCTTTGCGAGATGTGGACGACTGGAGACCCATCCGAAGGAGACCGCGACATCAGAACTTGGTTGTAATCTCTCTTCGTTTATTATTTAATAGATGATTATGATTATGGTTCCACTCTGTTTTCCATTATGTTAATGTGAGTAACATCGTTTCTGACTGATGTTTAGTTACGTATGCCGGATTTTATGCTTGTATCTGTTCGTTTCTTCCATGTGCAGGTGTTCATCTGCGGAGATCGTGGAGGGATTGTGATCTGCCGAGGCTGAGGAACGGGGACGCTTCTTCTTCAGATCATAGCGTTGGAATCCAGGTAGGCTTCTATCCCTAATCTTTTCATTCGTAACTAGGAACTTGCATCATAGCATTGTTTGATTGTTGCTAGACCCCTATTGGGCTAGTAGGGATCGCCTCTATCCGCAGAGGGGATTTACCTCCTCAACACCACTGTTCAAACCACTCCATTCCTCCCACAAAATCATATCATGGAAGCATGGTATGCTCCACTAGTGTTACCACAACCTCTGGTTCCTTTACCCAATGAATATCAGTCCAGAATTCCCCATTTCACTGGAAATGAATCCACTATTGCTCAACAGCATGTAGACAAGATGAATGGTGCCTTTGATTATATGGAAATAGAAGATAAGACCATTAAGATGAGAATTTTTGCTCAAATTTTAGGAGGAGAAGCCAAGAAATGGTTTAAGGGTCTAACTCCTAATAGTATAAATGATCTCCCTTCTTTACATCAAACATTCATAAACAAATGGGAAATGAGGAAGAACCCTCTCCAAATACTTTCAGATTACAACAACCTCAAGAGAAACATTGGGGTGAGTGTTCAAAGTTATTACACTAGGTTTAATAGTGTTTATAATGCACTACCCCCAGATTTGAAACCTCCACAAGGCTTAGCTTTGGCTAAATTCCCTGAAGGATTTGATCCCGAAATGGCCTATCAGCTAAGAGAAACAGATCCCTTAAATTTAGAAGACATGCAGAAGGGAGATATCAGTGTTGAATCAAATTTGATTGAGAAGAGAGCTGGGATGAGAGCTGAAAAGAAAGTAACATATAGGGAAGACACTGCACCTTCCACATCTGACTCAAAATTAGACCATCTAGCCAAGAACATGGACAGGTTAGAAAAAATGATGGAGAGCTTGGCTGTCCAAACAAATTCTCAGAATAGGAACTAACCTCCAAATCAGAACCAAAACGTTAGGAGAAATCCCAATTAGATTAGACAAAGAGATTATGATCAACAAATCAGACCTCCATTTCAAGAAAATTATGTTGCTGAAGATGAGGGAATGATAGAAGAGCCCGAGGGAACTGTTATAAACATGCTGGCAGGAAGTAATGAAGACCTTGCCTTTTTCACAGAGGATGACGAGGCCACATATACATATTATGATAATGAACGCTTAGAATCCAAGGACTCTAGGCAAGGCTTTGAGAATGCCATCATGGAGGTCCATAAACAATATGACCTCAGGAGAAAAAAGAACCAAGAAAATCCCCAAAAAAGACCTCTGACACTGCTATTAAAAATAGATCTAAAAAGGTGATTATAAAGGCCACTGAAAACAACAAAACAATAGCTGAAAGTTCTGGTAAAAACAAGGGGAAAGGCACTCAAGCCACTGATAAACAGAGTGTTTCCCTAGCAGCACTAGCACTTCACCTAGTGCCCCTGGAAAAATAGTTTTAACTGATGTACATAGTAAAAACCAGCAAGCTGTTTTTTTTTATAAGTTAGTGACTAACAAGACAGATTTGGGCCTTTCAAAGAATCAATTCTCTTTCAATTTGGAAAGTGAAATTTCTAAAATCAAGATCTTTGTCCCCCCCGCTGAGTTAGTCATTTATATAAATTTTAGGTGTTAAAAGCTTTGAACATAGAAGAAAATAATGACTCTTTCAACCTAAATGATGATCAACCAATCCTTTTATTTGGTCCTAAAATTGAAGGGAAGTTCCAAGAAGGAGTGGTCCCTCCTTTCTATGTCAGTTTGAATATTCATGACAAGATTCTGCATAATGCTATGCATGATTTAGGGGTTTCTCATAACTTCATGCCCAAAGTAATCATGGAGAGATTAGGCCTTGAGATAACTAGACCATATAAAGATTTGTATTCTTTTGACTCCAGTAGAGTAAAATTCTTAGGCCTGATCAAAGATCTTTGTGTAAACTTGACCCAAATCCCAGCGAAATGCATAGCGATGGATGTGGTGGTGGCTGATGTGCCCCCAAAATATGGCATGCTTATTTCAAAGTCATGGGGTGCTAAGCTTCAAGGTACCATGCAAATGGACATGACATATTCCACCATCCCTGTCTTTAGTCAACTTAGAAGACTTTATAGGGAATCGCACATGAAATTTATGGTGAGTAGTCAAGAAAAATAAAAAAATTCCTCTCTTTATTTTGTCCATACAGACCTAGATTCATTTATTCTTTGCAATGATGAAAGCTTTGGTGAACTAGAGATGGAAAGTGAACAATCACCCAACATAACAGAAAACATGGAAGGAGAGGATAGGGAGAGAGAGGCTCTCAAACAGTTTGCCAAATCTCAAAATTACAGCAAACAAAACAGAGAGTATGAACAACCCACTTTCCATCAACTTAGTGCAAATCATGAGAGTCAAGGAGAAATGCCTCAACTCCATGAGAAATTTAAGGAACAAGACCAACATAAACATGCTGCAAAACCCATAAAACTGCAAGATGACAGTCAGAACATACAAGACAAAGGGGACAGGAATGAAAAAAAAACAAGTCCGAAACTAGCCCTCTTTGGAGTATGAGTTTTGATGGGTCTTGTAATAGAACTGGTGCAGGAGTAGGTGTGTGGCTTCACAACACAGGGAATAATTACGCTGAAATCCATTCATACAAGCTAAAATTCCAATGCACAAACAAGATAGCAGAGTATGAAGCACTCCTCTTAGGACTACAAATACTGAGGAAATTAGGAGCCAAGAGGATAGATGTTCATGGATATTTTGAACTGATCATTAGGCAGATAAATGGAGAGTACACCACCAAACATCCAAGACTAAGAGCCTATAGAAATTATGCCATGGACCTTTTGAAAAATTTTGAGGAATATGAACTTGTTTTTGTCCCTAGAAGCCAAAACATTCTTTCCAATGGTTTAACTTGTGCTGCCAGTTCATGTCAAAGACCCTATGACAACAAACAGTTCATAGTCCAAGTGAAATATAGACCAGCTTTCCCAAACAATGAAAAGTATTAGCAGGTCTTTGAGGGAGATAAACAGATAGAGGATTTCTTGCAGCTCAAAAATGAGTTTGAGTTGTCAAATTCAGACTCAAAGTATGAAAAAGATTGTCTTAATGAGGAACAACCTGTTGAAAAAGAACCTCGTCCCAGTGCAAAAATAAACCTGCTAACCAGAGGGTTCGAAAATCAAACAGAATAGTGCATAGACTCAGGAAAATAAGACATAGAGGTACTATAGTCTAAAGACAAAGGCTTACCCAAAGGACTAGCACCTCTATAAGACTTATTTGATTTTAATGACATTGCCAAGCAACCAACAATAGAACCCACTGATTTTGATATTGAAGAATGCAATATAGGCATTAAGGATAAGCCTAAAATGATTAAATTATCTAAAACATTGCCAGCTCACATGAAACTGAAATATATTGAGTTGTTTAAAGATTTTTCTGATGTATTTACTTGGAGATATGAGGATTTAAAGGAATATGACACAGAGACCATTCAACACAAGATACTATGTAAAAAAAACCAGAAACCATTTAGGCAAAAATTGCGCAGAATAAACCCTGTGCAGTTACCTCTGATTGAGAAAGAAATTAGAAAAATGTATGATGCTAGAATTATTGTCCCTGTGAGATACTCAGAGTGGGTATCTAATATTGTAGTTGTAAGAAAGAAAACAGGAGAAATAAGGCTCTGTATTGACTTTAGGAACTTGAACAGAGCCTCATTAAAGGACAACTATCCCTTGCCTAAACTGGAGCACATCTTACAAAGGGTAGTTGCTTCCAATAGGATTTCTTTGCTAGATAGATTTTCGGGATATAATTAGATATTGGTACTCCCTGATGATCAACTTAAAACAACCTTCACTTCTCATTGGGGCACTTTCATGTAGGTGGAAATGCCTTTTGGATTAATGAATGCAGGTGTCACCTTTCAAAAAGCCATGGATATTGATTTCTCAAAAGAGATAGGTCACTTCATTATGATTTATTTAGATGACATTACAGTCTATTCCAAAATAGATGAAGAACACCTAGCACACCTATGAAAGGTCTTTGAGAAATGCAGAAAATTTGGGCTATCTTTAAATCCCAAGAAGACATTATTTGGTCTCCAAGAAGGTAAGCTTATTGGTCATATCATATCTAAAAAAGGGATTAAAATAGACACAAAAAGGGTTGAAGGTATATTGCAGATTAGTCACCCCAGAAACATCAAAGAACTTCAATATTTCATTGGAAAGATTAATTTCTTAAGAAGGTTCATACCCAACCTGGCAGAACTCCTTAGGAACATGACAAACATGCCGAAGAAAGAGATAGGAGTTAAATGGACCTTAGAAGCAAAGAAATCCTTTGAACTGGTCAAATATGCACTTACCCAAGCACTGGTTCTTATCAGACCTGATTTCACTAAGGACTTCCTCATATTTTCATTTGCATAAGAACATACTGTGGCCGATGTCCTATTACAGAAAAATCCAGAAGGACAAGAGAAGCCAATTGAATTTTTCAGTAAGGCATTAAGAGATGCACCTTTGAAATATAATATCATGGAAAAACAGGCCTATGCTTTGGTCAAAGCCTTGAAGGATTTCAGAGTTTATATTTTACACTCTCACATTATTTCATTTGTGCCTCATGTAGTGGTAAAAGACATTTTGTCACAATACCCTCATGGAAAAAGAATAAAGTGGATTGTCGTGATATTGGAATATGATTTGGAAATTAAACCCACTAAAATCATCAAGGTTCAAGGCCTGGCACAATTAATGGCTGAATCTAACTTGCAAGCACTTGATATAAACATGATAGATGCATTGGATGGGCAGGAAGAATTACCAACCCCATTTTTTGAGGGTCATTTCCTCAATTCATCTTGGTATGCTGATATTTTGTATGTGCTTACTAATCTCAATGCCCCTCTTGGTTTGTCTAAAACAAAGGAAAGATTCTTGAAGTTAAAGGATGTAAATTACTACATTTTAGATAATAGTTTATATTGGAAGAATGCCAGTGGTGTATTTCTTAAATGTTTTCCTGAGGTTGATGCAGATACGATCAAGCATGAGTTTCATGAAGGAGAATGTGGAGGCCACCTAAATTGGAAAACCACTGCTAATAAAATCCTTAGAGCTGGCTATTACTGGCCCACCATCTTTTAAGGTGTCCACAAAATGATAGGTGCCTGACATAAATTCCAAATATTTGAAGGCAAAAGAAAACTAGTTCCCTTACCCTTGCAACCAATCATTGTTGAAGCTCCTTTTCAATAGTGGGGCCTAGACTTCAGGAAAATCCATCCTGCCTCATCTACCCAACATAGATGGATACTAACAGTCACTGATTATTTCACCAACTGGATAGAATCCATCCCTTCTAGGAATGCCACAGACTTAGTTATCATAAAATTCCTTGCAAACCATATCCTGTCTAGATTTGGATTTCCTAGGAAAATCATCACTGACAATGTTGCTACATTTGGTTCTAAAAATATGGTTAATTTCTATCACAGATATCAGATTTTTCTTGGTCATTCCACAGCTTATTACCCTCAAGGTAATGGGTTGGAAGAATCTTCCAACAAGAGTCTGATAAACATAATAAAGAAGTTGTTGGAAGAAAATCAGAGGTCATGGCACAACAAGCTGGTACATGCCTTATGGGCAGATAGATTGACAACAAATAAATCAATTGGAATGTCTCCCTATCAGCTGGTTTATGGAGCAGATGCAGTTTTTCCTACTATTTTAGGAGTGCCAGTGATGAAGTTGGTCCAAGAAATACAATCAGAGAAAGATAGCATGATGAGAAGGATAAATCAGACCATACATCTTCAGCAAACTAGGGAAGAATTCTATAACAGAACACAGAAAGTACAAGAGAATATCAAAAAGTTGTTTGATAAGAGGACAAAGGCCAGTGATTTCAAAATTTGTGACAAAGTATTCAAATGGGATTCCAGGAGAGAGGATAAGGGCAAACATGGAAAGTTTGACAATTTATGGCAAGGCCCTTACATCATTCAATATGCCATTGGTCATAATGTATTTTTTCTACAAGAGATGGATGATACAGACCTATTTGGGGGTCCTGTCAATGGCAAGATGTTCAAGCATTATTTCTGCTAAAATCTCAATTTAAAGCTTTTATTCTTCATTGTAAATATCATTTCTTTATTTTGTTTTGAAAAAATAAAAATACAAAAACAATAGAAAAGAGAAAAGAGGGCAGATATAAAGAAGAAAGGTACAACCCCATACCAAAAAAGAAAAGAAAAATCTGAAAGTGTGCAAGCCTAAATGCCACTACCAAAAAAAGCACTGCTATTTAGTCATACAACCTAATCATGACTAGATAGATTTCAATTTATTGTTGATAGGTTAGAGAATCAGATTTTCCAAAAAGTTTAATCTTGGCTTTTCAGTAGACTAGATTAGGATAGAAAAACAGAGGTTCAAACATGCTCAAAATATGAACCAAAGTATAAAAAAGGGAATGGCTCTAATTAGATCAAAACCTGAGCCAAATAGAAGAAAATGAACTGGTTCTAACATGTTGAAAACTTGAACCAGGTAAAGAAGAAGAAGACAACTCAAAAAGATCAAAATCAAAGCTGAAAGAAAGAAGGAAGGACTCTCATTTCTTTCAGATCTTAAGCCTTCCAAGTTTGTTTTAATTTTCTGCAAATAAAGGTCTATGGGCAGTTTGTTTTTTATTTCATAGCCATCACATCAAATCAGATAGCTTAATCCTGGTTTGAATGTGTTTTCAATTTCTATTTTAGAATGTAGAGAATGCAAATCTGTCAGACAGTTTAATGCTGACAGATAGTAGTTAGGTAGAGAATTTTTGAGTCCAACTATTTAATCTCAACTCATGGAAGTTATAAGGGTAGATATTAGATTAGTTTCCTACTTTCAATAAAAGAATAAAATGTTGATGTCTAAAGGTTTGCCAGTCTAAGTGCACCTTATGAAGAAAAATGTTAGGAAAGTAGGTTGTGTAGGTAGTTGTTTGGGGAAAATTGATTTGGTATGATGTAATGATTGATCATTTTTCAAGCATCATGATCAAAGAAGAAAGAGGATTGTTAAAGTGCAGGACAGTGATCTACATTCTAGAGACAAAATTTCTGAGGTTCTTAGCACCTCCAAGGAGCTGCCATCCCCAAGTGGAGCCGATGTTAGCCATCTATAAATTTTTCATATACTATGATGGCTAAAATATGTCTATTAGTCTTCAAGAAACATATTTCATGCAAAATCTGTGACTTCTTGAAGCCTTGTTGTGTCCATTTGTCCAAAGGATCCATCTCACTGATGTCTTCACAAAGCCCTGCTATTGTATTGAAGAAAACTGCTTTGAAACCCTCTTCCATTCATATCTTCCTATTAAAAATCCCTCCACTTCCTCAAAAATCCATTTTAGACCTTATAGATCCCCTTTATTTGGTTTAAAATCACCTTTTAAACTCTATCAGAACCTATGAAAACCCTCAAAAAACCTTTATTTCGGCCTAATTCTGCTTCTTTTAGGCATTCAGGCTCAAGCATCTTTTGGCTTAGCTTTAGCCCCTTTTTCGTCATATAGCCTGGTCCTGTGACCAAGATCTAAGCCCCATCGGCTATCGCATATCACAGCCTCCCGATTCCTCTTTACCCTTGCATTTTCTTCTGCTGATGGTTGATCCCGCAAGCCAATCTCCACTGTTGATCCTGTTTAAGATTTGACAGTCCTCGCTGCATCGGCCATCGCACTTTGGCGATTCCCATTTCCACTTCCCTTTTTCCTCTGCCGATTATTATCCCCCGCTGATGGAATCTCCGCCATTGATCTATCCTAGATCCAACAGTCCTCGCTCTGTCACGTTTTATCGCATCGACACATCACTCTTCAATGATTCCAGTTCCCTTTCCCCCTGACCCTCTTCACCGCCAATATGCGAAGCTCCGATTGAATCCTAGTCGTTGATCTCGTCCCTGATCCAACGGCTCTAGCTCTGTTGCACTATCGCAATTTCTCTCCTCCATCGACCATCGCACTAGCCTTTCCCATCAGCGATCGGCCATCGCAACTTCCAAATTCTTCCTTCCCAGACCCTCTTCTCCGCCGATTGCTGATCTGCCAAGTAAATCTCCGTCGTCCATTTCCCAGATCTGATGGCTCATATTGATTCCCCTTATTTTTCACCCGCGGGCACTTTCAACACACGAATTAACTATATGAGTGCCCCCGTAGTTGACTCCCTTGACCACCGAAGATCTTCATCCAATGGTCTAGATTTACTGCGGAGGCACCCGACCCACAAACCCGTCTGTACCTCAAGTGCCCCCGCTATATCAACATTTCAGAGATTTGATTTAACCTAAGTGCTGCTATGCATACTTTGTAGATTTATATTACAACTCTTTTCTTGGACTCACACATACCCCTTCGGATTAAGGGGGTAATGTTGGACACCTAATCCTCCATAGGTAGGTGTGGAAGGCGAAAATTCACAAAGGAGCCCAAGTGAGCTTGGAATATGAATCCAAGACTCACATTCATGTAATATAAATGTACATCTATGTGTAATAGAGAAGCAACGAATCCCTATCTTTATATGTGATTGTTTTAGTTTCTTCATACACCATGTGTGTGTTTAATAGGAAAGTGTAAGTATTTTGTATGTATGTGTGATTGGGTTTTGTTCATAAATGTTGAACGTATTTACATTTTAAGTTTGAATATTTCTCTGACATATGGTTTGCAGGATAGTGTAAGTATTTTGTTTGTATATTGGTTTGGGTCTTGCATGTGCAGGAAGGAAGACACAATAGGACAACTCAGACACATACTAGAAGGATAATTCAACACCAAAGTACCATTACTTGAAGCAAGCACAACAATACCTCAGCAGCTGCTAGTGTTCAAAGAAGAAGTGCTAAGACAAGTATCAGGTCATGTCAAAAGTCATTATTTTAAAAATCATCATTGTAAAATTGTAAAAGATTCATTATTATAAAAGAGTCAATCTACCTAGAGTTAGAGAGCCATTGCTGGGAGGTATAAGTGTCATTGTTGGATAATGTTATGGTTGGGTTGCAGGTCATAGTGTTATTGGGTGATTGTTATAGCTCAAGAAAATCATTTTGAATCATATTGTATCATGCATCATTGTCCATGGTACAGGATTCCACACTCTTGTCTTATTTCTGATCATTATAGGGTGGGAAGGAGGTACTAGGTTGGTGCATGAAGTCACCTACAGGTTGGAGCTTGTGAACACTTCAAGGTAGTAGGTTGGTTTAGGATTCCGGGGCATATATTTAGTTGATTACTGAAGAAACCAGGGTGTTGGGGCATCCTTCCAATGGGAGTTGGAGAAGAATGATTTTCTAGAATTCTAGGACGTTGTACCTTTCATTTTAGTTGGGGCTGAAACTTAAAGAATTTATTAGAAAAGTGTTCAGTGGTTTTTGACCCGGAGGGGGTTTTCCACCTAAAATTCATCTACCTATTGTGTTCTATTATTTACTTTTGTTACTGGATAAACATCAACAATAATTGAAGAGTAACTAATGATGTGAAAATATTTAAAAGGTGCTAATTGATAAGAAATATTGATTCACCCCCCCTCTCAATATTTCCAACAATTGGAATCAGAGCTTGGCTCCTTTAATAGTAGTCTAACAACTGGAAGGAGGTCATGAAGTATACTAAGAATAGAGTTCCTCTATTCAATGGAAATAACTATGCACTTTGGAGTGGAAGAATGTAGGTTCATTTGCTGGTGCAAGGATATGAAGTATGGGAAATTGTTGAAAAAGGCTTTACAACGACCCGGGATGAAAAGGGAAAGAAAAATATGTTATATGACGCAAGGGCTAAAGATCTCATTATCAGAGGGCTTATCGAATCTGTCTATATTAAGGTACTGAGTTGCAAAACTGCTAAATAAGTATGGGGAAAGCTTGAGAATATATATGCAGGTGACTCAAACGTGAAAGAAGCAAAGCTTCAAATTTACAGGGAAAAAAATGAGCAACTCAAAATGAAGGAAGATGAAAATATTTATGCATACTTACAGTGTGTTGATTAAATAAAAAATTCATTCGAAGGTTTGGGAGAACCTGATGACACAAAATTTTTTGTCTGAAATATCCTTAGAAGCTTGCCGGAAAGATTCAACCCAAAGGTATCTGTCTTGGAATATAGTTCAAATCTATCCAATCTCATCAAAGATGAATTGTATGGAGTTCTTACGGCATATGAAATGAGTATTAAATAATAGGACCACACATCTCACCTATAAACAACATTCGTCGCATCCAAGAAAACTAGTAAGGACAAGCATACTCCGAAAGCAAAAACTTGCAGTTGTAAGGAAGAAGAAAAGGAAGAAGATGAAGAAGAATTTTCAGATAAATAATTTTCCTAATTCATGCAAAAAATGAGAATATGTATGGGAAAATTCAAAGGTAAACTTCCATTGATATGTTTCGATTGTGGTGAGGTTAGGCATTTTGCAGCCAAGTGTCCTCACAAATATGAGGTTGTTACAAAAGGAAAGAAAGGTCTAAGGAATTTCAACAAGAAAGGCAATACGAAATGGTTTAAGAATAGTTTCTTCTCCAAAGAAGATAGTGCCTCATCTGATGAAGATAGTGATAACGAAGAAGAAATCAATGGAAGAGTATTTTTATGGCCAATAATAATAAGCAAGAAGTGTCTAACGAAGAAGAATAGATGACTTAGGTTGAATTTCAAAATGAAGTGATCAGGATTATCAAAGAGCTCAAGGTCAAGAAGAAGCATGTCAACACTCTTGAAGACGAATTAAAGATATAAAGGGAACATTTCTTAAATCTTACAATCAAGGTTGAAGAATCGCTCACAGAAGAATTAAAGGAAAGCAATAAAGAAAGAGAAGCATTGGAAGCTGAAATAGTTTCTCTTCGAAAGCAAGTAAAAAATGGAAAAACTCTTTGAAACTACACCAACAACTCCAAGGCATTCAAAGAAATTATCAACAATCAATGATCAAACAGTGACAAGACTGGTTTTGGTTACAAAGAAAAATCTGAAAAGGAGCTAAGTCCTTCTATGACAACAAAAGAATATTGATATGAAAAATCTAACAAGGAGGTAGACCTTCCAGCCAACTCAAGAGATTAGGAATCGTAGGAACAACCATAGAAGACAATTCCTCAAAGAATATTTTCTCCCAGGTAACGACCTATATTCTATGGTCATTTTTATTCATGTGGAAGGTTTGGACATAGAGCTATATAATGTCACACGTGTGTTTGGAATCAATACAATTTTGGGAGATCTTTCAGAAATGGCTATTCTAGAACTCAATAGAACATTAACAAATTTGATCATTTGAGAGATGATGTTGAATGTTACAAATGTAACAATTTTGGACACCTAGCTAAAGATTGCAGACTTGGAAGTTCCTCAAAGGAATTCTCGCAAAATCAAAATGAAAAAATATGGAAAAAGAAGACTGAAAAATGTGCTATCACTCTCAAGAATCCAAGCAACAGAAACATTTGGTATGTTGATAGTGGTTGCCCAACTCATATGACTGGAGATAGGAATAATTTCATATCCTTGAAGGAAAAGAAGTATTGAACAGTTTCTTTTGGAAAGGAAGGGTACTAAAACATCATAGGAGTAGGGATAGTCACACTTGGAAGTAAGAATGCATTAGCAAAAGATGTGTTGTTGGTTGAAAATATGAATCACAAACTACTTAGTGTTGGACATATGTGCGATCAAGGACACACGATGTTATTTAACTCTAAGACATGTGAACTCAACAAAGTCAAGTTCGGTCAAATTATGGCTACAGCAAGCAAAGCTCCAAATGACATATATATTTTGGATCAAACACTTAAAGGGTGCTTTTTGGCAAAAGAAGACGAAAGTTGGTTATGGCACTAATGAATGGAAGATATAAATTTTGACAATTTGGTTAGGATCAGCAAGAAGGACGAAGTAAGATAAATGCTTAAAATTTCAAAACCCAGCAATATGATATGTGAATCTTGTCAGAACAGGAATCAGACAAAATTTGAGTTCAAGACAAAAGAACACTTTGCATCACGTACATTGGAATTAGTACATACTGATCAATGTGGACCTATGAGAACAAAAGGTTTAGATGAAGAATTATATTTTATGCTAATTATAGATGATTATAGCAGAATGACAGCCGTCAGCGTCTTAAATAAAAATACTGAGGCATTCGAATGTTTTAGAATCTACGAGGAATTGGTCGAAAATGAAAATGATTTGAAGTTCAAATGTCTGAGATCATTTAATGGCAGAGAATTCACTTCCAAGGTATTTCAGTAGTATTGTGATGAAAATGGAATAAAAAGGCAATTCTCAATAGCCGCAAAACCATAGCAAAATGGAGTTGTTGAAAGAAAAAATAGAACCGTGCAGGAAATGGCGAGAACAATGTTAAATTACTCAAAATTAGATGATAAAATTTGGTTTCAAGCAATCGATACAACTGTATTCATTATAAATATATTTTTGCTAAGGAACAATTGTAACATGACTCCATACGAATTATGGAAAGGAAGACCAGCTAACGTCAAATACTTCAAAATATTTGGAAGAAAATGCTACATCAAAAGAGAAGATAAAAAAGTGGGTAAGTTCAATTCTCGTGTCGATGAAGGTATTTTCGTTGTTTATTCACACAAAAGGAAGGCTTATAGATGCTACAATCTGAGGCAAAAACAAATATTGGAAAGCATAAATGTTACTTTGACAAAGATTTTGTTACAAAAGATGAAGATAAGATTGTCCCTTCAAGAAAATCTGAGGGATCTGAGGGAGAATCTGTGAAGGATGAAGAAGAAGCTCCAGAACAAGACCAATCAAATAATGAAACAACCTTCAACCAAGAGGAAATAAGAAATTATCAGAAGGATGTACAAGAAAATTATCTAGAAGCTTTAAAAGAATAGTGTCAAAAGAATCATCCGTCAAACCAAGTTATCAGTAACGTAAATGAAGGAATTGGAACTAGAAGAAGTCAACAGTTTCATTCATCACAGCAAGGCCACCCTTTTTTTTAGCAACTTTTGAGCCTAGCAATTTTGAGGAAGCTAGGCAATATGAACACTAGGTAGCAGCTATGAATGAAGAACTGGATCAAATTGAGAAGAATGAAACTTGGGAATTGGTTCCACAACCAAAGGATAAAAATGTTATTGGAACTAAATGGGTCTTCAGAAAAAAATTGAATGAGGATGGACAGGTTACCAGGAATAAGGAAATATTAGTCTGTAAAGGATATGCACAAGTTGAAGGAATTGATTTTGAAGAAACATTTGATCTCATTGCCAGAATGGAAGCTATCAGAATGTTTCTCACTTATGCAATAAAAATCAAGGTCTACCAAATGGATGTTAAGTCAACCTTTCTAAATGGCGAATTGGAAGAAGAAGTTTACATTGAACAACCCAAAGGTTTTATGCTCTCTCAAAAGGAATACTATGTCTGCAGATTAAAGAAGGCACTATATGGTCTCAAGCAAGCTCCTATAGCTTGGTATGCTCTTCTTGATGGATATCTACATCAACAAGGATTCAAGAAAGGAAGCACTGACAACAATCTCTATGTGAAAGTGGATCAAGATAACCTAACAATTATCTAGGTATATGTAGACGATATAATTTTTGGAAGCAATGATGACAAATTAAGTAAAAAAAAATCCATAAAGATGCAAAGTGAGTTTGAAATATCTCTACTTGGTGAGCTGACATACTTTTTAGGGCTTCATATATCTCAGTAGGATAAAGGAATATTTATATATCAAACCAAGTACATCAAGGAAATTCTCAATAAATTCATGATGGAATATTGCAAGCCTGTCCTTACCCCAATGGTAATAAGTTGCAAGTTAAGTTTAGATGATTCATAAAATGATGTGGACCACAGGTTTTATAGATCTATGATTGGTAGTCTTCTATATGTGATAGCTTCTCGGCCAGACGTAATGTAGGTAGTTGGACAAGTAGAAATATTCCAAGTAGCACCAAAATAATATCATATTATTGTCATCAACTTGCTCTATTCTAGTAAAGGATATTTTGGATGGAGGGAGCAACGCAGCAGATCATCGTAGATCAGCAGCTAGAGGGATGTAGTTTTTTGTGCAGGAGTGTTTTCTGGTGCAAAAGCGTCAAAAGAGTATCTGAAGACACTTGTTAGGGATTTCTAACCTCATAGAGTTTCTTTCCCAAGAAACTCAGATTTCCCGTGTAGAAGCAGCAGAGTTTGTGGGTTGCTCCAGTAGGAAGTGCGTAAAGCTAGTTGCACAGAGGGTTAGAGGTAGTAGGTCGATAGTAATTGGGTGAGATTGCCACCAATGGATTGCATGACCAAGACCGGTTGGAGGTTGCCTCCAACTACATAATATGCAAGGCAAGGATTTCCTTGCTTCTAGATGAACATGAACTCAAGCACTTTATCGACAGTGCCCAAGTTGAACCAGTAGATGTCGCACCATTAAGAGCCTTCAAGAAGAACATCGATAAAGCCAAGTTGTTGATCCTCGACAGAGTGAAGGATCATATTGTTTCACACATTTATAGAAAAGTGATAGCCAAGGATATGTGGGATGCATTGACCACACTATATTAGGGGTCTTCCGAGCATAGGAAGACGTTTTTGGAGGAGAAGATGTGTACCACCGGGATGAAGAAGGGAGAGCGCATTCATCCGTTGTCTAGACTTCAGGAGAACCGATATTAGTTGGGTGCTATGGGAGGAGCTCCTCAAGCCACAGAGATAGTCAAACTTGCCTTGAATTTTGTATCTGAATTATATCGGGTCTTTGTCGAGAACATCCTAGGCAGAGAGAAGTTATCAGACTAGGACGTGTTATGGACATCTCTTCAGAAGAAGAGATGATGAGAGATCTACTCAAGTGAAAACTTGATGGCAGCAGTAGCAGTGGGTCAAATCCCAAGACGAAGGAGGAGGACAATGAAGCCCTTGCATCAAAGGGGAAGTAGGAGTAGTGCAGGAGGAAGAAGGATATTTCTAAGATCAAATGCTTCTGGTGTGACAAGATGGGACATTATGCCACACAATTTCCTCTCAAAAATAAGGAAAAGGACAAGAAGCACGATCCTCATGTAGTATCTATGAAGATAGAGGAGGAGGAATTCGCGATTATTTCCCATATATCGCCAGGAGAGGTTTGGGGTGATATAGAGTTGTAGTTCAGTAGAACTGCAGATTTGGTAGCATCCTTGAGGATTCCACCACTCGGATCATCACCTTGCTATGGGAGCCCAAATCAGAAGTAGCAGGATGTATGAGTGCTAGTTGGTGTAGAGGAGTATAGTAGTTATTAGCGGTAGAGTCTGAGTAGCGTAGATCAGAGGTGGAAGCAGTGCAGAAAGGCACAGTGTAGAAGTCAACATTAGCGCATAGGCTTCATAGGGACACCGCAGAGTCTAGCATCAGTCAAATATTCATCACTGAGATGCAGCATACTTGTCCAATTTTTTAATTTTTTTTTCAATTGCAATACAAAAGTAGCTTGGATAGGAGAATTCAAAGGGAGTTGCAGTACGGGTTTATTGTTGACAGTGGCAGTGTTAGCAACAATAGATATGCAGTGTTTTCACGGAGTTGATGGGAAGCAGTGTCTAAAATTAGTGGCACAGAGGGATATGTTTCAAAGTCAAAGCAGTACTCAAAGGGTGTATCGCTAGAGAATGCTCCATGCTAAGAGGGAGTGTTGATTTTAGGTAGCATCGAATGTGCTCTAAGTATCAAAATTTATAGGGAGGCTTAGGCAATGTATTTCAAATAACCTAGAAATTGTTTACGGAAATTCAACCCGGATTCTATTTTATTAAAATAATTAATTCTTTTTAAAGGGACCCTAAGTATAAACTGAGCAAAAGAAAATAATTGAAGTGACTCAATAGAATATGGGCTTGAATGTTCCAGAAAATGTGTATCAAGTCAAAATTTAATCTTATCCATTTATTAGAGATATAATCTAGGTCGTTGGAGTTTCAACGAGAAAACTATAGGAATGGCTTGAAGGGTCATTTGGAAATTACATTAACACAAGACGGTGAAAGAATCAGGAGATTAATTTCTTTAGTGAGCAGTGCTCAAGGAGAAATATATATCGAGACATCTTTTGTAAAGAGGGGAAGTAACTCTGGTTGGAAGCATTCCTGAACCGGAGAGTGCATAGCAGAAGAGACAGTGAGAGCCAGTGATGCAAAGCCTACACAATCATTGCGCAGAGCCTGATTGTGGTACCTTTTCTAGAGACAATTAGGTGGATTCTACAACACATTGATCCTCAAAACATGATCGTGATAAATTCAAAAGGAGTACAAGACACATATCAGGCTCATGATGTTTATATGTACTACAATCTCTCAAATCTAGAAGAATACCTCAATACGAGATTTATTGTTGGTTTTAGAAAATATACGAAGGATGTCCTCAAAACTTAGTGGTAGGAGCCAAGTAAATTTCATCAAAAGCTTGATGGTATTTACAGAATGAAGATGCTAAAGAAATTGTACCAATACTTAATGGCCATGTATTGAAGACTATATGGATGCGAGAATGTCAACTTCTTTGAGGAAAAATGGGTTTATATGTTGCACTCATTCACTACTAAGGGAATTTATTTCAATTGGTTGAATATCATTATGCAATCACTGCAAAAGTATGTTACAAAAGTAAACAATGTGTCATAAGGAAAACAACCAAATTCTACGTATTCATATCTTCTAGATAGTATATGTGCCATGAATGAATTCCTAGGTTTGGTTTGGTGATGGGTTTATACTAAAGAGAGACCTCTAGTGCATATATATTGCAAAATACTTTTGGAAACTAGTTATAGGGTAGTGTATGTTAGGATAGCTAAAATATTTATATCATTATTATATCAAATGATATTTGGAACCAAGGAACCATGCATGATAGATCATGCAAGGGAAGCTCTGGAAAAGATTTCTTACTGGTTTGCATCTCTTTAGTGAACATTTATTAGATTCTTGGAGCATATAAAATTCCCCATCTCAAGCCTTTGTTTATGACATATCAGGTTATTATTCAAGAGGTGAGCTATTAACTTTCCACGGGATTGTATAGATCATTATAAAGGTCAAATAAATCTCCATGGCCCATATTTCCTCTGTGAATAGGATCGTATAATCTCAAGAGCTTGAAGGAAACAAAAGAGGAAATTGCAGAACTAAAACATCTGGAGTTAAATGAGATGGGATATCACTAGTATGATGCCAGAGGCATAGTTTCATAACATTGTTCCAAGATAAGGTATATGTGGTAATATACCTTAAGCTCTTAGAAAGATGAGGAGAAAATCAAGAATCACTAAAATTCCCCTGGAGTAGTTGGAATAGACAGAGAAGCAAGTCCTTCAAACAAAGAAAATGTTTTAGATGAGACAGAGGGAGGGAACCAAGAGGATATATATGTCTAAGGATATCCTAAAATGAAAAGAAAACAGGAGTATGAGGTATTAGCTCCCCGTAATTTCAGCAGATTGGTGAGACTAAAACTACGGAGAGAACACTTGAACCACTTTGGGATTCTAGGATCTAGCCCTCCTGAATCCAAAGAGGGATCTCTCTTATAAGTGCAAATATTGATTTAGCTTTCAAGATTTTAGGTATGATATTAGGCTAGTTATTAAGAACAAGGGTTTTTGTTTGGTTTAGGATGGTTGAGCATGATTTTTAATTGAGTGGAAAGTCCTAAAATGAAAGAGTTCCAAAGGGTGAAGGTATAAGCAAACAGAACAAAATTTGGCTAATAAGATAGATATGACATTGGTTTTTAGTCCATTGGGCTATGGAGTCATAAAAGGGTTTAATTGTGCAACAATTTCAAGAGTGGTCCAAGGGGCAAGTCATCTATGTCACAAGATCTCTTAGATAAAATGATGGAATGGAACAATAAAAGTGTTGAAAGGGTGGGAAAAGACAATAATTTCAACTAGGATTTATCAGTCTTTCCAAACAAGAAAAGCCTTTTACGTAACTGTTTAAAACCAACCAAAGGACATGGCTAACCATATATTTCTTTGGACAAGCTCGTATTAAAGCTAACTCATCAGACAAACAATCCAGTAATCCACATAATTACTTTCGGAAGGGATGAAAATAGATAAGAAAACAAAGTGCGGCCTAATATCAGATAAGATACTTTTAAATCTAAACTTCTTTCAGCATACTCTTAGGGAAATTTTCAGAATTACCTTTGGAGAAAGAAACTAGAAGACAGGGAAAACCATAAACTTTCCTAGTCAAACTCTACTAAGCATATAATGAAAATATCATTCAAGAACTTCCTTTCAAGCTTTGCACATCAAGACAGGGACAAACCAACATTCCTTGATAATGTTTACACTTAACTTAATTCATTCTTAAACACACAATTCGAAGGAAAACATTGAGATAAAGCTTATCAGTCAGAGAAGGGTACTGTAAACAGTAAATCATAACTCTATGCTTGTTGTTCTTTATCAGAAAATAAGTGGACAAAATGGCATACATGAAAGGAAAACAATAACAAAGAAAGAAGAACTTCACCAGTGATATAGACCAGGATCCCAAGAATCAGCTTGTATATTGATGTCAATCTAGTTACATTCTTCAAGTCCAATGTTTCAGCTCAGCAATCATCTTCTCTTCTCAGCGTAACTTATTAGATTACAAACAGAGCTTCAAGAGCATCTGAACACTATTTACATGTAGAAAATTTCGAGCACAAGTATTATATCAAAGTTCTGCAACCAACCCTTTACAATGAGCTCCTCAAGAAGATTTTATAGGAAAATGAGGAGGTGGATGAGAGAAAAGATATATAGGTTCAATTAATACAGTTTAATGCTTCTTGGCCTTTGAAGGGCTCAATGGAGAATATTTCAGATATTTCCTCTGTATTAATTGGTTTACATTAACTATTAAGCTTGCTGGGAAGATTCTGTTGACTTTAAGGCTCTTTGTTATCTTTGTAATAACTCTGATGATATTTTACAATAAGTTCCTTTGGTTGAATTAATTGTTCAGCTGTATTAAGGCAAAAATCTTCTGTTATGCAATAATTATGCCTCCTTTGATTGTTGCGAGACTGTAGGTGGCTTTTGGTAGCTGGAGAGGATTAAATTTTCCTCTGATGTGGCAGTGGAGGCTTCTCGAATTAATGAATTACTTTTTACTTCCCTAAAACACCTTTAATTTACTTGAATTCTATGTTTTAGGTCTGATTAGGCTTAATCTGTGTCTTTCGATCTTCATGATGTCTTTAACTATGGATTAGGATTTTGATTTACTGAATGTGTGCCTTAATCCTTCAAAACTGTGTAAACAATCTTCAATTCTTCATCTCTGCTGTGGCTAAATCTTTTAACATTGATACTCTTTTTTTGTTTAAGCTTTGTTGTGTCTGGTTGACGTGCAGGCATTACAGAGGGCTTTAAAATGTTGCCAGTGTTCATGAGGCACCGACAAACTTTGATGGGAAAATCTGTAAAATGATCTCCTTTACGAATAAAGGCCTGGGGGATCGTCATCCCCGGCCTTCAACTTTCCTTTAAAATAATTGAAAAACCATTAAAACCTACACAAACAAGAAAAAGTTAAGAAAATCCTGCGTATTTGGGTTTAGACTACTTTGGAGGTTGAGGTTAGATCGCAGCCGTTATATGAAAGCATTCAATGGCGAGGATTTCTCGCTGAGGTCCAAAGGGAGGCAGTTGAATAAACGGTGGGGAGATTAAGAATGGGGCCATCAATCTTGCAAAGATCAACAATCGAGATCGACCGGGGAAAAATAATGTAGAAGGGCCACTTTATCGAGAAATGGAAGAATATATAAAGGAAATGGTGAAAAAACCTTAGGCGGAAGGAAAATGTAGTTGAATGAATTTTGGGGTTTCGGAAATAACCTAGGCCGTCGTATGAGATTGGCCACAAAGATCAATGACTGAGAATGACTTAAGAAGTCCCTTGGAGGATGGGTGGAGGGCGATGAACTGAGGAATTAAACTTGGACCGTTGATCTACAAAGATCAACGCCGAAGATTAAATACGAGAAAAGGAGTGTAAACGGGGAAAGTGGTTTCGACCAAAGAAACCACTGGTTTTGTGCTGCAAAAAGGGAGAAAGGTGGTTTTACCTTTTTGAACATTATATGTGTTACTGGCCAACACGTGGCCTTTTAAAACCGTCCATATCACGTGATTTTGAAAAATTAACCTTCGGGCTTAAAATCACGCGAAACTACGCATTGGCCGTTAGATATGGGGTCTTAGATTAGACGGTCATGAGGAGAGGGCGATAAAGAATAGATGCACGGGCGATAAAAGGTGGGGCGGGGTCAAGGTGGTTTCAATCTGGACCGTCAGATCAGGGAATGGATGGTGGAGATTTGATCTGAGAAAGGGTAGGACCCAAAGGAGTTGGGCCTATCGCGCTGAATCTGGACCATCAGATGAATGGAATGAACGGCCCAGATCCAATCTTAGGGTCAAATGAATAAAATATGAGGTGAGGGGTCGGGCGGAGAACGGGTCAATGCGGGACGTTGATCTGCAGAGATCAACAATAGAGATTTGTCGAAAAAACATTACACAGCGAGGTTTGTATGAAATTAACAAAGGTTGCAAGGATTGATCTGGACTGTCGGATCTTAGTGTATGGACGGCCCAGATGCAATCGAAAGATCGCGATCGGCGGGGCAAAGGGAACAAAACGTCGATGCGATTGAACAAGGACCGTCGATCTGAGGACCAGATTGACGACGGAGATGAGTTTGTAAATGCCAAAGGTGGAGAAATGGGCTTTGGGAAAAAGCAATGTGGGCCATTGGATCTGGGTCTGACGGGGAAGATCAATGGCTGGGAAGCCATCGGGAGGTGACCAATCAGAGGGGGCAGTGACTATTAAAATATTTCCAATGCAAAAAACTCCGATGCGATTAGCGCTGGGCCGTTGATTGTTTTAAAGGATCAACGATGGAGAAAGTGGCAGGGATTCCATATAATAAAACTCCATCGCATCGGGACTTTTTGTTTTAACAAAGGAAAGTGCCCATCGCAAAACCTCTAATTGCGATCAGCGCTTGGGACTTAATGCTTGGTCCTGGGCGTGGGTTGTATGGTGGGGAAGTGGTTAGGGGGTTTAACACAAAAGGGGCTCATTGGAATCGGAACAAAGAAAGGGGCCTTTCAAATGCACCTGATAAAACTTGCGATGCGAGATTCTGACAACCTTTGATCGGTCTTAGATCAAAGGTTAAAAGATCAACAGTTAAGAATGGTTTAGACTGCGAACTGTAGTTTTTAGAAGAAATAGAAAGGAAGTCGAGATTTTCAAGTTTCAAAGGAGAAAAAAGTTTTGAGGGTTTAGAAGAAGGGTTTAGGATATTTTAAGTGCCCAGTTACGAGACTTAAGATCCTATGAAGCGGAGGTTTATGAAATTTAAGCCCTCGAGGCTAAAACTTTATATAATAAAAATACTGTCTTTTGGCTTTTAAAACAGAGTTTTTTAAGGGAAATGAGGGTTTCGGTAGAGGAAAGAAGGATTTTTAAAACCAATGGAGGGAGACAAAATGATTTTAAAAGGGTCTTGGAGTAATTTTGAAGGTTAAAATGATGAAAATGGAGGAATTTTTATGAGGAAAAGGGGATGAAATGAAGGTTAAGTATGAGTAAAAAGGGGGTAAAATGAAAGGAAAAAAAATGGGTTTTTAGCAGTGGTCTTTTCTTCAGGAAAACAACAGATTTTCAGAATTGAGAGGGAAACAACAGTGAAGATTAACTCAAGGATAAGTCATCTTCATAGGAATTCAAGAACTAAGAATTTGGCAATAGAATTGTTTCTTGAAGGCTTCAAAAATGATTTAGCCACCATTTGATATGACAAATTTTATAGGTGGCTAACAGTGGCTCCACATGGGGATGGCACCTTCTTGAAGGTGTCAAGAACTTCAGACTTGTATTCTCTGGGGGGTTGATCAATGCTTCATCCATTGGGCTGCAACTTTCTTTACTTGGATGATCTTCTTTTGTTCTGATAATGTTAACAGCCATGAAAAAAAATGGAACTTTATCAAACAAGCTTTCTACCTACCCAATCCTACTGATCTAACATTTTTTCTTCTTTAAGAGTGCATTTGGATTGAAAAACTCTTTTACAAACACTTTATTCTTTTGAAAGCATAAAAAATAATCTAAATCTACTTATTATTTCTCCATGAACTCAGTTTAAACAGTTGAGTTCATAAGCTTCTCTACCTATCTACCACCTGTTAGGATTAAACTGTCTAATAGATTTTTATTCTCTAAATTCTGAAACAAGAAATTTAAAAGCATACAAGTCATGATTGAACAGTCTAACTTGCTACTGATCTATGGCATAAAACAAGTTTCTAATAGATTTATTATTTTGCAGAAAATTAAATCAAAATGGTGAAGGCTTAAGATCTGAAAGTTTAAGAATATCATTTTTTTTCTTCAGCTCTGTTTTTAACTTTCGTTTGAGTTGCTCACTCTTTGTTATCTGGTTCAAGTTTTGGACTTATTAGAACTAGTTTAATTCTATTTTTTACTCAAGATTTAAACAGATTAGAGCCATTCTTCTTTTTGAAACTTAGGTTCAGATTTTGAGCTTGTTTGAACCTCTATTTTTCTATCCTAATCTACCTAACTGATAAGCCAACATTAAGCTGTTTGGAAAAACTTATTTCACTAACCTATCAGCAGTAAATTTAAAACTAATTAGTCAATATTAGGCTGTATGACTAATTAGAAGTGTGTTCTTAGGAGAGGCATTTGAGCTTGCACACTTTCAGATTTTGTTTCTCTTTTTTGGTATGGGGTTGTACCTTTTTTGTTTTTACAATCTTCCCTCTTATCTCTTTCCATTGTTTTTGTATTTTTTGATTTTTCTAACTTTGAATGCAATGATGGGTGAAATATTTATGATGATAAAAAGGACAAAAAGGCTTTCAAACATGATAGGATCAAGAGAAATAATGTTTGAGCATCCTACCATAAACAGGACCCCCAAACAATTCAGCTCCATTCAATTCCTGCAAGAAATAGGCATTGTTACTAGCAGTAGAATTAATGAGATAAGGGCCAAGCCATAAGTTATCAAATTTCCCATGCTTTCCCTTGTCTTCTCTCCTTGAATCCCACTTTAGCACTTTGTCACGAACATTGAAATTATTGACCTTTGTCCTTCTATCAAAAAGCTTCTTGATGCTCTCTTACTTTTGTAATGCTCTGTTGTAGACCTCCTCCCTGGTTTGCTGAAGATGTATAGTCTGGTTAATCCTTCTGATCATGCCATTGTCTTCATACTGTACCTCTTGGATCAGCTTCATAACTGGCACACCAAGGCTGGTTGGAAAAATTGCATCTATTCTATACACAAGCTAATAGGGTGACATTCCAATAGATTTATTAAGTGTTAATATGTCAGCTCATAATGCATGTACTAGCTTTGTGTGCCAAGACTTCTTGTTGTCCTCCAGCAATTTCTTGATTATGTTCACCAAACTCTTGTTTGAGGATTCTGCCAGCCCATTACCTTGAGGGTAATAAGCAGTAGAATGACCCAATGTAATATGATATTTGTGACAGGATTCAACCATCTTCTTAGATCCAAATGCAACTTCATTATCAGTGATGATCTTCCTAGAACAGCCAAATCTAGAGAGGATATGAGTCTCAATGAATTTTATGATGATAGTCATTGGCTTGCCTAGAAGGGATGGCTTCTATCCATTTGGTAAAGTAGTATGTTACATTGAGAATCCATTTATGTTGGGAAAATGATGGTGGATGGATTTCTCCTATGAAGTCTAAACCCCACTGTTGAAAAGGAACTTCAACAATGATTGGATGCAAAGGTAAGGGAAGCAATTTTATTTTTCCTTCAAAGAGTTGGCATTTATGACAGAAAATTATCATCTTGTGTACATCTAGAAAGAGGGTGGGCCAATAGTAACCAGTTCTAAGGATTTTGTTGGTTGTAGTCTTCCAGTAGAGGTGGTCTCCACATTCTCCTTCATGGGACTCGTACTTAACCTTCTCTGCATCATTCTCAGGCAAACATTTAAGCAATATCCCACTTGCATTTTTCCAATAAAGACATTTATCTATAATGCAGTAGTTTACAGCTTTTAACTTTAAAAACCTTGCCTTTGTTTTTGATAAACTAGGAGGTGTATTCAAATTAAGAAAAACATATAGAATATTAGCATACCAAGAGGAATTGATAAAATGGTCTTCAACAATGGGGGTTGAAAATTCCTCTTGTTCATCTAAATAATTTATCATATTTATATCAAGAACTTCAAAATTGGATTCAGCCATTAATCTAGATATATCTTGGCCTTTGATGAGTTTAGTGGGCTTGATTTCTAAATCATATTCAAGTATCACAACTATCCACTTACCTCTCTTTCCATCTAGGTCCTGTATTAGAATGTCCTTCACAACTGAATTTGGGAAAAAGACAATGATGTGAGAGTGCAAAATGTAAACCCTGAAGTCTTTTAAGGCTTTGACTAAGGCAAAAGCTTGTTTTTACATAATGTTATACTTCAGAGGGGCATCTCTCAATGCCTTGCTAAAGAATGCAATGGGCTGCTCTTGTCCTTGTGGATTTTTCTGCAATAGGATAGCAGCTATTGTATGTTTTGATGCAAATGAAAAAATGTAAAAATCTTTTGAAAAATTAGGACTCATTAGAACTGGTGTTTTGGTTAATGCTTGTTTCACCAACTCAAAAGATTTTTTTGCTTCCAAGGTCCATTTAAATCCTTTCTCCTTTTTCAGCATGTTTTTAATGTTTCTAAGGATTTCAGCCAAGTTGGGTATGAACCTTCTCAAGAAATTAATCTTTCCAATGAAAGATTGAAGTTCCTTGATGTTTCTAGGATGAGTGATTTGCAATATAGCCTCAATCATTTTTGGGTCTATCTTTATCCCCTCTTCTGATATAATGTGCCCAAGAAGTTTGTCTTCTTGGAGACCAAACAATGTTTTCTTTGGATTTAAAGATATCCCAGACTTCCTGCATTTCTCGAATGCTTTTCTCAAGTGTTCTAAGTGCTCTTCATCTGTCTTGGAAAAAATAGTGACATCATCAAGGTAAATAATGATGAAGTAGTCTAATTCTTCCGAGAATGCAATGTCCATGGCTCTCTGAAAAGTAGCGCCAACATTCATTAAACCAAAGGGAATTTTCACATACATGAAAGTGCCCCAAGGTGTAGTAAAATCTATCTTTAGTTGATCATCAGGATGTACTAAAATCTGATTGTATCCTGAGTAGCCATTTAGCAAAGAAATTCTTTTAGAACCAACCACCCTTTGTAAAATATGATCCATCTTGGGTAAAGGGTAGTTTTCCTTCAATAAGGCTTTGTTTAAGTCTCTAAAATCAATACAAAGCCTAATCTCTCATGTTTTCTTCCTAACTGACACTAAATTAGACACCCACTCTGAATATCTAATAGGGACAATAATACTAGCTTCATACATTTTCTTGATTTCCTTCTCAACCAAAGGTAACTAAACAGAGTTTATTCTGTGCATTTTTTGTTTAAATGGATTTTGGTTTTCCTTGAGAGGTATCTTGTGCTGAATTATTTCAGTGTCCTAGGATTTCAGATCCTCATAACTCCAAGCAAAAACATCAGAAAATTCTTTAAACAGCTCTATGTATTTCAGTTTGACGTGAGTTGGTAAAGTTTTAGATAGTTTGATCATCTTTGGTTCTATTTCACTGCCTATATTACACTCTTCAACTTTAGTTTCAACAAGTTCCAGTTTGGGTTTCTTGGCTACATCGTTGAAATCAAACAATTCTTCTAAATGAACTAAACCTTTTGGCAAACTTTGATTGTTAGACTTCAGAATTTCTAAGTCTTCTGTTTCTAACTCTACAACAATTTATGTTGTGTTTTCAAGTTTTTTAGACAACATATTTACGTCAGTCATCTCTGGAGACTCTTCTTCTTTATCAAGTAGATTTTCTTCACTAGGACAGTCTGTTTCATAATCTGAATATGAACTTGGTAGTTAAAATTCATTTCTGGACTATAGGAAGTCTTCTATTTGTTTGTCTCCATCAAACACTTGCCAATATTTCTCGTTATCAGGGACAACTGGTCTGAATTTAATCTGAGTTGTGAATTTTTTGGTTTCATAAGGCGTTAAGCATGTTCTAGCAACAAAAGCTAAACTATGGGCCAGGATTTTCTTTTCTTTTGGGACAAAAATAAATTGGAATTCCTCAAAAGTTTTCAATAAATCCATGACGTCGTTCCTATAGGCTCTAAGTCTGGGGTGTTTGGCATTGTATTCCCCATTTACTTGCCTAACGAGTAACTCTGAATCCCCATGCACTTTTATTCTTTTGGCTCATAATTTCTTCAACAACTGTAAGCCTAAAAGAAGGGATTCATATTCCACTATGTTATTCGAACACTGAAAATTTAATCTGTATGAATGACCTTTAGTGTGATTATTTTCCGTGTTACATATCCAGACGTCTGCACCAACATTACTCCTAGTGCAAGACCCATTGAAGTTCATACTCCAAAGAGGACTAGTTTTAGGTTCATCAGTTTGGTTACTATCCTCTTCAACTAGCGTGCTTTCGGATTGTTCTTGAAGACCAGCACTTTGTTGAATTTGTTTTAGTTCCTCAGTTTTTTCATTGCGTTGAGGACTGTTTTCTTGACTCTCAAGGTTTAAAAGCAATGGATGCACGATTTGTAGCTCTAGACCTATGTTTTGTTTGTTGTAGTTTTCTGATTTAGCAAACTATTTTGACATTTCTGTCTTGTCTCCCTCCTCCTCTCTATCTGCCATTAATTTAGTTAAGGTCACTTGTTCAGTGAATGTTTCATCATTGAAAAGGATAAATGAGTCAAGGCCTTTATTTACAGAATAAATGGGAGAGTTTTGCGGTCTCTCTTGGCTAGTAACCATGTATTGCATATGAGATTCCCTGTAAAGTCTTCTAGTCTGATTGAAAACATGGATGGTCGCATAGGTCATATCCATCTGCATTGTTCCTTGTAACTTAGCTCCCCAAGATCTTGATAACAACGTACCATATTTTGGGGGTACATCAGCCACAACAATATCTATGACTAAACACTTGGCTGGAATTTGTACTAAGTTTACACAGAGGTATTTGATTAAACCTAAACATTTTACTCTGCTTGAGTCAAAGGAGTAAAGATCTTTGTAAGTTCAAGTGATCTCAAGGCCTAGGCTCTCCATTACAGCTTTGGGCATTGATTTATGAGAGGCCCCTGAGTCATGCATGGCGTTGTGCAAAATTTTTTCATGAACATTTAAACTAACATAAAAAGGAGGAATTGTTCCCTCTTGATATCTACCCTCAATCTTAGGACCGAATATGAGCTCTGCCTGGTCATCATTAAGATTGACAGTGTCATTATTTTCTTCTATGTTTAAAGCCTTCAAAATTTGAGATCTATATACATCTTGGGCAGCTAATTCAGTGAGAGGAACAAAGATTTTGATTCTGGCAATTTCCTGCTCCAAACTAAAAGGCATCTGATTCCTTGAAGTGCTTGTTTCAGCGTTATTAACTGCCATTCTATCAGCAAAATTAGTTTGTTGATTTCCTCTATTTACATTTGTAAAAATTGTTTTACTAGGAGCACTAGCTGAGGTGCTAATGCTACTAAGGTCTGCACTCTCTTTTTCAGTACTTTGAGTGCCTTTTTCTTTGTTTTTATCAGAATTTTGAGCCACTGTTTTATCTTTTTGTTTTATAGTCTTGGGTTTATTCATAGGGCTATTTTTTGCAGAAATTTCAGACGTCTTAGTCTTGGGAGATTCTTGATTGCTTTGACACCTAAGGTCATACTCTTTTTGAGTCTCTATGATGAAATTTTCCATTTCTTGATAATAACTTTCATCCTCTATTTTTTTGTCATCATAGGGTGTGTATAGACCTTGTTTCCTATTGTAATGAACTTCAAAATCCTCATTATCTACTCCCAACATGTTTATATCATCCTCCTATGTTTGTTCTAATGTTTCTTCAACCTCACTCACATAATTTTGGTGAAAAGGAGGAGTAATTTGTTGATCATCCTCCCTTGGTCTGTTTTGAGGTTGGTTTCTCCTAAAATTATGATTTTGGTTTTGATTTATGTTTTGAGGAGTTCTTTGGTTTTAATTTGCTTGTGCTCTCTCAAGTATTCTCATCATTTTCATCATCTCCTCCATCATTCTCTCCATCTTTGAGCTAGATGTGGAAGGTGTGGATTCATCTCTAAAGGACACTTTCTTCTCATTCCTCATTCTTTCTCTTTTCTCCATTAAGTTTACTTCCACAGCAAGAGCCCCTTTTTTCATATCTTCAAGAGTTAAAGGATCTCTCTCTCTCAGTTGATAGGCCATCTCAAGATCAAATCCTTCAGGAAACTTGTTTAAAGCTGAGCCTCGTGGAGGTTTTAAGTCTAGGGGAAGAGCATTATAAACATTGTTAAACCTAGTGCAATAAGCTTGTACACTCTCCCCAGGGTTTCTTTGGAGATTCTTGTAGTCAGAAAGTATTTTGAGAGGGTTTTTCCTAACTTTCCATTTGTTCAAGAATAACTGATGGAAGGCTTGGAGATCATTAATACTATGAGGGGTTAAGCCTTTGAACCATTTTCTTACTTCTCCCCCTAAACTATGAGCAAATAATCTAAGTTTAACAGTTTCATCGTCAATCTCATTCCTTTCAAAGTAGTCATTCATCTTATCCACATGTTGTGAAGCAGTAGTAGAATTATTGACATCATACAATGGTATCTTGGACTGATAGTCCCGTGGAAGATTGAATAAAGGTAAAGGAAGGACAAGGGGAGCGTACCATGTTGCCATGATAGGAGGTTGTGGAAAAAATGGGGAGTTTACAAGTCGTGGGTTGACAAGAGGGAAAGTGGGATGGAATGGAGTGTTTTGGACAATGGGTGTATGGGTAGCAGAAGTGGATGGACCAACAATAAATTGTTGAGCTAATCTTGGATGAGAGAAACCAAAATTATGTAGGAAATGTAAATCTTGTGGTGTAGTTTCTCTACTACCAGGATGTTCACTTCTATCTGGGGATGAAAGTGAAGACTCTGAATCTAGATGATCTATATCACCAAGTGACCTAGTTCTAAATGGATTTCTCAAGTCAACTTGTGATTCTTGTAGAGCTACAAGATTATCTACAAAGAATGAGCTCTATGGGGCGATCTGAAAATAGTTGAAGATTTAATCTCAGGAGACTTCCTAAGGATTCTTTTAGGGTTATCAACTATCTCAGGAGGGTTGGGGTCAGGGTAGGCTCTAGTATGAATCTTTATAGGAGCCGCTATGCTATGTTTTTCAGACCCTACTAATGAAGAAAATTTTAACCAAATATGACAATATTTAAGAGGCTAATTGATCTTTTAAACAAGAAAAATTTAATCCTAAAATCCTCTAACTGATTTTATATGATATTATGATGATAATGGGTCTTCCCAGTGGAGCCTTAAGGTCTGTTTAGGATTGTGGAGTCACCAGGTGGAAATTTTTAGCTCTTTTGGAGGTAAAAGGTTTTATGGTCCACCACCATATTTATTTAAATACCAATCTGAAATATTTTTGGGTTTTCTGAGTTATTTCAGTCTTATGGGTTCTAAGAGAATATTGAATCTATTTCAACACTTAGCTATGGTGATGAGACAAAGAAAGTCTACTCCTATGGCTAAGCTAGCTGATCCTTCAATGTTTGATAAGTTCTTATGAGAATCCTAAGGTTTCTTTAGTTTGTCACTGATTCAAACAAGTTGTATCATGATTACCATTTGCTTGGTAGTGCTTGAAGAGGGCTACTTGTACTCACTGAACACTGAGTGTTTTTTTTAAGGATTTCAATTCAAATCCCTAGTGGAGTCGCCAGAAATGTTAGCTACCCGTAATTTTAGCAAATTGGTGAGACTAAAACTGCGGAGAGAACACTTGAACCGCTTTGGGATTCTAGGATCTAGCCCTCCTGAATCCAGAGAGGGATCTCTCTTATAAGTGAAAAGATTGATTTATCTTTCAAGTTTTTGGGTATGATATTAGGCTAGTTATTAAGAACAAGGGTTTTTTTTTTTGTTTTCGATGGTTGAACATGATTTTTAATTGAGTGGAAATTCCTAAAATGAAAGAGTTCCAAAGGGGTGAAGGTATAAGCAAACAGAACAAGATTTGGCTGATAAGATAGATATGACGCTGGTTTTTAGTCCATTAGGCTATGGAGTCATAAAAGAGTTTAATTGTGCAACAATTTCAAGAGTGGTCCAAGGGGCAAGTCATCTATGTCACAAGATCTCTTAGATAAAATGATGGAATGGAACAATAAGTGTTGAAAGGGTGGAAAAAGGCAATAATTTCAACTAGAATTTATCAGTCTTTCCAAACAAGAAAAGCCTTTTAAGTAACTGTTTAAAACGAACCAAAAGATAGGGCTAACCATAGACTTCTTTGGACAAGCTCGTATTAAAACTAACTCATCAGACAAACAATCCAATAATCCACATAATTACTTTCAGAAGGGATGAAAACAGATAAGAAAACAAAGTGCAGCCTAAGATCAGATAAGATACTTTTAAATCTACACTGCTTTCAGCGTACTCTTAGGGAAATTTTCAGAATTACCTTTGAAGAAAAAAACTAGAAGACAGGGAAAACCATAAACTTTCCTAGTCAAACTCTACTAAGCATATAATTAAAATATCATTCAATAACTTCCTTTCAAGCTTCGCACATCAAGACAGGGACAAACCAAAATTCCTTGATAATGTTTACACTTAACTTAAGTCATTCTTAAACACACAATTCGGAGGAAAACATTGAGATAAAGCTTATCAGTCAGAGAAGGGTACTGTAAACAGTGAATCCTAACTCTATGATTGTTGTTCTTCATTGGAGAATAAGTGGAGAAAATGGCATACATGAAAGGAAAACAATAACACAGAGAGAAGCACTTCACCAGTGATATAGACCAGGATCCCAAGATTCAGCTTGTATATTGATGTCAATCCAGTTACATTCTTCAAGTCCAATGTTTCAGTTCAGCAATCATCTTCTCTTCTCAGCCTAACTTATTTGATTACAAACAAAGCTTCAAGAGCCTCTGAACACTATTTACATGTAGAAAATTTCGAGCACAAGTATTATATCAAATTTCTGCAACTAACCTTTTACAATGAACTCCTTAAGAAGATTTTATAGGAAAATGAGGAGATGGGTGAGAGGAAAGATCTATAGGTTCAATTAATATAGTTTAATGCTTCTCAGCCTTTGAGGGGCTCAATGGAGAAGATTTCAGATATTTCCACTATATTATTTGGTTTACATTAAGTATCAAGCTTGCTGGGAAGATTATGTTGACTTTAAGGCTCTTTGTTATCTTTGTAATAACTTTGCTAATATTTTACAATAAATTCCTTTGGCTGAATTAATTGTTCAGCTGTATTAAGGCAAAAATCTTTTGTTCTACAATAACTATGCCTCATTTGATTGTTGTGAGACTGTAGGTGGCTTTTGGTAGCTGGAGAGGATTAAATTTGCCTCTGATGTGGCAGTGGAGGCTTATCGAATTGATGAATTGCTTTATCCTTCCCTAAAACACCTTTAATTTACTTGAATTTTGTGTTTTAGGTCTGATTAGGCTTAATCTGTGTCTTCTGGTCTTCATGATGTCTTTAACTGTGGATTAGGCTTTTGATTTGCTGAATGTGTGCCTTAATCCTTCAAAACTATGTAAACAATCTTCAATTCTTCATCTCTGATGTGGCTAAATCTTTTAACACTAATACTCTTTTTTTGTTTAAGATTTGCTATGTCTGGTTGGCATGCAGGCGTTACAGAGGGCTTTAAAATGTTGCCAGTGTTCATGAGGCACTGGAAAACTTTGATGGGAAACTCTATAAAATGATCTCCTTTACGAATAAAGGCTTGGGGTATCGTCATCCCCCACCTTCAAATTTCCTTTAAAATAATTGAAAAACCATTAAAACTTGCACAAACAAGAAAAAGTTAAGAAAATCCTACGTATTTGGGTTTAGATTTCTTTGGAGGTTGAGGTTAGATCGCAGCTGTTGGATGAAAGCATTCAACGGTGGGGATTGCTCGCTGAGGTCCAAACGGAGGCGGTCGAATAAATGGTGGGGAGATTAAGACGGAGCCGTCGATCTTGCAAAGATCAACGGTCAAGATCGACCGAAGAAAAATAATGTAGAAGGGCCACTTTATCGGGAAATGGAAGAATATATAAAGGAAATGGTGAAAAAACCTTAGGCGGAAGGAAAATGTAGTTGAATGAATTTTGGGGTTTCGGAAATAACCTGGGTCATTAGATGAGATTGGCCACAGAGATCAACCGCTGAGAATTACTTAAGAAGTCCTTTGGAGGATGAGTGGAGGACGATGAACTGAGGGCGAATTTAAACTGAATAGATGCATGTGTGATAAAAGGTGGGGCGGGGTCAAGGTGGTTTCAATCTGGACCTTCAGATAAGGGAATGGACGGTGGAGATTTGATCTGAGGAAGGGTAGGACCCAAAGGAGTTGGGCCTATCAGGCTGAATCTGGATCGTCGGATGAATGGAATGAATGGCTCAGATCCAATCTTAGGGTCAAATGAATAAAATATGAGGTGAGGTATCGAGTGGAGAATGGGTCAATGCGGGCCGTTGATCTGCAAAGATCAACGGTGGAAATTCGCCGAAAAAACATTACACAGCAGGGTTTGTATGAAATTAACAAAAGCTATGAGGATTGATTTGGACCATTGGATCTTAGTGTATGGACGGCCTAGATGCAATCGGAAGATCGCGATTGGCGGGGGCAAAGGGAACAAAGCGCCGATGCGATTGAACAAGGACCGTCGATCTGAGGACCAAATCGATGGCGAAGATGAGTTTGTAAATGCCAAAGGTGGAGAAATGGGGTTTGGGAAAAAGCAATGTGGGTCGTTGGATCTGGGTCTGGCAGGGAAGATCAACTGCTGGCAAACCATCGGGAGGTGACCAATCGGAGGGGGCAGTAACTATTAAAATATGTCCAATGCAAAAAACTCCGATGCGATTAGCGCTGGGCCGTTGATTGGTTTAAAGGATCAACAATGGAGAAAATGGCAAGGGTTCCATAGAATAAAACTCCATCGCATCGGGACTTTTTCTTTTAACAAAGGAAAGTGCCCATCGCAAAACCTCCAATTGCGATTAACGCTCGGGACGTAACGCTTAGTCCTGGGCGTGGGTTGTATGGTGGGGAAGTGGTTAGGGGGTTTAACACAAAAGGAGCTCATCGGAATCGGAACAAAGGAAAGGGCCTTTCAAATGCGCTCGATAAAACTTGTGATGCGAGATTCCGACAGCCTTTGATCGGTCTTAGATCAATAGTTAAGAATGGTTTAGACCGTGAACTGTAGTTTTTAGAAGAAATAGAAAGGAAGTCGGGATTTTCAAGTTTCAAAGGAGAAAAAGGTTTTTGAGGGTTTAGAAGAAGGGTTTAGGATCTTTTAAGCGCCCGGTTGCGAGACTTATGGTCCTATGAAGCGGAGGTTTATGAAAGTTAAGCCCTTGAGGGCTAAAACTTTATATAATAAAAACGCTGTCTTTTGGCTTTTAAAATAGAGTTTTTTAAGAGAAATGAGGGTTTTGGTAGAGGAAAGAAGGCTTTTTAAAACCAATGGAGGAAAACCAAATGATTTTAAAAGGGTCTTAGAGTGATTTTGAAGGTTAAAATGATGAAAATGGAGGAATTTTTATGAGGAAAAGGGGATGAAATGAAGGTTAAGTATGAGTAAAAAATGGGTAAAATGAAAGGAAAAAAAATGGGTTTTTAGCAGCAGTCTTTTCTTCAGGAAAAAAATAGATTTTTAGAATTGAGAGGGAAACAGCAGTGAAGATTAACTCAAGGATAAGTCATCTTCATAAGAATTCAAGAACTAAGAATTTGGCAATAGAATTATTTCTTGAAGGCTTCAAAAATGATTTAGCCACCATTTGATATGACAAATTTTATAGGTGGCTAACATGAAGTTGCATAAGGAAGAAGTAAAAATTATAAATCCGATAAAGATAATAAAGAGGAAGTTGAAGAGGAAAATAAGAGATATGAGTGCAAAGAAGATAAAAGGAAGAGATTAGAGTAAGAAGAAAGGAAAAAATATAAGAAAAACAAAAGTTTGAATAAAAGCCCATGGGGAAGATAAAAGACAAAACGAATAAAAAGAGAGAATAAGAAGCTTTGAAGAAACAACGAGATGAAATCAAGTAGAAGAAGAAAAGGGAGGAAGAAACAATATGGTTGTATCTTGAAGAAGAGAGGAGGAAGAAACAAGAAGAAGAAAAATTGGCAAAGAAATTAGAAGAAGAACTAATAACTCTTGGGATAGATGATGAGCAAGAAGAGGAGAATCAATCAAAGTAAACTATGTCAATTGTAGCCACTCTAAATATCCAGCCTCCAACCCCTATTATAGGTGGGAGCTTCCTCTCAGTGAAATGCGACTCCCTCCTCAATGAAAAGAAAAATTATTCCATATCTCCAATTTTACATTTGATTAGCTCAAGTGAAAAATCATTCATGAAAGAAGGAAACACTTTTTGAACGGGCCATATCAACAAATCTATATCAATACGGAAAGATAAATTGTTTCAAACACAAAGAAAAATCTAAAAGTAATCGCTTTGACAGGTGTAACCTTTGCAATGGCCATTGAAAATAACATTGACTTTCTCACCCTAAAGGTTGAATAATTGAAGAAGGTATTGGATGATGCAAAGCAATATAAAGGGAAAATCCTGATGGAGAATCAAAGGATGTCTTCCATATGTTCCAACATAGAGATTCTGGAGGTTGCAATACTTGAGGAACTTAGGCAATTGGAAGACATAATGAAGGAAGTTTATGATGAAATGATCACATTGAATAAATTGGTGGCCCCTTTATATGAAATCCAAAAATATTTGCGGGAGAAGATAAGGATTGTAAAGCTAGATCATATGACTATAAACCTTATACATGAATGGGGCACCAAATATTGCAATGCACCAACAACTTTTCCCATGAAAGGGAGAGTTGAGCCAAGGTGGACAAAGAAAAGGTAAGAATACTTATGCAGACTTATGATCAGCTAAACACTGACATAACCAACACTATATATGTTTATATGAAGTTGCATGTTGGATTAGCGCCATTGGTCTGAATTCATGGGATACCTTTAGTTGGTATGTGTGGAAAGGTGAAGCAAAGGGAAGTTATCAAGAAAGAGATAAATGAGTCATTGGAAGTCATAAGACATGAGACTACTCAAGAAGATTTTTAGGTCAGAAAGGAGATTGTTCTCCAATATGCCATTAGTCAAGTTGCAGTTGATGTTAACTATGTTGTAGAACAATATACTAGTGGGCTTGAAGACCATATTTCCAGATTCCTTAGAGGGTGGGATGAGGCATGAACATGAATGAGAACAATAAAAAAAGGTTGAAGACATAGAAGCAAGATACAAGGTTTAGTACTAGTACATTACAAAGGATTTATATGTCATGGTGTCAAAATTGAAAATTACTCAAATTTGTACAAAAAATTATTTTACTTTATTTTCATGATTTTGGCCACAATTTTGTAAAAGGGAAAATTTCGAAATTAAAAAAAGGGAAGAAAATGAAAAGACATGTAGAATTTGAAAAGCCGCCAAGAATTCCAAAGGTCACATGGAACCCAAAGAGTCAAAAGGGGAGTCCAAGAGTCACAAGCGAGGTGAAGAGTCACCTCACCCATTATATATAGACCCTCATAGTTCAAGAAAAACAAAGTTTAGCCTTAGATTATCTTATTAGCATATGAGTGAAAGATTGCTCTTTTGAGAAGAAAATTGTGGCTTCCATGTTCCACTATTGGAACAAGTGAAACATCTTTGTAGTTTCACACATGTATCAAAACCTATTGTAATACTTCTCTTGTAATGGTAATGGCATGTCCTTGTATTAAAACATATTGAAGAGAATGAACTATTCTATTTTCTTTAATAGATATATTAATTGAAATTGTATTTCATTTATGTTTTCATGATTATGTTTGTTTGAAAACTATGTTTCAAATCAATTAACGATTATCTATGTATGTATGCCTGCCTTTATTAGAGTAGTGCCATCATTATACTTCTATAGACTCGTGTTTTTTTCTTTATTTGTGGAAGTATTTTATCCACATTATATTTGCACATTTCACAAAGATTTAACATTACATGTATGTCTCAAAAGTGATATTGATTTTCTCAAATGTTGTTGATTTTCGAAAACATGTCATAAATCAAACCCAATGTTTGCAATGTTGTTAAATGTGTCTAGAATGCAATTGTTACTTTCTACGCTATCCTCGTTAAAAGAATTGTTATCCGATTGTCCAACCAATTTTTGGCAACTCGCTTTGTTAACCCTTGGAATGTTTTTTCCTATCAATATTTCAAAACACTCTTCCATATTAAGAAATAGAAAACATTATACATCATAAACTATTATATATATAAAATAAATGTTATATTTGAATTCAAATTGGAGATTACAAAATGCTATAAACGAAATCAAATTGGTGAGTGTAGATACCATCTTGGATCCACTTTCACTACGTATTTGTAGCCCAGAGAGATCAAATCTCTCCCAATCTGTTGCCCTAGAGAAATCAAATCTCTTTTCACTCTAATTTGGCAAATCCAAAATTAAAATAAATCTAGATTGATATACAATCTCATCTTGAATATCGACAAACTATCAATATATAACGTAAATTATAACCTTATGTAAAAATGTAAAAACCACAAAACCACAAAAACAACGAAACCAAAAGATGCAGTTCCAATACCAATACCAATACCATTAACATTTAATCAATGAACCTTCTAAAAGAGTTCAAAAAGAACAAACAAATTGTACCATTTATATATTTACGTTGGAGGCGTTTTCTTTGTGGGCTTGGGGTGAGCAAACACTGTTCACTCCAGCCAATGAAAAGCTTTTCCTACCGCGCATGGAACCAATTAGATTTTGCCACGTGTACGGCCCTTCACAGTCGAGGCGGGAGTTGTTTTGCGAGATCTGCTGGACGCAGCCGGTAAGGCGGGTTTAACATTCCCCACCTCCACTTCGTGGGATGGAGTGTTGGCAGCGGGGTCTGAGCACCAGTTCTGTGCGCGCTCGTTAACAGTGATCGATTCGCGGAAGAGACATTGAGAGCGATATCAGTGATCCGGTTTTCCTACTCATATTCGTCTTCGTTCTTTCTAACTAGATTTCGGAAGGGTTCTGTTTCTTCTTGGCTAACACGGTATGTGTTTCAGGTTTTTGATAATTTATTGGTTTCACGCGATGACTCATGGGTTTCATAGTTATCCTTTTTCAGGGTTTTAAGCAGCTTACTAACTATGTGCATACCTTGGCATCAATTATTTGAACAGAAATGGCCTCTGTAGCTTCTACAAAGAGTAACGTCATGAAATCGGTAATTCCGGCCGTCAAGAAATTCTTGTTGCCTTCGGCCCGTCCAAGGGATTCCGCTGCCTCTGTAATGTGCCGGGGCTTGTCAACGGCTACAGCGAAATACAGGCCCGAGGACGATTCGTCGATTCAAGATGACAGAGAAAGGCGCCAGGATCCGGAAATCCGCCGCAGGGGTTTGCCTAATATTTTTTAGGGTAAGCCCTATAAAAGCTCTTGAACTCCATGTCAATTTTTTGCTGCTTCGAAACTAAGGTCCAGACCCTTACAATATTCTGAAATTTTGCAGATTCGTTTTTTCCTCTGAGGAGCCTGGGGTTTGGTCTTGATCAGCTGTTCGACAATCCCTTTCTTGATGCTTCTTGCGGGACAGGGGATGTGGTCAGAGGCGTCCCAAGAAAGCCGTGGGAAGCTGTTGAAGATAAGGAAACTCTTCTTCTGTGGGTGGATATGTCGGGCCTGGGGAAGGAAGAAGTTAAAGTTTATGCCGAGGAAAATGCCCTGGTGATAAAAGGGGAATCCCTCTCAGAGGCAGAATTGGACGACAATAAACAGAAAAATAGCAACTGCATCGAACTTCCTCCAAAAGTATACAAACTGGATCAAATCAAAGCGCAGATGAAGAACGGCATGCTTAAGGTCATTGTTCCAAAGTTTACAGAAGAGGAGATCAAGAATGTGATTAGTGTGAATATCGAGTAGTGGTTTTCAGTAGGGTTTTTGAATTCAAAAACTGAAGCAGGGAAATGTTTTTCCTTTAGTGTTCAATTTGTTTTTGATCGAAGGGCAATAACAAGTGTCTACCTATCAATTTTGCTTCAATGGAAAAATTATGGTGTGCCCAAATTTTTAGTGTTATAAGTTGGCTTTCCATGCAATTTTTATTATATTTTCCTTTTCTTTTAACGTTTAAAAAGTTTTAATCAATTATGATAATCATATATTAATTATATATTCATCAACTATGATAATAGAGTTACAAAATTGTGGCATTAATAATTTTTTTAAGCATCTCAAAGCACTTAATTTGTAATATTTCTCTGAAAAAAACATTTTATCATTTTATTAAAAGAAAAATCATTAAACATATTGTAATATTTTTTGAGAAAAAATTTATTAAAAGAAAATTCAATTCCATATTCAAAATGTGAAAAACTAAAAAATAAAAATCACTTCCAAATTCAAAATGTGGAGTGTTATATAAATATTAATTACTTCCAAATTCAACATGTGGAGTGTTATATAAATATTATAATGGGAAAATTTTAAGTAGAAGTTTTTATTAAAAAAATCATTTCCAAATTTAAAATAAAAAACTTTTTGATAACTTTTTTGATTTATTTAATAAAAGCTTTTTGAAAATTTTTGATTTATTTTCCAACTTTTTGAATTTTTATTTTCTGATTTATTTTTGAAAGTAACAAGGAAACGTATCATGAAAAATAAGGGAGCACGTATATATGCATAAAATATCGATGTGGCTTCACGCTTGTAGTTGCTGCCGCTGTCGTTCAAAATCTTCATATTCACATAATTTTATTCCAAAGTCATTTTCATATTTACATGGACACAAATTCAAGACATTTTCATATTTACATAGACATTTTATATTACCCAGCTAGGGATAACACAAAAAAAAAAAAATGTTTGACAGTTTCAAATCCAATATTCCATATCGTCACAAACTTTTTATTTTCATTAAATTACTTCCCTTACATATCTACCGCCCCGGCGTTCCTTTGCGCCTCTTGGTGCAATTGCTAGTTATATATCGATGAAGCTCTATTAATTCTTGTTATGCATAGAAATGGTGAGATGATGTTCACCTTCAAAAAGTCAAGAGTCTGTCCAGCAAAACATTAATAAACAAAGATGAAGATTTGATAGTCAAAAGTTTGTCAAGCAAAACATAATACACAAAACAAAGATGAAGAAGGGCCAACAATTTCAATGAATCGCAAGAAAATTAATTCATACAAAATACAAAAAACAAAGATAAAGAAGGGCCATCTATCGTGGTAAGTAAGGAAGCATTCCACCCAAAGAACCAGCCCCAGACTGCGTCGTTCTAGGCAATGGAGACTGCCCGAACTGGGAACTCTGATATGCATTCAAACCTTGTAGAGCAGCTGCGTGGGACCCATAAACCCCAAGAACACCGGGATTAACACTGCCAGCACCGCCGCCATGCTGAAACCCATAAGTCCCCAAGCTCGGGTGAACTCCATACGACCCTACGGATCCAATTGAGCTCTGAACAGATGGATTGAATAACGATGCCAAAACAGGATTACCGGATGTAGAAAGCGAGTGATTCAGCCCAGGAAGACTCTGGTTCTGACCAGCCAAAATAGCATTAACCGCCTGACTGAACCGGGGATCACCGCCCTGATTAAAAGTCAATGAGCTTCCACGAACACCGTGTGCTGCAGCGGCGGATCCCAGTATCGAACCTGCACCGTGGGTCAGCGCAAGGTCATTGGGGTTTAGAGGGCCAGTAACAGGGGTATGCGTGTTCCTCTTCTTGGTACCCTCTGCTGCTCGCTTGCAGCTCATGGAATGACCTTCTATACTTTTGTTCGGCTCCTCCAAAGCCTTCTTAGCACCCTCAACAGTCTTGTAAATGAAAAGCGCAAAGCCTCTGGACTTTCCCGTCTGTTTATCAAACCCTAAGGGCCCTTCCTCGACTTGGCCGTATTGCGAAAAAAAGTTCAGCAATTTCTCCGCCGGAATATCGGCCGGAACGTTGCTCACATAGATTTTCCGCCCAGTGGTCTCGGTGGAAGGGTGCGCTGGCGCCGGGCCAGCGGACGCCATTTGGCAAGCAGTCATCCTGCTATCGATTTTCTTTCTGGGCTCCTGCACGGCTTTCTGCGCACCTTCGATGTGCTTAAAGGTCACGAATCCGTAACCTTTGGATTTCCCAGTGCCCTTGTCCATGATGACACTGCATTCCTCCAGCTCGCCGTATTGGGAGAAAACGGACTTCAAAGCCTCCGACGTAGTGTTCCGGTCAAGGGCATGGACGAAGATTTTTCTGTGAGCTGGGTCCTTGTCAGCAAGTTTTCGAATATTTTCTAGAAGCTGCGGGTCTTTCTTGGCCTTCTCAGAGATTATGTCCATCAGCTGCTCCTTGCTGAAAGGCTCCAACAGCTTCTTCAAATCTTCTTCGTCTTCTTCGACTTCGACTTCGGCTTCGCTGCTATCATCGGATTCAGACCTTTCACTTTCTTCATCTTCTTTTTTCACGGCGTCTATATCTTCTGGTGCTTCTTCTTCCACCTCCACCTTCCTCTTCTTCGCCATAGCCATTGCCATTGCCGCCCTAGCTCAAACTGTTTTGCTTCCTCAGCCTAGAACCCTTTCGAAAAACACTTCAAACCCTACAACCAGTTGAGACCCTAGAAATCTATGACCCAATACGACCCTTTGAAACAATCCACTGTTTTTTATAATGAATTTTTAATATATACAAATGTATATGTCGGCTTACAATAATTGTTTATTAAATTAAAATAAATTATAGCCAAAATGATACCGTGCTCGTGCTCGTGCTCGTGTAACAGCGAGATATGAAAAGGGGTTGAGAAACTTCTAGTCGTAGGGATCACTCAAAGTTATGAATAAGAATACGCTTTAATAGCAATAAAGGCCTACACAAACAACCTTCCACCAATAATTTTTTAATTTGTGTTTCTACTTTAGTTTAGTTTCGTTTGCGTTTCACTGTTGTCAGCTCCAAATTCTTTGGAAGCATTTGAATACTTTTATGCTCGGAATGTAGAATTTTCCATATTATTTTATTATTAGTGATTTATTGTGATTAATTAGATTGGATTTTATTTTTAAGGAATATGTTCAATTTCTCAACAAATTTATGTATGAATTATTTCGTAAATGAATAGAAGTGTTATGTGTAGGTACTATTGAGCTTGGCTCACCTCAGAGATGTTTATTTTCTCCATTTTCTGTCTCTCCTAAATTTTAAATTGGTATCAGAGCTCAAGGTGAGGGTTGAGTTTGTTGAATGATTGAGTGATTGAATGTGTTGGTCATAGTTGGGATTGTTGGAGCTGCATCTCATGCACTCAGCTGCAAACATGTTGGAGACCACTTGATTCTCCATTGTTGGACTTTGTAAACGAAATCCAATTTATTGTTTGGCGTTGATATCTGCCTTCAAACAAGGGTTGTGAGGGCTCATAGGTACGGTGAGTGAGAGTGTGGACTATTAGATCCATTTTTTTACGAGTTGGAGTGATATGCGGCCTTGATCCTCCTCATTTTTTCAGTTGTAGTGCTAGGTGTTCGAGAGGCATCACAAATCTCTTTTCGGGGAGCCATTTTTGTTCCCTCGGATCTCAAATATGACCAGACGAGGCCGAGGAGAAGTGGCGTGGGGCATTCATAGAGGAATTGAAGGAATGCCACTGCACAGAATATAGTCGAGCAACCACAACCTACAATGAAGGTGTAATTTATAAGTTGGTCAAGTGCTGGAGGAGGCGATCTGCAGTAGGACCGAGTGCAATGGAAGCGTGGTGAACCTGACGTGAATTTATTGATATGGGAAGTTATTATTGAAGTTGGAGGAGTTGAGAGCTATGTGGAGGAGTTGATAGCAGAGTGCTCAAGCTAAATTCAAAGCCTAAATCTAATAGAATCTATTTAGCACAATGGAAGCATTATTGGAAGAGTTGTTGTAAGTGTTGGCTCTGATCACTTCAAGGCTAAGCATTGTTGGGACGGTTCTGATCAAAGACTATGAAATTATTTTTAGAAAGTCTCGACCATTTTGTTTATATAAATCACTGTGTACATTTCTCTATATTCAGTTGTGTGGAGTTGTAATGACCAATGGGTGTCCTTGAATTCTAGTCTATGGTGTGCACAGTTGTGCGTGGAAGTCTTATTGCCAGTCGGAAAATTGGTGTAGTGAGCGTAGCAACGTGAGTGTTTTGAAAGAGTGGGTTGAAGGCATAAGTATTTGTTGTGGCTAACTAGTGAAGGCGATCATCTGAATGGAACCAAGCAACAGTGATGGAGTTCTATTTTTTGTTGTGCCAACGTGGTCGTAAATCTGTCATGGAAATCCCGTGGAAAGGTATGTGAGCACATTCCGTTTTTTTTTAAGAATAGTTACCCAAACCCTCACGTTGGCCTTGTTGTTGAGGCATGTTGCCGATATTTTTTTTTTGGTAAATCAGTCTATTTCTATTAAAAGAGTGTATGGTACAAGCTGGATTACAAACAATAAAGGCTAGATAACAGGGAACCAGAAATGAAGAACATTCAACCTCGGTCCCATAGAGTAGCCAAGAGAGAAGCAAGAGATACATACAGAAAAGCAAGAGAGCCACAAGAAAAACACTGGAAACTACCCCGAGTGGGTTGCTTCATCAGTACGACATTTATTTCCTTTCTTTTTTGAAACTCTGACCTAGCCATCCTGGGGTTGTTGGGCTGGTATCACTTGGAGCCTGTTGGTGTCTGAAGGAGAGGGCTCCTTATCTCAATCTGAGGAGGAGATTTCATGAGACCGTTTCTGTGCACTCGTGGGACCAGTGGGCACGACAGGGTCTGTCAATGTCATGTGCTTCTCTTGCTTTGAAACCTCCACATCTGTTTCAATCTCTTCCTCATCCTCATCTGAGCTGAAGGAGTCGATGTCATCCATGGGAGGCAGGACACAAGGCTTCTAGCTTTCGAAGTTTGATTTGCTAATGTTCTTCTTCTTTTGGGCTAGGAAGGAGAAGCAGGAGTTCTGAAGATGTCCGGTTTGGTGGCAGTGGCGGCATCGGAAGGCGTTATTCTCATATTCTAGGGTCTCTTTCCAATGGAAGTCTCCCACTCTGAAATTGATTTGATCTAGCAGGCCTTTGTTTATGTCTATTTCAACGCATATTCTATCGAAGGTGTATATGCCTGATTCCCCCTTGGAGGTATCTGTTGCCAGAAAGTGGCCTAGAGTATTTATGATTCCTTGAAAGACAAAATAGTGCCATAGAGGGGCCAGTAAATGTGGGAGCCTGACCCAAATGGGTAGCTTGGTGATGACGGTCGTGGAGGGGTCGAATTTTGGGAACCATGGTGTGAGGAATAGCCCAACTTTTCCCCAAAACCAAGGTCCTCCTATTAAATATTTTTGATAGTCATCCTCGAAAGCGAATAGAACTATAAAGAAACCCTTTGAGCAGAAGAAAATAAGGTTCTTATTGGTCCAAGCAGAGTGAACCCATTGATAGAGATCTAGTGACAATTTCCATAATCCATTGAATGGGAAAATTATGGCCCTTTTTGCATATTGTTGAAACTAGTCATCCATTGTTGGGTGGGAGATTTCAATCAATGGTATATCTTCCATTTTTTCCACTAAAAAAGGCTTGGGAGCCTCAGGATGAGGTGTGGATTTCTTGGGATGTTGTGCATGGACAAAATCCTTGTAGGGGAAAGCTTGTGCAAAGGAAGGTTGCCCGAAAGCCCCTCCTTGAAGACAGAAGGATAAAACCAGAGTAGTGTTTTTCTCAATGTTATAAAAAGAGAGCGGGAGGTTGTTATTGAGGTGTTTACCTTTGTAGAGGAATCGCTGCATGCCGGAAGGGATCCTCAACTTGTGTTCTAGGACATGTGTTAGAATTTTCACCCGATCTGCATAATGCACCCAACAAAGTTGTGTTTTTCCATTGAAAAGAATGATCTGGATCTGGAAGGAGGGTGTATTTCCTGCCTTTATAAGAGAGGTGCGATGGAGAGAGGCCCCAAGCTGGCGCGGAGGAAGGCTGTGAGTGGTAGATATTTCCCTGTTGTCGACTGTCAATAGGGATTTGATCCGATACGCGCAGATATTTAAGGGGCCCTCCATTATGAAGCCCTTCACTTTGAGGTGTGCACAAGATGCAGCAGAAGTCGCATCACATGGCTTGGGCCTGGTTAGATCTTGAGGGAGAGGTGAGAGGAGCCAGGCTTCCATCAAATCCCCGTTGCTATGAATAGAGGTCATCTTGTGCTTGGGCGAAGGCATGCCATGGTTTTGATTCTCTATCACAGCTGGATGGATCTGGGAAGCAATAGTTACCGGAGGGTGCTCACTGTTTCAGAACCGGGTCGTCGGTTTCCCTCTCGTAGCACTGCTCGTCCAGAGAGCTCCAACCCTGTTCCTATCGTGTGCGCTACTACAATTGGAGGCATCCCTTGCCACCTTCTTGCGGTTAAACTCTGTTATCTTTTTGTCTTCATGGCAGAGGAGGGGCTCTCCTTCTCCCAAACGAGGCTGTTCATGAGTTGCTGGAGGCTAAAGAGCTTCAGGGGTGGCATTCTGGCCATGGTGGCGGCCATGCAAGGAAGTCCTAGCACCATCAGAGGTTGTGCAACTCATTTTTCTTTTCTTGTTCGACCTCCCGAGGCATGGTGTCGATATTACTATAGTGTGAAAGAGTTAAATTCTTTTCACCGTTAATTAATTTTGTGTTGACCTCTATTAAAATGGTTTGTTAGCCTCTGACTGGTGTGGTGAGCTGCCATAACCACCATAAATTTGGTCAGACATCATTCATGAAATATTGTGAGGAGTTGATCCTCTGCAAGAACCTCCAAGCCTTCTAAGTTTATTTTTTCATCGTCGCCAGGGCCTTGTTGATTGTGGTGGTTGAGGGGGCCATTAAAATAAATTATAGGCAAAATGATCTCGTGACCATAGCTATACCGTGCTCATGTAACAACGAGACATGAAAAGGGTTTTGGAAACTTTTAGTCGTAGGGATCACTGAAAGATATGAAGAATAAGCTTTAATAGCAATAAAGGCCTACAAGAACAATCTTCTTACTCTGACATTTCAGAACGTTTCACTGAGTAGGGCATATATCAAGATTTCATATTTCCAGATTCCATAGGGATTTTTCTTCTCATTTTTTTTTTGTTTTTTGTTTTTGGTTTAGTTTTGTTTGCGTTTTACTCTTTTTAGCTCTAGAATTCCTTGGAAGCATTTGCATATTTTTATACTTTGAATAATGGAGAAATGTAGAATTCTCCAGATTATTCTATTATTAGTGATCAATTGTTATCAGTTAGATTGGATTCTATTTTTAAGGAATATGTTCAATTCATCAAAATATTTCCAAACTTATTTATGTATGAATGACTTGGTCAATGAATAGAAGTGTCTTCTTCAGGATGATCTTGGCTCGCCTAAGATATGCTCATTTCCTCCATTTATTGTCTCTCCTAAAATTTAAATTGGTATCAAAGTTAAATTTGTTTATCATTAATTAATTTTTTGTTGAATGCTATTAAATTGGTCTGTGAGCTACCATAACCACCATAAATTTGATTAGACAACATTCATGAAATGTTGTGAGCAAATGATCCTCTGCAAGAACCACCTAGCATTCCAAGTCGAATTTGTCATCATCGTCGAGCCATTGTTGATTGTGGTGATCAAGGGGGTCATGGGTGCGAGCGATCCATACATCGTTTACGTCCTCTTCTTCGCATATTCTTTGTCACAGTCATGCATGTGAACATCATCCTATTCTTCATACTAATCCAAATCCTCCTCAGATTCAATCTTTGGACTAATATAGTTGTTTCATACCATGTGTATGTTTTTTGCAGTTGTTAAGCGAGCGTTGTTTCCTGAGATTTGAAAGAGGGAGTGTCATTCGATTATCTATTCGACCTATGAAGGATCTCATACTGGCACCATAGCCGCTCTAATTGGACTCTCAAACTAGAGGGTTGAAGTTCAAACACTAAATCGTGCACATAAGCACACCCTGGAACAACGTTATTACACAATATCTTGTTATGAGTCGAGCTTAAGGCTCTTGATTCTTGTTTGAATATGTGTTTATTCTTTTATTTATTATCCCTCCTACTTATACCCGGTCGCTGCTCTAGTAACCATTTTTAGTAGAGTAAATTTTGAGACAGACACTGGTGATTGGATGTAATGCACAATTAGAAGGTTCTAAAGGGGTACATGTTCCATATCTATTATATTTTCTAGATATTATCAACATGGATCAAAATGGGTTGTTTTGATTGAATAGGTAACAAAACATCAAGTCTATCTAACAACAAGTTGTTACAATATGCTTTTGTTTGAAAAATCTTAGTTTTTCCTTTAGTGTGCACGAGGAAGTTGCATCAACAAGAGCTTTGTGATTTAAGCATTTTGTAATTTCGTAGATGTCAGCATTTATAGTACCAGAAGTTGTTGGTTACTTGTACCTTTTGATTAAAATGATTGTTGGATGCACACAAGTATGTGTGATTTTATCATATTAATGAGCTCATTTTTAATATGATGAAATATGTTCTCAACTAGTACATTGGAAGTAGTCATATCATTTTTTTTGGCCATGTATCCTCTTGTGTTTTTCCTGATTGTTTCGATCATTGCAAAGAAATACAATAGGCAGACTGGACCAGTGGGGTATAAAGTGGCTATGTGGATCGGCGTTGCACATTTCTGAGTGGCGCATTTTTTAGGAGTGTCAAAATGTGACTGGTGGCATCCTCTTCCTGTGATGATGGATAACTTGTGCACTGAGGAAGTTGAGTTTTGAAAGCACAATAGATGCATTGTGATTGTTGAATCAACAATTCTTTGTGATTTGATTGGTGGATGTGAGCAGTGATGGGTCAACAAAGGAGATTGAAACAGTCTCAAAGAAAACTAAAACATACGAGGATGGACGTTGTGCATGGACAACATCCTTGTAGGAGAAATATTTTGCAAGGGAAGGTTGCCCAGAATCCCCTCCTTGTAGACAGAGGGATAAAACCAGAGTAGCGTTTTTCTCAATGTTATAAAAAGAGAGTGGGAGGTTGTTCTCGAGCTATTTACTCTGTAGAGGAATCGCTGCATGCTGAAAGGGATCCTCAACTTGTGTTCTAGGACATGCATTAGACTTTGAACCCAATCTGCAGATTGTGCCCAACAAAGTTGTGTTTTGCCATTGAGAAGAATGATTTCGATCTGGAAGGAGGGTGTATTGCCTGCCTTTTCGAGAGATGTGCGATGGAGCGAGGCTCCAAGCTGGCGCGGAGGAAGGTTGTGAGTGGTAGATATTTCCCTGTTGTTGGCTGTCAATGGGGAGCTGATCTGAAACGCACAACTATTGAGGGGGTCCTTCATTCTAAGGTTTGCGCAGGATGCAACAGAATTTTCATCGCAGGGCTTGGGCCTAGTTAGGTCCTGAGGCATAGGTGGGAGGAGCCAGGCTTCCATCAAATTCACGTTGTTGTGAATAGACGATGTCTTGTGCTTGGGCGAAGGCATGCCAGGGTTCTGATTCTCTATCACAGCTGGATGGATTTGGGAAGCGATGGTTACCGGAGGATGCTCACTGAAATTTATGAAGAATAAGCTTTAATAGAAATGAAGGCCTACAAGAATAAAATTATTACTCTGACATTTCAGAATGTTTCATTGAGTAGGGCATATATCAATATTTCATATTTCCAAATTCCATAGGGATTTTTCTTCTCATTTTTCCTTTTTATTTTTTGTTTTTGGTTTAGTTTCTCATTTTAATTTTTTTTTTTTTGGTTTAGCTTTTTTTGTGTTTTACTCTTTTCAGCTCTAGAATTCCTTGGAAGCATTTGCATATTTTTATAGTTTGAATAATGGATAAATGTAGAATTCTCTATATTTTTCTATTATTAGTGATTAATTATGATCAGTTAGATTGGATTCTACTTCTAAGGAATATGTTTAATTCATCAAAATATTTCCAAACTTATTTATGTATGAATGATTTGGTCAATGAATAGAAGTGTCTTCTTCAGGCTGAGCTTGGCTCACCTCAGATATGCTTATTTCCTCCATTTATTGTCTCTCCTAGAATTTAAATTGGAATCAAAGTTAAATTTGTTTATCGTTAATTAATTTTTTGTTGAATGCTATTAAATTGGTCTATGAGCTACCATAACCACCATAAATTTGATCAGTCATCATTCATGAAATGTTGTGAGTAATTTATCCTCTACAAGAACCACCTATCTTTCCAAGTCGAAGTTGTCATCATCGCCGGGCCCTTGTTGATTGTGGTGGTCAAGGGGGTCGTGGGTGCGAGCGACCCAGACGTCATTTACGTCCTCTTCTTCGCATATTCTTCGTCGCGATCATGCATGTGAACATCATCCTATTCTTCATACTGATCCAAATCCTCCTTGGATTTGATCTTTGGACTAATATAGTTGTTGCATACCATGTGTATGCTTTTTGGAGCTGTTAAGCGAGGATTTTTTCCTGAGATTTGAAAGAGGGAGTGTTATTTGATTATCTATTCAACCTGTGAAGGATTTGATCCTGGCACCATTTCCACTCGAATTGGACTCTCAAACTAGAGGGTTGAAGTTCAAACACTAAATCGTGTGGATAAGCACACCTTGGAACGACGTTATTACACAATATCTTGTTGTGAGTCGAGCTTAAGGCTCTTGATTCTTGTTTGAATATGTGTTTATTATTTTATTTATTATCCCTCTTACTTATACCCAGTCGCTGCTCTAGTAACCATTTTCAGTAGAGTAAATTTTGAGACAGACACTGGTGACTGGATGTAATGCACAAGTGGAAGGTTCTGAAGGGGTACATGTTCCATATCTATTATATTTTCTAGTTATTGTCAACATGCATCAAAATGGGTTGTTTTGATTGAATAGGTAACCAAACATCAAGTCTATCTAACAACAAGTGGTTACAATCTACTTTTGTTTGAAAAAACTTAGTTTTTCCCTTAGTGTGCACGAGGATGTTGCATCAACAAGAGCTTTGTGATTTAAGAATTTTTTAATTTCGTAGATGTCAGCATTTATAGTACCAGGAATTGTTGGTTACTTGTACCTTTTGATTAAGATGATTGCTGGATGTACACAAGTATGTGTGAATATATCATATTAAAGAGCTCATTTTTAATATGATGAAATATGTTCTCAACTAGTACATTGGAAGTAGTCATCTCTTTTTGTTTGGCCACATATCCTCTTGTGTTTTTTCCTGATTGTGTCAATTGTTGCAAATAAATAAAATAGGCAGACTAGACCAGTGGGGTATAAAGTGGCTAAGTGGATCGGCATTGCACATTTCTGAGTGGCACATTTTGTAGGAGTGTCAAAATGTGACTGGTGGCATCCTCTTCCTATGAAGGACGGAGAACTTGTGCACTGAGGAAGTTGAGTTTCGAAAGAACAATAGATGCATTGTGATTGTTGAATCAACAATTCTTTGTGATCTGATTGGTGGATGTGAGCAGTGATGGGTCAACAAAGGAGATTGAAACAATGTCGAGGAAAACTGAAACATATGAGGAAAAAACATCAAGAGACATATGCAATATATTTTTCAGTTGAATTTGGTGAATACTTTCAGGTTGACATTGATGGACTTGTAGCTGATCAATTCAAGGATTAGAATTAAGATCTAGAATTTCATGAAATTGTAAAAAGGTTAATGTCAAAAATTATATATTCAAATCCAAATAAGATAATTCACTTTTCTTTCCCTTAAAAGACAAAATGAATGATGTTAGATCTAAGACTTTTGTGATCCATAAAGTAGATAAATGTTTTTTGGATTAATCATGTCATTAGGATTTAGTTGACGTTTTGAGCCAACTAATGTGGTTCATCCTCAGGACAAGTACCTAAGGATGAACCACATTAATTGGTTCGAAATGTCGACCAAATCCTAATGATGTGATTAATCCGAAAGACATTTATCTAAAATGAATGATGCCATTATGCTCTCTAGATACCAAATCTAAACCTGAACATTGCCTTCACAAAAATACACAAGAGACAAAATCACGGAAGTCATGAGTCATACATAAAGTATTTACATCACCACCAACGATGTGTAAATAGTATAAACAATAACAAGCAAGGTATATTCATACATATTTCACGAATTCTTTTCTTCAAATACAATTGGCTTTTGGACTATGTATCCATATATTCTTTCACTTCGGAAATAATCCTTGTCTAAAATTCCTCCATGTAAATTTGTAAAATCATTAGAGTAAAAATACAGATCTAGTTGAAGAATAATTACACAAACTTGCAAGAATTGAAAAAGAAAACAAGAAATAGAATTGAGGATGAATTTGATTACTCAAAATTAGTTTGAGAATCAATACATATATCAATTAAGTTAAGCTTAGTTTTACATGCAATAACTATGGATAATTAATGCTAAGTGTGCTTTATGTTATGTTAACATGCACAAAAACCACATGCAAGAACATATCGAAGGATGTGCTTTGTAGCTTTCTAGTGTAACTCATGTGGCTCTTGCATGTATGTGGAAACTGCTCCTACAACATATGAGAGATCAATATGGGAGTGAGTGAGATAAATAAGACTTCCCACAAGCTGACGGTACAATGTGCAATCAACCAATAGTGTGCCTTTGTCATTCTGAAGCATTATCCATGATAATAAAGGTGTGGTTGCTAGCTTGCAGACACTCATGTGAAATCATGCCAAAATATCTCTACCATACTTTGGTTGAGAAATGGTAATCTGAGAACCACTTTGATTGATATCTAGTCCAAGGAATAAATTTAGCAAGCCCATTTCTGTCATAGAAAACCACTTATGTAATGAAATTTTAATCCCAGCAATGGAAGAAGTTGAACTACCTCTTATCAAAATATCATCTACGTAGAATACTGTGATCAACAAGGAGTCAATTTTCTTCAAAAAATAAACATTGGAATCAAATTTGCAGTGTACAAAATTTTTAGATAACAAATAGGAATACATCGTTTCATACCACACTCTAGGTGCATGCCTGAGGCCATAGAGAGACTTCTTTAGTTTTCATACCAAAGATGAATTTTGCATGAATACATGTGGGCTACTCCATGTATATTTCCTCCTCAAGATCACCGTGAAGAAAATAATTCTTCACATCCATATGATGCACCTCCCATCCTCTTGTTGTTGTAATGGAGAGAGCTAGCTGAATGAAATCCATTTTTTCCACTGGAGAAAAAGTATCATCATAGTCAATGCCATATACTTACTGAAAAGATTTTGCTACCAACTATGCCTTATATCGAATAAGTTGGCCATCTGCTACTTTCTTGGTCCGATAAACCCACTTGCACCTCACAATTTTACGATTGAAAGGAACTGGAACTAGATTCTCAGCCTGCTTCTTAATGAGAGAGTTGTATTCCTCATACATTGTTGCTTCCCATTCAGTATGCCTAGTTTCTTTTGCAAAAGCCTGTAGATCTGATGCATGCATCATATAAACATGCATGGGCATGGATGGCTCCATAGTTAAGAGTGCTTTTGGATATTCCTCAAACTGAGGTATAGAAGCAAGATTATCTAGATATCACTCATGTTGCGCCATTTTTGTGTTGAAGGTGGTCGAGAATCTTTTGAACTACATGAGGAAGTATGATCTCGATGTTCAAAAACTGGTGGTCGAACAGGTGTCATGAGAAAAGGCACATCTAGATCATAATTCTGATCTGAAGTATCATCTGCATACTCATCAATAAGTGGTGAGGGAAACTTGGAAACAGGTTCATCTGTTGGTGCATGCAAAATATATTTATCAAAATTTACACTCATTTCAATAAATAGCTTTTCAATGTTGATATCAAGAAATCTACATCCTTTGAATTCATCAGAATATCCAACAAACATGCATGCTTTACTTTGAGGCTCCAAAGCCTTTCTCTTCTCTATAGGAATGAGGGCCCATGCTCGAGATCCGAAAATGTGGAAATGACTGACTTCAGGTTGCTTGTCAGTGCAAGCCTCAAAATGTGTTTTTCCAGTAAAATATTTATGAGGAGATATATTTTGGATGTATCACTACAAGGAAAAGACCCTTTAGCAAAGGTTATAAAGGGGGTTTTTAATGTTATAAAATTGGCCAAATTTGTTTATAAAAAAATTTCTACAACATCCATTTTTGGTAACGAAGGTTTTGACAGAGCTTATAACGGAATTTCAACACAACTAAAAAAAATTGGGTGGCTAGAGGTTATTTCGGATGTTTTTCTCATCGGTGCAAGCATCAGGTGCAACGCACTGGTGTGTTGTACTATGAACGCGCCGGTACTTTAAACCTACCAAGCACCAGAATGGAAAACAAATTTCAGACGCCCCAGGGCATTTAGCAATGGCCTGGTGCATGTCAGCCAGCCAGTCGCACCGGGCCATTAAGGTGTAAAACTATACTAGGAACTCTAGGTTATAAAATGCACCAGGCCATTAAGTTATAAAAATGCACCAGTGCGTTAAAGGAAAATTGTACCAGTGCATGCAATGGCTATCAAACCGCCTAGGTGGTAGTCATCGATAAAGTGCATCGAGCGTTGTAATTGGTATTGGTATTTTTGTGGTTCCCATAAGTCGTAGAAACGCACTAGTGCGCATTTAAATCATACAAATGCACCGGTGCACAGTAACTAACACACACCGACGTTTATTTTGTTTTTTTTAGAAACATTGACCTGTGACAGTGCAATTATTGTGACTATTTTAAATTTATTATTCATCAAAATTTGACATATATATTATAAAAATATGCATATCAATTAAATTTTTATTAGTGCATTTATATGTGATGTTTCGATTAATTTGTTATATCACATCATCAGATTTCGCATCTCATCATTATAATATTAAATCATCCATATATTTAATCATTTGTGTAACATTTCACAGCAATGATGGAGAACGCAATAGAACAAATTAAAACTAGATATATATATGTGTGTGTGTGTGTGTGTGTGTGTGTGTGTGTGTGTGTGAATAATACACTCTTTTTCATACAAAATGGGATAGTTATTGGTATCTCGTTGTCTTTCAATTGTGACACTATGTCCATTACATTAAACAAAAAGTCAGATTTCACAGACAAATATTTCAAAAAATAAAATGCCTTGCTTTGATATCCAAACATATTTATCATCATTCTTCACTAAAATTGTTGTCACTTCTCGAGCTACTTCCATGACGGGTTATTTTGAGGAATGTTGTGTTCAATGTGTTTATTTTTTTATTCTTCTTCAAGTTCCATCTACAAACATAAAAATAAACTGTAATGAGTGTATATACATTGTTCAGAATAATGAAAATTGCAATATTAAATAATATACATCAATGTAAATAGAAAAGAAATATACCATAGCAAGAATTGACTCATGAACTATACACATTATTTTAAAACCAAATTTCATGTCATCTTTCAACAATTCTTTTATTGGCGCAGTTCCATACTTTGTTTCCTATAAGTTTTATACCCCATAACAAATCATATATTTAATATAAAAGATTTTTTTTCTTTTATTAATTTTATTAATTATAGACGGAGCTAAGTAAAACAAAATAGATGCTTACAAATTCCACTTTTAATTTCTAATATGCCAACATATAATGACAACCCATATTTAACCCAATGTCAATAAATTTGTCTCATGGTTCTTCTTTGTATGTTAGCACATGTTTGAATACATTCAATGATGATTATTGTAAAACAACTTAAAATATACAAAAATGATATATAGTTAAGTTGTTATAAGGAAGTAACAATTACTCAAAAACATAGATATCAACCATTTTCTTCCTTGTCATCCTGTTTTATGTGATGAATGGGTTCCATTTTCTTTTCTTTTTTGCAAGAAAATACTTGAAAATTAATATTTAATGTGTTGAGGAGGTAAATCCCCTCTGCGGACAGAGGCGATCCCTACTAGCCCAGCACGGGTCTAGCAACAATCATCAAATGCTACATCGCAAGTTCCTAATTGCGAATAAACAGACCAACAATGGAGGCCTACCTGGACTCCAACGCTATGATTCGTAGAAGAGACAGCGTTCCCGTTCCTCAGCCTCGGCAGATCACGATCCCCACGATCTCCGTGGATGGACACCTGCACATGCAAGAAACAACACGAATACAAGCATAAAATCCAGAATACGCAACTATATATCAGTCAGAAAGGATATAACTCATCATTATCATAAGTGAAAAATAGAGTGGAACCATAACCAGTAGTCATTCATTAATAAACAATCGAAAGAGAGTACAACTAATTTTCTGACGCTGAGATCTCCTTCGGATGGGTCTCCAGTAGTGCACGTCTCATAAAGCCTGCCAAGGATGGGACAAGACTCTCATAGAGTCTCTCGACGATAGTCTCCTTGCTTGAGTCGGCCTTAAGGGAAGAATGAGGGCTCTTGCAGCATGAAGGCTCTTGGGAATTTGGAGATTCAAAGCTTAGGCACTTCAAGACTAGCTTGCAATGGCAATGGGAAAGCTTTTATAGATGGAGGAAGGGGAGTTGGGATCCCTATAACCATGGGATTGGCCCTATCTTCAAGGAAGCTTCCATGAGAGGTGGGAAACCACTTCCCTTTCATGGAACTCCCGGAGCCAAACCTCCCAACTCAAGATAGATAGCAGTTTATGAGTCTATTGAAATGAAACTTCCACCATTCTTATTTAAAAAACACTCCTTAAATTGGCTGGCGCGACTACGACTCTGGGACAGAGCGCCAGTTGGCGTGGCCTCTTTGTAGGATTTTCCTCATTGGCGCGAGTGATGAACTGGCTGCCCGCGCCAATGCAAAAAGGGATGTTTTTATGGTTTTTTGCAAGGAGATGTCTTTAGGGAAATTGAAGCTCATGTTTAGAGAAATGAAATGATAATGGTTTCAAGGCATGACATTGCTCACAGGTCACATCATGGGCCCTCCAATGTGCGGGACGGGGAATGGTAGGGACGGTGACAAATTACTGTGTAACATAATGCTAAATTGTTTATTTATTGGACCTAATCAAAAAAATAAATGATTACATATTACATTTTAAGCACGTTGTGTTTGAGATGGCTCCTCATGTGATGCAATTATGTCCATTTCTTTGACCATCTCCTTGTACACCTTTTTGGATATGCCTACTGGCATATTTCTGATATCACCTCATTCATCCTTTGAGATTTTCATAATATTCCTGAAAATGTAACATGAAAATAAACTATTAAATTTTTATACTGATATACGAAAAGTAAATATAACAAAAGTGACATTTATAAATGATTGCTTTCTAGTAATATATACATATAATTCTGGAAAATATATTTAAAGTAATATTACATTTTCATTCCTTTTTTTTGTACGTTTTTTATATTAAAAGTTTGACATATCTCATTGACTAATTCTCTGGAAGCTCGCGGCAGCAGATGACCAACTTCTTAATGAATGGCAGAAGAAGGCAGCAAATGCGAGGAGGATATTGTTAGAGGGAGTTTGAGATCATATTTTCTCGAGTCTCCATGGAAAGACAACTCCATATGCTATGTGGAAGGCCTTAACAGATCTATTTCAAAGAAACCACAGTGACCATAGAAAATTGGCACTCAAGGACAAGCTCAGGAAAATCAAAATGGAGAAGGGTGACACAGTCCATAAATACTTGACCAAGTTCACTCAATGTCGAGATGAGATTGGAAGTCTTGGGATCACTGTAGCTGATGATGACTTGCTGAGCCTAGCACTTCTAGGCCTTCCCAAGAGCTGGCATAGTTACCGGAATATGACCAACCAAACAATCCAATGCCTTTTATAATGAATTTTTAATATATATATATATATATATCGGCTTGCATTGATTATTTACTAAATTAATATACACTAGCACCTTTATTCCATAACATTCAAAATACAAGGTTGGATGGTTTCGCGTTGAAAATTATAGAACCCCTATATTCCCTTGATAGCTAAAATACATGTTTCACGTCAGAAATTATATATTTAAATCCAAATAAGATATAACATATATACAACTACATAAATATAATAGTGAAAAAAACTCATTTTTAAATTGAATTTATCTTTCTTTAAAAAACCAAATAAATAATGTTATATCTAAGACTATTGTGATCCATAAATTAGATAATTTTTTTAATCGCATCATTAGGATTTGTTTGACATTTCAAACCAACTAATGTCATCCATCATCAGGACAAGTATCTAAGGATGAACCACATTAATTGATTTGAAACGTCGACTAAATCCTAATGATGTGATTAATTCGAAATACATTTATCTAAAATGAATGATGCCATTATGCTCTCCAGATAGAAAATATAAACCTAAACATTGCCTTCGCAGAAATACACAGGAGAATAAATCACAAAAGTCGTGAGTCATACGTAAAGTATTTACATCACCACCGATGATGGGTAAATAGTATAAACAATAACAAGCAAGGCATATTGATACATTTTCCACGAATTATTTTCTTCAAATACAATTTTCTTTTGGAATATGTATCCATACCTTCTTTCACTTCAAAAATATTCCTTGTCTAAAATACCTCCACGTAAAATTGTAAAATTATTACAGTACAAATACAGATCTAGCTGAAGAATAATTACACAAACTTGCAAGAATTGAAAACGCAAAAAAGAAGAAGAATTGAGGATGAATTTGATTACTCAATATTAGTTTGAGAATCAATACATACATCAATTAAGTTAAGCTTAGTTGTACATGCAATAACTATGGATAATTAAAGCTAAGAGTGTTTTATGTTATGTTAATGTGCACATACACCACATGCAAGAACCATTAGGGGAATTTTGAGGTCTAAAATGGGCCTCCTAAGAAAAATGTACAACCAAAATAAACTTTATAAGAACCAATAAAATTCAAGATGATCATGTCAACCATGGGGATGATTCACCATTTTGGCAGTAAAAAATTAAAAATATTAAAAAATAATAAAATAATAAAATAATAAAACTACCTTTTCAACTCATATTTTCAACTTATCTCCCTAAGGTTTTACTCAAATTTTGAGTGGGAGTACTCATTGGATACAAAATTTAATTCCTCATCCTAGGAGTACCCTTGTTGCATAGTACATGAAAAACGTGATTGCATCAAATTTTGCATCCAATGAGTGTTTCCACTTGAAATTTGAGTAAACCCATAGGGAGATAAGTTGAAAATACAAGTTGAAAAAATAGTTTTTTCTTTTTACCCTCTAAAATTTGATGATGTAATATAATATTATTTTATTACTTCCACTATTATTTTATAATTTCCTTAGGAGACCCATTTTATACCTCAAAACTCCCTTAATGTAGATTTAACTAACTAAATCCAAGTGCACACAACATGTAAGCACTCGAGTTAACTAGATAAAGCTAGGTGTGTTAGTGTCAGTTTTTTCATCCTGCCACCAGTGATCAAATAGACTCTTATCATGTCTTATTACGGTCCCATTGTCAATTTTTTTGTCATTCCATTAGGTCATCATGAAAAATTTTGGTCACTGGATGTAGATCTAGGTCTAATTTTACTCCTTCCAAAATATTACTAGTTGTTGGCTCATTTCACCTCTCAGCTGAGTGTACCATCATTCATGAGTTGTCATTATCATTACATTCATTTTCATCATGGTTTCATTCAATCCAAAGTATTTATTAGGTCTTAGGGTTCCAAGGTCATCAAATCATCATTTCATGCATAAAGTCCAGCAAGTGAGTCGAGTGATAATAAAGAAGTTTCATCAATAAATTTGATTTCAAAGAAAAATGTAATTTTATGTTCCTAATTTGTAATAAGTACTTAAGAGTTCCAAGTAGTTGCAAATGCTCAAGTTCCACCAGCAAATTTCCAAGGTTCCTAGAAGAATTTAGTGTTCCAAAGCCACCAAAATTTTAAAGTTCAAAGATCAAGTTCAAAGGTTAAAGGTAAAAATCAATGAAAGGTTGATTTAGAAAAAGGGAAATGTGGGCCCATATTCATTTATTGATTTTTCTCCAAGTATAAAAGGCCCTAAAAAACAAAATTCATTCATTCTCACTCTCCAGCATCGAGCTCTCAAACTTTACCAAGTCAAAAATGATTTTTTGCCTCAAAAAATTGAGTTCCTGGCTCGACGTTGCGCTTTTCCTGAAGGAGTTGGACTTTTCAGGTGAGCACGTTGCGCTTTTCCCAAAGGCGTTACACTTTTTGCAGAGCTCGTTGCACTTTTCTCAAGGACGTTGCGCTTTTCTTAGTGAAGTAGCTACAACCTTAAACTGTTTGCAACGGTTCTGAGGGCCAACTAAAGGTTTCTTCATCTATCTTCAAGTAAGTTTCATCTTCCAAACCCCTCACAGCTCAATTTCATAAATTTTTGGTGAAAACTTCCCATTTCCCTCCATGCAATGCTCTAGTGATTAAACCCTAGTTTTAAAAGTTTGCAAGCTAAATTTGTTTTCCACTAGACCTTTTTACTTCCCTCACACTCTAATTCATCCCCCACTACCCTCACATCCCTTCATTCCCCACTCCTAAGTCATATTCCCTAAAACCCTACCCCTACGTTACGCTTTTCTAGGCAACTAGACTACATCCTTGTAATAAAATTCCATACCCCATCCCCCTTTTCATTTAAACTCCCCATCACTTCCCTACGGTTCCTAACCCCCTTGCATCCTTCCCTAAATTTTCCCACACTTTCCCCAACTCCCTAACTTCATCATCCCACTCCCTTTTCCCTCCCCTTCTCCCCTAGGGTTTCTAAGCCAAAAAAAATATCATGGAGGGAGAGACAAACATCATGGAGGAGGAGAGACACACCATGTAAGAAGAGAAGAAGATATACAAAAAAATGAGGGAGAATATTAAGGTTAGAGCCATCAAACACTAGGGAATTTATGTCATCACCCCTAGCAGTTAAATGTTTCGAGCATGTAGGTTGTTTTGAGTTTTGTGAAATGGTCCAAAGAGTGCAGAGCCATCCTAATTTGACTAGGATATTCATTACCAACCTACAAAAAGACCAAGTCACTATTGTAGGGATGACATTCACCATTTCCACAGACATCATTGTAGGAACAACAGGGATACCTAATGTTGGTAAAAAGTGGTTCAAAACTCGGGATTTGGATGCCCAACTATATGAACCCTATGTAAAAGAACCTTACAAAAACAACATTAAGAAAATATTCCCTTTTGGCTAGCTGCTTAATAGGTTTTCTCCCATGATGAAGATAATCCTAAAATATTTCACTCATGAGGGTAGATTCTCCAGGTTTTACAGCTACCACATCAGGTTACTTATGCATTTCACTAGGGTGAAATTGCTCAACATTCCCTATTATTTGTACAAGAGCATTGATAATATGACCTACATAGTACATAATAGAGAGTATGAGCTTCAAATGAATAGTCTCTTCCATCGTTCACTCAACAAAATTGTTGTACTTCATCACCTCAAACAGCTGAACATTTCATGGGAGACTTTCACTGAGGCAGAGGTCTTCACAACACCACCAAATCAGCGTACTAGATCTATTCTAGCATCAGCATCAATTTCTCGAAAACAAAATAAGTCATCTAGCAGGGCTACAGATAGGAAAGGTAAAAAGGACAAAGAGCTCAAAACCTATCAGAGAGGACATAGGGAAGTGTTTTCTCCACAAATTGTGGAAGGGGCCTTACTTTCTACATTAGCAAAATAGGGATATCATAAGCAGCAGGAGATAATTGTCCAAGAGAAGTAATCCCTTCACCATGACATTGAGATGGTCGACTTGGAGGCCCAAGATGAATAAGAAACCCTAAACCTGGTCATCAAAGAGAAATATGCCAAAACCAGAGAGCTGCAAGATAATTTTGCGAGGGCACAGTTTGTTATCTCCTTCCTTGAGAAAGAGAACAAACAATTGAGTGAAAAGAAATTACTCTTGGAAATGGACTTTTTGAAGGCTAAGAGGAAAAATTTCAAAGGCAAAGCAGTAATGGGACATGATGAGTGTGATGAGGATGAGGTTCAGATCACTAAGAGAAGGCCAAAAACAAGGGGCCTTAAAAAATCATTGGAGCGGGAAAAAAAACATGAGGCGCTTCTTGTAGAGGAACTCACCTTTGAGGAGAGGATTGCCATGAAAATGAATGAGAATAGGGAAATTTGGCTTGACAGCGAAAACATATACCTATAGAAGCTCCTTCACAAGGCCAACAAGGATAATCAGATGTTGAGGCATATGGCTCATGACTACCATACCAGAAACAAATTTGCAATGTCAAGGTTAAGAAATTGAGGGATAAGCTCAAGGAAACCCTAATCAGCCAAAAAGAGAAGGGTAAAATTGACTTGCTTGCTGATGCCTCCTTGGTAGCATGAAATACTTCATTAGGACCTCATTCAACAATTTTGAGAGTCTTTGGGAAAAAATTGACATTTTTGGCATTTTGGTCAAATTTTACAAACTTTTTGCACAGTCAGCCTACAAAAAGCGTAGCATGGGCCACGCTGCACTTTTCCTGGGAACCTTTAAATGATGAAAAATTACTTGGGATAAATAGAGAATGGCCTCTACATCACATTTTGACTACTGGATCTCCAAAATCTGAGCTTTTTACAGGTCGAAAAGCCCAAAAACCACCTAAAAAAAATTTTATGCCACTATTTTCAGCCTCACGTTGCGTTTTTTCACCAGTCATGGTAGATTTCAGTTTTGAAGAGATTAACTCCATCATTTTTAGTGATTGAGGACATATTTTACAACTACACAGGAAGATATTTCCAATGAGCTATCTTGGGCTCAATTTAGAATTCAGAAAGGTAGTCAAAAGTTAAGTGGAAGCCCACGTTGTGCTTTTCCGAGGGGCACGATGCACTTTTTGCACACATGCTACACTTTTTCCAGTCTCATATTTTCTTTAGAAATTTCACCTTTTCTCAGTTGATTGATGGATTCCATGGATTTTTACTGATGTAAATGTAAAAATAAAATGTAATTATGTCTTTTATAGTTACTAGAGGTAGATGAATCAAGTAAATTTGTAATTTTGGGTCAAGTGAATCAGTTTCATCAAAGATAGGGATGAGTTTGTTGACCTCCCTAGTCATTAGGATTCTAGTTGAGGAATTTGGGTAACATCTCCACAAGTCATGGATTCGACCCCTGAGAGTCGGGAGAACTTTTTTGGTCTTGTTGACCACACTTTGTCAACGACCCCATAGTAGTACACCTCGATTTTTTTCAAATGGGACTTATCATGTTCGAGGTTCACGCCATTCAGATTTCATCGACAGCCAAATTTTTTTATAAATGATGTAAACCCATTCTGAATTTTTATGATGTAAATGATCTAAGTAATACCATCATGTATGTAACAACCTAGGTAAGCCTAGTATGTTGGTGACGATTTCTATCCTAGGAGGTTTTTTGTCTCACTGATTTACTTTTGTTTTTTGACACAAGTTATCGGCAGATTTTTCCCCTCCAACCTCACCCCAAAGCTAGGGTGGATTTTTTCATCAGCATGCTAAGTGAGTCCTAGTGTTTTCTATCGAGTCCTTGTAAAAGTAGTTTGGGAATAATCCTAGCTAGTTGGCTAGATAATTTTATTACAAGCTACCTGGTCTACTAGATCATGTTTTGAGTCGTAGAATTGGGTACCTATTTGAGGGTATATACGAATGGGTACTCCCCCTTCAGTTGTCTAAATGTATTTATCTTATGTAAAGAGAGTTGGAAAGAAAAATTAAATCCCTTCTTAGTCAATTAATTAGATTTTCTGGTCAAATTAATTAAAAAATCTTAAGCCAGAAATTTAATTAATTTTAGGTCGTAGGTGAGTATAAAATCCTTCAAAGGCAAAATTCGTTGGTCCTTAAAAAATGAATTTTTAAAGGCCCCAGGCCAAGGGAATATTGAGAATTTCAAAAAAAATTGGACCCTTAGGCCTAGGTGGTTAAGTCAAAATAAAAATTTTGAGGTAATTAACTCAAAAATATTATTTTTGAGTTAATTAAAATGGATTTAAATGATAAATTCGTTTTTTCCTCAAATTTATAATTTCAACGGTCCAGATTAAAAGATGATCAAATCTTTTTGACGGTCGAGATTATTTTGACATGGATCAACCGAACTAGCCGTTGGATATTTTGTTTTATAAATTAGAGGTCTTGATGTGACATTTGCATCCGATCTTTGGATCATGCACTTGTCTTGGAGGCTCTTGTGATTTCTTTTGATGAATAAAACATAAAGACTTTGGGGTTACAAACTTTGGTGTTCCTTTTCCAGATCTATGTGGTGATTTATTTCTAAACTATGCTATTTTGTTTAGCATTTTTATGGTTGATGGCCTTCATGGATTGATCTACATACAGGTATCTTGTGCAGTTTTCTGGGTTCATAAAATGACATTGTTGATTTAATGGAAATACTAGTTATATATTTTTCTGAAGGATCTCATGTTTATTTTCTTAAATCTCTATCAATCTAAAGTTCATATCTAAGCGTGCCGGGAATCATTTTTTTTCTTAAGGTTTGAGCGTTTGGGGAAGTCTTCAATTGGACTAGCCAACTCTCAGATTTCGTAAATCTAAAAAATCCCATCGTTTCTAATTTCTCAAAGCTATCTTACGAAATTGTGTTTTTTAATAGGGTCTTCTAGGGCTTGTGCCTCTCTTAAAATTTTCTATCTTCTAAATCGTGCTGAAATGGGTTTAAATCTGGCTATGTGGGCCTCTGTTCTATAGATTAGCATTGTAAATTTGTATATTTTCTCTAGACTGTAAGAGTTTAATAAAATTTTTGTGCATATTTTTAGATCTGTCTGGTTTTTTGCAGGTTCGCAGGGGGTTTTCATAATTTTTTTTTAAATATTTGAGCCAGATCTAACCCCAGAGGGAAAGATCTGGCCTCAAGATTGCTTCTGTTGGCATATCTGAATGTTATTTTGTTAAAGGCGCATCTAAAATTTGAGTTACGTGGGAAAATTTTGAATCTGCTGGACGATTTTAAATGTGCTGGGTTTGTTGAGGTTTTCTTTGCCTCTGGTATAAAACGCTACACAAGACACATTTCCTTGCTTCTGCATATGCCGTCTCTTCTCCCTTATGTGTCCTTCCTATCTGCTGTTGTCCCTTACCGTCAGTTTCACATCCATTTGCAGCCTCGTTCAAACCCTTTTCCTCTGCCACCGTTGTGCCCCATTTGCTCTGTCGTCGACCCATTTTCCTTAGTCGCCGCTGCAGATCTATTCCGTTCCCTCTTCCATGTTCGCTGCATCATTCGCATCGACCCTTCCTTACCCGTCGAGCCCTCCAAACTGTTTGCTTTCTTTCCTCTGTCGTCGAGCCATTTGCCTCGCCGCCTCGCTTCTTCCTCTGTGTATCCCTTTTTCCGCCGTCCATATTTCTCCTCGACCTGCACAAAAAAAAAACCAATAAAAAAAAATAACGCATACAATAAGTCCGAAAAACCTTAAGTATATGCGTTTATTTTCATTATCGAATTCATTTTGTGTTGGGTTAACGTTAATGTGTAGTTTTAGTTTAAGTTTGATTCTTGTTATTTAGCTTTTAGGTTTCATTTTATGCGTTAGTTTTAGATTAAATTTTTGTTAAGTTTTGAATCTTAGATTAAACGTAGACTTTAGATGTTAGTTTTTAGATTTTAATTAGTGTGTAAGCACTCGAAAGATCAACCTTTGAAATGGGCCTTTAGGCACTCGCCCCATTGATAGAGAGGGGGAGAGAGAGATAGAAGATAAGCACTCTCTTACCTATCAAGTAGGGAGAGAGAGCAGTCGACCCATCGATCTCAGGAGGGCCGAAGCAATAAAGAAAAGATCCATCCCATAAGGGGTCCATATAATCGCACTAAATTTCCATCGATTGTGTGTGATCCTTAAACAAAGCCGGTCCGGTCTTTCTTCGGCCATAAATTCTGTTAGTTTGCTGCTGTCGTCGATGGTTGAAACACCAGGGGATAGATCTATATACTTTTCACCCTTTATCCAGATCCCACCCAACCCCAATGACGCAGCTTTCAACCGCTACGCGCCTCGGCGTTTGGCTTTAGTTTTAGTTTTTTGTTTTAATTTGTTTTTAGTTTTAGATTGTAAATTTAGATTTTAATTCGTAGTCTTAGTTTCATATATATATATATATATATATATATATATATATATATATGCTATTTAAAAAATAATATAAAAATAAAAAAATTCTAAAAAATTCTTTTATAGTCAAATGAGCTTCTAAATCTTAATCTAAAGTTTGACTATATAAAATTTTAATTTTTGGCTTGGGTTATTTAGAACATCATAAATTCAGAAATATTGCAATGATCTGGCATTTCAATTTGTTAGTCGTCTCATGATAGCATTGCTGTGGATTCAGATTATTTTAAAGAATAGTTGTGGTGCATTCTATTGAATATTATTGTGGTCATTTGTGTTCTCATAGCAGCAGTTATACATCAATTACTTGGCTTTAATTGCATAACGGGATCCTTTAACTCCATAAGGCATTGGTTTTAATATAATTGGATCTGTGAAATCTTGTTAATCTCATCAAGTACGTGGTTATTTGACTCTGTCTCCTGAAGTGGTTGACTTGCAACCAATTATTTTTCTTCATTTCTGATTAGGGTCTACCTCCCTTAGCTTTCAAGGAGACAGCTTAGATAGGGAGATTGGGGATTAGGGTGACAACCCTTGATCTGAGCGATTTTTGCACTGCCTAGACATTCTGTGCGGAAACAGGTCTATATCTTTCATTTTCTTTGTCATTGCAAGGGTTGGATGTTGTGTAATTTATCTTTGAGCACTAGTGTATTCAGTAATTTTGGCAGGAACTAATAAACAAAGTTGCAGCTATTTTGGTGGGATTCATATGGTATGTGTTTTAGGAGTGTTTCCTCTTATGTTCTCATATGTTTGAATGTATTATGATTTCCATATTCATGTCCATCTCTAAATGTGATTGATTTCTAAGTTAGATAATTACAATTCATTATTTTGATGCTTTGCTTTGAAGGAATTATCACAGTTGTGTTTCACTTTCGTCTCATTAAAAGAATTCATGATTTCCATGCTCTATTTGAAACCCTAGCAGTCTCTTACACTCATCAACATACTTGAAAGTGCTAAAGTGTGTGCCTACCTTGCCCCATCAGATATCCGCAGGGCTGATCCTCAGTTCCCTAACTTAGTTCTTCCTAAACCTAATTCACCATCCAACACCCAAAATCAATCAACCAAAGCCTAGAGCCTGTTATACCTAGCCTAAAATCATCATTATCCAGTCAATTTGGTTATGATCTCAGGAGAGAGACCTCTCCTTCCTAGTAGGGTTAGCTACTAGTTCAAAGTGGCATGTGGTTACCTTTGTTGGTCTCCTTCTGAGCCTTTGAATATCCAATGGAGTGATAACAAGGTGCACATTACATGAAATAATAAAGTTGAACTGAAGCTAATTAAGGCCAACTAGGTGTATGTACACCAACACCCTCTCTTAAGCATAACTTAGGTGAGCGTAATTTCAAAATTAATGAGCTTCGGCAACAAGGCTAGTTTAAGCACCCATATACAATGCATGAAAAGAGGAAAGAGGGAAAACCTAGTGGGAAGAAAACCCCCCCTCAAAATATAATGCAAAAATTAGAGAAAATACAACTACTAAGCAGTTGTGTCCTTCACCTTGAGACGATCTCGCAGAAATCAAAATTTCTACTCAGTGAAAGTCTTAGTGAAGGTATCAGCAGTCTGCTCAAAACTGAGACAGTACTGAAGATCGATGATCCCATCATGAATTACTTCTCTGGTGAAGTGCATGTGGATCTCGATGTGTTTGGTCTATTTTCATTGCACTAGATCTCCGTAAAACTTTAGCATACTTTGATTCACACCAGATGACAGTTGGACAGTGGACACTGATACCAAGATCAGATAGGAAATTTTGTAGCCAAATGGCCGGAATACTGGCATTGATTGCTCCTCTGTACTCAGGCTCTACTGATGGTAAAGAAATGGCAGCCTTCTTCTTGCTTGACCAAAAATTTGGATTGGATCCCAAACTAACTACATAACTGGAGGTGGACTTGCAATCAATGTTGTCGCCAACCCAATCTAAATTTGTGAACCCAATGAGATCCAAAGAAAACTTTGCTACATAATTAATCCCATAGGTGATTGTCCCATGGAAATATCAAAGGATGTGCTTTGCAGTTTTCCAGTGTAACTCGTGTAGCTCCTTCATGTATCTAGAAATTGCTCCTATGACATATGAGATATCAAGACAGGAGTGATTGAGATAAATAAGACTTCCCACAAGTTGACGATACAATGTGCAATCAACCAACGGTGTGTATTTACCATTCTGAATAATTATCCATGATAATAAATGTGTGTTTGTTGGCTTGCAGTCACTCATGTGAAATCATGCCAAAATAATTCTAGCATACTTTGGTTGAGAAATGGTAATCCCAGAACCACTATGATTCTAGTCCAAGGAAGAAATTTAGCAAGCCCATGTCTGTCATAGAAAATTTCTTATGTAGTTCAGTTTTAATCTCAACAATGGAAGAATTTGAACTACCTATTATCAAAATATTATCTACATAGAATACTATGATCAACAAGGAGTCACATTGGAATCATATTTACAGCGTACAAAATTTTGAGATAAAAAATAGGAATCCATATTTTTCATACCACGCTCTAAGTGTTTGCTTGAGGCCATAGAGAGACTTCTTTAGTTTGCATACTAGAGATGAATTTTGTATGAAACCCTATGGTTGCTCCATGTAGATTTCCTCCTCAATATCACAATGAAGAAAAGCAGTCTTCACATCCATATGGTGTGTTGAGCCCCAAAGATGTCCTTTTCTTTCACCAAATTTCACTTCATTTCCTTTGTCCTTTATCAGTTATAGAATTAAAATGTCAATAGGATTGATTAAAGTCACTTTAAGAATGCATACAATGACTAACTTGCTATACTTTTATGGTTTTGTTGTCGTAGTGATTTTTGACTAGACTTAGCTACAGAATGCAGCCATTCTATAGGTAGTCGCATATTCCACAGCTATCCTTATGTTTACACAGGTTACAGGTGTCACTTAAAGGGAAAATGCATATGGTTGAACTCCATAAATCACCTGCATCATTCCTTTCCCTCTACGAAGTCTAAGCAAAAATCTGCAAGTGGTTATGCACGTGGAGGAAATCAAAACTAAGAAGTAGACTTCTACCAGGACAAGGACTCTACTGATGTCTTCAGCAGAGTACGAGGCTTCAACAGGAGTTCTAATTCAATTTTAATTGAAAAAGACACTTATCCCTATTTCTTCTCAATGGCAGTTATGTATTTTTCTTATAAGAATAACTCGGTGAACCGAGAGACAGTTAGCTAGTTGATGTTTTGTTGTTAAGTTGTCCAAGACTGTAATACTCTGTTTTCTTAGTGTTTTCCTTTAATGAAAGAAGTACAAATTTAATGCATGATCTGAAGCAATCTTTATGAGATTCGTGTTCCAATCTGATGGTAGAGGGCCCCTACTGTCCGAAAGGCTTTGTGCATATGTCTTAGATAAGTGACTTTAGCTCTGTTTCGTTCTCAATTTAGGCAATTTTCTGAAATTCATGTTTTATGCTTATTTACATCGAATAGTGTAGTCAATCTTGTTCTCATGAATTGTTCCAAAATATCACTAACACTGAATGAGATAGAGCTGTAGTATTTTGAAGGCTAATTGCGTATTAGTTCAATTCTGTTCATTTCATTTCAAGTTTTATTAGCTAGTTGTATTCTAGTTCTGTTAAATTCGAATAAAAGGCCTTCATTATTTACAAACTTATCTTGTTCTTAGTCTCTTATAACACATTATTATCATATGGACAAGAATTAGTAATATCATTTTGAGGTCTTGACTGTTCTACAATTTCTCATAATTTTACAAACAGCCTTTTTCCAAAGCTATTCCAAGATATCTCTAACCCTTGAATGAGGCTTAATAGTAACATTTTGAGTTGCAGAATGGGTTAATTTTAGTGTCAAAAGTTAATTTAGCATAGGGTTCCTTACTATGTTGCAGATAATCTTTTCTTAATGTGTTCCAACAAATTTCTAAACATGGATGAGATTTTATCTGTGATGTTGTAAGTTGTTGTTTACTTAGAAGAACCTCATTACATTAAACTTATCATTTTCTCAAGTTGTTCCAACATACCTCTAATGAAATGAATTGGACTAAGTTAATGCTATAAGTTATTTTTCTTGTCATGCTTTACAATTGGTGAATTAGCATTTTTTGTTCTTAGGAGTCATACACAGTTTAGAGTAGATTTTTCTCTGTTTTAGTGTGACCAATAACTTCTCTTTGCCAACAATTTAGTTCTTTTCCTCTTAGTACAAAAACACAAAACCAAAAACACTAGAAAAACACTAAACACAACGAAGTAGGAAGAAGATACCTAGGCACATACAGTGCACTTCACTTCAACAGTTTACTAGCCTTGGTTGACAATTTATGACATCAATTTAGGAACACTAAGTTGAGCAGACATTTTGGTGCCGTTGCTGGGGAAGTGTAACTAGGTAGCTTTGTTTCTTACCTCCCAAAAACAATGATATGTGTAGAGAAAGAGACTCGAGGGGTAGATTCATAAGAAGCAGAAACTTGATTTCTACAACACCACTTGTTCCACCAAAACCAAGAGGCAGCACACCTCCAACTCAAACCCACATCCCATACTTCACTGATCATAGACTTCCAAAAGACTTAAGATCAGATATTCCATCAGAAAGACCTTCCACTTCATCCACTGAATCTGTCCTAGAAGAAGATTCAAGAATCCCTGCTAGAGACATAAAATTTTCCACTTCCACAGGAGAATCAACCATGGCAGAAGAAGGGGGAGGAGGAGTATTTAATGGAGAACATACACTATTTGGAGGGTGTAGAGGTAGAGGTAGAGGAGAAGGAGGTAGAGGTGAAGAAGGAGGCAGAGGAAGAGGTAGAAGGGAAATGGGAAGCTCTTTTGGGTTTCCTATAGTAGATGAAGAAACCAATGCAACTATGAAAAAAATTTCACCCTCTGTCCTTCCAAAATTTTATGGACTCAAAAGTGAAGATCCTGAAACCTTCCTATTTGAATTTGAAGTCCTATGTAGAGCCTATGATTACTTACAAGATGCCCAAAAACTTAAACTATTCCCTTCAACATTGAAAGGAGCAGCATTAAAATGGTTTATGAGTTTGATCAACAGTTCTATTAGGACATGGGAAGACATGAAACATGCATTTATAGAGAGGTATTTGGATTACTGTATGCCAGTCAACCATAAGGAGGAAGTGTTTAAAATGCTACAAAAAGAGGATGAAAATCTGGAAGATTTGTTGGAGAGGTTAAACTATAACATCAAAAGAGAAAAAATGGAAAACTTAGACCAAGATACCTTGAAAGCTCTCTTGTTGAAGACAATTAGGGATGAATGGTTAGATATCCTTAATATGATGGGAAAAGGGGATATATCTCAGCTCACATTACCTGAAATAGCTGAATTATGTATCAACCTTTCAAGAGGGAAATCTAAAACTGTAAAAGGACCAAGAGACCCTGCTCTTGCAAGGGCAAGTAAGTCTACTTCTGGGACAGTAAGTAGGGAAGAAATAGGACATATGCTTGATGAATTCAAACCTGACATTTTAGGGAGTCTTAGTGAGCAAATAGACACCCTTAAATTACAAAACAATAAAAAAGCTGAATCTGATGCCTTAGCAATCTTTTGTCCCAAATGTCGAAAGGAGCATGCCTTGAGAGAGTGCCCTTTGGATGCAAAAATAGTAGAGACTTGTGTAATTTGTTCTGAAAAACATGAGACCAAGAGTTTTCCTTCACTTCATGGTCTTAAAGCAGTCTTTCAAGAATAAATCCCTACAAATTACACAGAATGTCTCAATTTAGTCTCTAGAAGGCCTTGGTAAGGACCTCAAACACAAGGATTCCATGATCAGCTATATAATCAACCCCCACCAAATTGGAATTCTTGGCAGCAACCTTGGCCCCAATTCCAAAAACAATCTCAAACTTGGGCACAAGGAACATAAAATCCCTATGGAAGATACTCTCAGTACTATCAATATCCACCATCCTATCCACCATATCCACATTTCCCTCCTCAACAAAATCCTCAAAATCCACAACATCAAAATCCACCGCTTCCATTACCATTTCCTCAAAAAACAAATCATTTACCTGCCCAACCCATACCAAACCCCAATAATAAAAATCCTCAGAACACATACATGATAGAAGGCCAACAGTTTCCAACTTATTTGATTACTCCTTTAGACCTTAATGATTTTCAACTTAGGTCTAGAAGAATAATTTAAAAGAAGAAACCTTCAGTAATCATACAAGAACAAAAAAACTCCGAGGAAGATTCTCTACGGGTAAATAAAAGTCTTGAAGAGAGCATACCTTTTCAAGACCCAAATATTGAAAAATAAAAACAAAAACAACCAATAATTTCAACCTCTATATTAGAGCGACATCAACATCACTTCACCACACACTCCTTTCAGGAAAGATTACAAATTGATAGGGGTGTAGAAAAACAAATTATCGTGCCCACAATTATGATTTCTAGATAATTTGCAGAAATGTTTGTATTGAATCCCATTATTGCAAGCTATCGAGGAAATTCCAATCTTAAATAAAGAACAATAAGAGATGAGCATGAAGAAAACATGAAAAGAATAAGAGAGACAAAGAAAATTCAATTGTGAAAAAAAATAACGACGGATATCATGATGCCAGGTAAGATTGCCATTCCAAGTATCTAGACCCAAGAAATCCGGTTGTTAAAATACACATCAGTAGACTGAGATCAAGAGCACTTATTGATTTAGGAGCGGCAATCAATATCATGGAAGTAGACAAATCATGGATAAACTAAAACTTCCTAATCTTCTTTTTACACTCCATTATTACAATTGAGACGATTTGTAATCAAACTTTGATGAGAACAATGAGAACATTCGATGTTCCTTGATTCTTGGGAGTAGCCATTGTGGATTTTACTTGATTGTAACTCCTAAGAATAATCTGAGGGCATCTATTATATTAGGAAGACCTTGATTGCTTCTGGCCAGTGCTTTCATTAGTTGCGGTTAAGTGACCTTGCATCTCGATGGTAGTTCAACAAAATTTGCCTTGTATCCTCTATGAACAATTCTGAGAATTAGATGATACTCAATGGATTGAGGATAGAGGACATGCAACCTCTCTTCACAATTTCGAAGTGGTAGAAGATAGCTAGATACGAATACCTTGAAAGCTTTGAATCTTCTTTGGAATACAAACATGAACAATTTCAAGAATCAACGTTGAGTTTTATCATCAGGCAGGATGTCTCTTTATTCCATGGATAAATTTGGCGGCTCTATAATTGAGATATTTCCGGGGCAAAACTTTAAACATAAACAAGAACCTAGAGAAATCTCAACAAGAAGAGCTAGTCAAGATATTCTGAGGAGACATTCATACATATGCATGGAGATGCAACGATATAGAAAGGATAAGCCCTAAGACTTTCATGTCCACATCTACATAGAAATTGTAAGCCAATCGGACAACCTCAAAGACGGATGAATCCAAATCTTGAAAATTGTTAAGAAGAATTGCGGAAATTGTTAAATGTCAACTTTATCTATCATTTAGATAGTCGGTGGGTTTCTCCTTTGGTAATTGTGCCAAAAAAATGGTAAATGGAGAGTATGTAGTGACTACGGGAGTTAAACAAAGCTACTCTTAAAGATCATTTTCCCTACCTTTCATAGATCGAATTGTTAGATACATTAGGTTGTAAAAAAGTACTTCTCATTTTTAGATGGGTTTAGTGGTTATAACCAAATTCAAGTAGCATGAGAGATCAAGAACAAACCATTTACACATCCTTGGGGAGTACCTATGCTTCTAGAAGCATTGCCATTTTAGGCTATGCAATGCATACGCAACATTTCAAAGGCTAGGTACTAGGAATTTTTTGGGATCTAATACAGTTATGTGGGTATATATGGATGATTTCATAGTTTATGGAAACACATTTGAAGAAGCCTCAACAAACTTGGAAAAAGTTTTAAAGAGAGATGTAAAGAAGCAAAATCTTTCACTAAGTCATGAGAAGTGTTTTATGATGTTTTGAAGGGTGTTTTAGGACATCACATTTGGAGAGGATGGGATTAGAGTTGATGAGTCAAAAGTTGAAGTCATTTCCCCAACTTATCTATTCAAGTTGTCAAGTTAGGAGTTTTCTCGGATTTACGAGGATATTATCGAAGGTTTATAGAAAATTTCATGAAGACAGCATCTCCACTGGAGAGTACTTACCAGAATGTTTGTGGTCAAATTGGAATCTACGATTGTGATGAACGCTGAGACCACGAAAACAAAAATCTACCGAAGCACCTATTTTAAGGGGACCCTAGCGGAAGTTACCTTTTCATATTTCAATAGTACCTCGGATACGGCTTTAGGGCAGTATTGGGACAAAAAACCCGATTCCTTGTCTGCATCTACTAGCAAGTAAAGTTGACTCCTTGATTAGAATTATCTTGTAGAAAAAGAAGTTCTTGGTTGTTGTTCATGCTATAAATAAATTTAGACACTATATAACGGAGCTATGAAACTTTTGTTCACCTGGAATCACTACGCAATTAGATATATAATGAACAAATCAATTACTAATGGCATAGTTATAAGATGGTTAGCCCAGCTATACGAGAAATTCAACATTACCATTCTAGATAGGCCCATTGTTTTCATAGGAGGCTTGGGTAATGGGACCCGGTGGCCTAATGGCTTAGGGTTTCTGTGCCGGAACCGGTCCTAGCACGGAAGCCGGTCGGATGCCAATGAACCGGTTTAAAAAAAATACATTAAATAATTATTTTTTTAATAAAAAAAACTATTTTTAAGATTTGCAACCATGATTCCAAGCCAATAGAACAAAATATGCAAAGTTTGCTCATTTATATACCATCACCGAGGTGAATATGTCAAAAATGTGCCCAGGTGCAATACCCATGTCATCGAAAAATACATAAGCAATGAGGCTCCAAATGGCCCATAAAGTCAAGAAACAGAAACAATGCTACAAACTGTAGGGCCATTGGCCTAATATAGGTAAGTCTATTAATAGATGTGGCCCCCTTTATTGTTATTGTTATTGCCTACAGCAACCCCATATTGTTGTTATTGTGCCCTTACATTATTATTGTTGGGTAAGCTGGGATTACATTGTGACACTAGAGATATATTGTGGCCCCATGGACTCTATATATAGAAGAGGGTTTTGTTCATTTGTATCATCCAAGAATTGTTCATTCATGTAATGTATTGGAGGTTGCCCCCTCGGTAGCTCATTTCTAAGGCGTGAATATCTCTTTCTTCTCTCTTTGGTGGTTACACAACATTTGGTATCGAGAGGTTTGGTTCTAGAGTTTCGCTGCTCCAACCAGTCCTTCATTAGCATTTTCGCTATAACTTTCTACGAAGCTTGATGAAATTTCAAGGGTGCGAAAACTGAAATCTTAGGAAAGGTTTTTCTAAAAATTTCGGATCTTGGTTGCCAATATTTGAGGAGATATCATCGTGGAAGTTAGGTATTTTTAGAACTCATAAACGAGGTCATCGTGGAATTTCGCTATAATTTTTTTGTACGAAGGTTGATGCAAAAATTCATATGTAATGCGCATTTCGGTAAATGAGGAAATTTGTCAAAAATTTCGGAAGCTTGATTATAATATTTTGGAGTATGATCTGTGGAAGGTAGTGCTTTTTCGAGGCTCTGGAATTGCATCTCAAGGGTGATCGTGGGAAAACTGGCTAACTCTCTCTCTCGGGCATTGGATTGAAGTCAAAGTAAATTGATGCAAGTACCATGAGGCCGGAAGTTTCGAGCTATCAATTTTAGAGACAAAAGGACAAAACGGTGACACGGCCGATCGGCTACAAGTTCGCTCTCTTTTGAACCGATCCGAAAATTAGGTCATTGTGGGAGATTAGACACAAATTTGTCTTGGAGAATCAAATCGGAATGGGACACAATGGCATTTTGAAAGAAACGGAGATCTACTACGGTGAATTTCCAGGATATCGAAGATTTTCAAATACGAGATAATTCAATTTCAATATAGAGCTCCTAAAAGCTAGTAAAAGGTGTGTATTTTTTTCCCAGATAGCATAAGTCTTGTTTGAAGAATCAAGAGTTGAATTGATTCAAGGGCATATTGTGAAATGAATATCAATATTGAATTCTAAAAATGGCTAAAATTCAACACCCATCAAGCCTTGAGAAGGCTCTACCATGACTCATGAAGATGAAGAATTGCAACATGATCTATCAAAATTACAAGAACAAGTGCAACAAATTTCACTCTGTAAAAAATGACAAAAATGAAATGGAAGTTTTGAAGAAAAGTGTGGAAGTGAAGATGGAATGGTTTGAAGAAAGGCATGGAAGCTAAGATGGATGGTGTGCAAGCTAAGATGAATGGCATGGAAGCTTGAATGGATGGCATGGAAGTGGGCATGGAAGCTAAGATGGATGACATGAAAGACAACATGGAAAACATGAGAATGATCTAAGCATACATGGAGAAGCTTGATGACAGAAGCAAACCGGAAATGATTCCTAATGGGGAAATATGGGAGAAGAACCTCATGATGAGAACAAAATAAATGTTAATCGTGATTTCATAAACTCGAATGTTGGTGGGAAGAACCACCATATTCCAAAAATGGATATGAGGAAGTTTGATGGAAAGAAAGGATCATAGCATGGATACTACGGATGGAGCAATATTTTTGATCTCCATAACGTGCACAAACTTACCACAAAAGGTACGCATTGCAACTTTACATTAGAACAAAATACATTTGTATGGTATCGATGGCTTTGTTCAGCCAAAAAATTGTCACTTGGTCAATTTTACGGAGGAAAATGATAACACATTATGAGGATACAAAGAGCAAGCACCTTCTTTACCCAATTGATAAATCTCAAACAAAGGGGTTTGGTGGGCGGCATTGAGGACTTCAAAAATTGAGTAAGGAGTAGCGATATTTAGGAGGACCACGAGGTTGATCTCTTCTTAGGCGATTTAAAGGATAACATTCAACATGAAGTTCGTGTTACGGAACTTTGATTCATTAGAGAAGGCATTCGGGTTGGCAAGAAAAGTTGAAGATGTAAAATTATGGCAACAAGGAAGTCACCTACTCAATTCTATAAGAAGGAAGTGTGGCTACATCTAGATTTCCACAACCTACAAGGTTGACTTTTACAACAATTGGAAGAGAAAAAGAGCAAAAGGGCTTTGCTACGGTTGTGATAACAAATGCACTAAGGTCATAAGTGTCTTTGAGAAGAAATTATTTTACATAGATTGTGAAGAAGAAGAAAATGAACAAGAAGAGGATATACACCGGAAGCGGCCCCGGAAGAGGAAGAAATGAATCCAACCATATCGTGTAATGCTGGCGAGGTACCACTCCTCAAACTCTCAAGATAAAAGGACAAATCAAGAAGAGAAAGGTAATAGTGTTGATTGATTCGGTGGCACCCATAATTTTATTCATTGTAAGGTAACTTGAGGAATTAAATTGTTTCCTATACGACACCGAATGTCAAGTGATGGTTGCAAATGGAGGAACTATAAATTGCTCTGATACCAATAACATCAAACTAACCATGGGGGAATATGTGTTGACTAGTCCAATGCTTTCCATTCTATAGGAGGTCTTGATGTTGTACTAAGAATACAATGGTTACAATCTTTAGGGACGGTAGCTTTTAATTTTCAAGAACTTTTTCTTGAAATTCTTTTCGGAAAGAAAGGAAGTGAATTACGGGGTATTGAAGGGAAGCCGGAAGGATAATAAGCTCTAATGGCATGACAAAGCTTCTAAAGAAAGAACAACGGCGTAATTGCACAAATTATGCTAGAAGTTCCAACATCAAAATCATCTATTTGAGATCTCCAACAAGTCTTGGACAATCATTCAGGTGTTTTGAAACTCCCCAAAGGACTCCACCTATTCGTGATCATGATCATGCTATTCATTTGATTCCGAAGTGTTCCTCCAAACATCGGCCTTATAGATATCCTTACTTAAAGAAGCGGGAATTGAACGCATGATTGCGAAATGTTAGAGGCGATTATAATTCAACACAATCAAAGTTCTTTCTCAACTCTGTGAAGTGATGGTACACAAGGATGGATCATGGCGAATGTGTCGGATTATAGGAGCTCAATAAGCTCACCATTAAAGATAATTCCCATTCACGTGATTGATGAATTATTGGATGAATTACATGGAAGCGATTTGTTTTACCAAGTTGGATCTTCGTTAGGATATCATCAAATAAGAATAGGCGAAGATATTCAAAAACGACATTTCGAGCTCATGAGGGGTCATTATGAATTTTTGGTCATGCCTTTTGGCCTTACTGATGCACCTTCTACATTTTCAAGGGTTGATGAATTCCATTTTTTCAAATATTCCTTGAAAAATTGTGCTAGTATTTTTTGATGATATACTAATCTATATAGCAAGTCTTGGAAGGATCATGTTGAGCATGTTGACGAGGTGCTCAAACTATTGCAAGAGAAACAGTGTATGCAAAGCATCCAAATGTTTCTTTGGAGTACAAGAAGGTGGAATATACGGAATTCATATTATATCCCACGAGGGTGTTAAAGTAGACCCTAACAAAATTAAAGCCATTAAGGAATGGAAAGTCCCTAAGACAATAAGCGATTCTAGGGATTTCTCGGGTTAACGAGGCTATTATCGTAAGTTTGTTAAGAATTATGGAAGAATAATGACACCTCTAAACAACATTATTGAAGAAAGATGCATTTTCATGGACTCTGAAGCAACTAAGGCCTTTGAACATCTTAAGAGGCAATGTGCCTGCTTAGGTCTTAGCTACGCCGGACTTCCACAAAAACCTTTATTGTGGAGATGTGATGCCTCGGGAAATGGAATTGGTGCGGTTTAATGGGGAAGGAAGACCCATTGCTTTTGAAAGTCGTCAATCAAAGGAAAGTATTTACGAGAAACCTATTTATGAGAAGGAAATGTTAGCAATACGCATGCACTAAAGAAATGGAGAACTTTTAATGGGAAGACACTTCAAGGTAAAAGCGTCATGATAGAGTACGGAAACACTTTTTGGAACAAAGACTATCTTGAAGAAACGTAAAAATGGGTCACAAAGATGTTGGGTTATGACTTTGAATAATCTACAAAAAGAGAAAACAGCAATGTTGTTACGAGATGCACTCTCAAGAAGAATGAAGAGGTGGAAGCATTGCTTTGTACCATTTCTATTATCCAGCAGTTGGATAGCAGAAGCAAGATGAATGGAAGAAGGACAAAAAGATGTATGGACACTCATTCAAAGTTGCGGCAAGATCCTAGTACATACGATACATTTAGTTGGAAAAATGATTCCTTATGGTACAAAAGATCGCTTATCTTTGTAAGAATTCCCAACTAAAACAAAAGATTCATGCAGGTGCACACTTCTCCTTTAGGTGGACACTCGGGATTTTTTAAAAACTTACACACGGGGTGAAGAAAAATTTTTTTTTTGGGATGGCCTTAAATACGGTATTCAAAAGTTTGTGGCGGAATGTTTGGTTTGCCCCGGCGAGAATAAAGAAGTGGAGACAATTAAGACCCGGGACTTCTACAACCTTTATCCATTCCAGAAGTCGGCGTTGAGGAGGAGATTTCAGTGGATTTTATCACGAGTTTACCTAAGTACGGGAAAGAAGAGAATGTCATCATGGTGGTAGTTGATAGACTTGCAAGTATGCACACTTTTGTGCATTATCTCATCCATTTAAAGCAAGTACGGTTATACTACATTTGTGGACGAAATTCAAAAGCTACATGGAAGCCAAGGGTTATTTATTGTGAGCGAAGGAATCCCATTTTTACGGAAATTTTTGGACGAAATTATTTTCTTCTTTAGGTACTAAATTAGCTCATAGCTCATCTTATCATCCTCAATGCGATGGTCAAGCTGAGATAGTAAATAAATGTTTGGAAGGATATCTTCGTTGTTTGTATACGATAAACAAACACAATGGGTCAAGTGGTTACCTCTTTCATTTCGGAATGGTGGTATAACACTTCCTTCCATCTTCTTTGACAAAAATGACCCCATTTATGGCACTTTATGGATATCATCCACCATCGATCACATCATCTTTAAGGAAAATTAGAAGGTTCAAGCGGTGGAAGATCACGTCGAGCATCGGCCAAGAAGTTCTCCAGCTCTTAAAGGATATTTCGAATTTGGCACAAATCGAATGAAACAACGAGCGGAGATCAACATCGCGGCGAGAGAAGTTTTGATATGGAGATTGGGGTATTTTTACGGCTACAACCATATAAACAAATGTCCCTCAAGCAAGCTAAGAAGGATAATAAATTATCGCCAAAGTACTATGGTCCTTACAAGGTGTTGCAAAGATTGGTACTATGGCATACAAATTGGAGCTTCCTACTTCTTCGCGAGTACATCCGATTTTCCATGTTTCATGGCAAGAAGGTTATAGGAGAAAATCTTCCGGTTCAAACAATATTGCAGGCACCCATTGAGGAAGGAAAAATCATATTGGAACCGAGAAGCGGTCATGGAAACAAGAACTCGGCAACTACGAATCGATCAATTTCGGAGTATCTCATAGTGGAGAGAACACCTTGAAGATTCTACATGGGAGATGAGAATTTTATACGAAGCACCCGAGCTACTCAAGCGTTGAGGACAACACTTTTTTGAAGGAGAGGGGCATGTTAAGTCCCTATATTAATAGTGTAGCCCCTTATTATGTTAGTGGCCCCCTTATTGTGTGTGTGTACCCTGTAACTTCTGTTGTTATTATTGTGCCCTTACATTATTGTTAGGTCGGCTAGGATTACATTGTGGCCCCACTAGGATTATATTATGGCCCCATGGACTCCTATGAAAGGAGGTTTTGTTCATTTGTATCATCCAAGAATTGTTCATTCATGTAATGTATTGGAGGTTGCCCCCTCGAAGTGGCTCATTTCTAAGGCGTGAATATCTCTTTTCTTCTCTCTTTGGAGCTGGTTACACAACAAATACAAGACTACATATTAGTGATCAACAACATGATCACTCCTCATCATGATCAAAATCATCACCACTACTAGACAAGGGATCATCAACATGAGCTACATAAATAATATGG
>CM076575.1:600385468-600739820 GCA_034641835.2 Pinus albicaulis | reverse complement strand
CAACTTAGGTCTGGAAAGATACTTGAAAAGAGGAAACCTTCTATGATCATACAAGAACAAGATAATTCTGAGGAAGACTCTCTACGAGTGAATAAAAGTCTTGAGGAAGACACATCCTTTCAAGACCCAAACACTGAAAAACTAAAACAAAAAGATCCAATAAATCCAACTCCTGTATTGGAGCAACCATCCACATCTACTTCTATACCTCCCTTTCCGGAAAGATTACAAATTGATAGAGGTGTAGAAAAACAAATCATGGTGCCTAATTATGATTTCTTAGATGAATTGAGAAATGTTTGCATTAAAATTCCGTTATTGCAAGCCATCAAAGAAATCCCAATTTTAGCCAAAACAATAAAGGAGTTGAGTATGAAGACAACAAGAAAAAGAATAAGAGAAACCAAGAAAATTCAACTGGTAGGACAAATAGCAGACATTATGATGGGCAAGATTAGTATTCCAAAGTACCTTGACCCAAGAAATCCAGTTGTCAAAATTCACATCAATGGAATTGAAATTCAAAACACACTCATTGACTTAGGAGCAGCAATAAATATCATGAGTAGACAAATCATGGACAAACTGAGACTTCCTAATCTTCTCTTTACACCCACACTATTACAATTAGCAGATAGATCTGTGATCAGACCAGATGGGGTAATAGAAGACATTCCAGTGTCCCTAGATTCTTGGGAGTACCCTGTGGATTTCATGATCCTAACTCCCAAGAATAATCTAGGAGGCCATCTTGTTATACTAGGAAGACCTTGGTTGGCTACAGCTGATGCTTTTATTAGTTGTAGGTCCGGTGATATGTATATTTCTGATGGTAGTTCAACTAAGAGATTCACTTTATATCCTCCAGCTAGGACAATTACAGATCTAGATGACACTCAATGGATAGATGATGAAGAATATTTACAACCACTCTTCACAATTTCAGAAATTAGTGAAGATAATCAAATTCTGAATACTCTAGAAAACTTTGAATCCTCTCCAGAACACAAACATGAATCATTTCAGGAGGGATCCAATATTGAATTTTTTTCATCTAGGCAGATATCTCTTCATTCTATGGACAGTTGGCGACTTGTTGATGCCCCGAAAATCGTTACATCAACATTGGGGGATAACCACCCGGTCCAGACCTTAAACAGCTCCTTTTCCATTTGGGATGGTGGCTCCGACTGGATATAATGGGACCAATTTCCCGATAAAGAATAGAAAGGGGTGGATGAATGGTTGTTTTAATAAATGATAATGAATGGAGTACTTAATCTATAAGCGAAAAATGCAAATGACTATTTTATCCCGGGAAGCTTCTATTCTTAAGTGCAACATTTAATGATCTATATTTGTTGATAGGCATATAGATGACACTATTCAATAAACAAAGACGTTCATTTAAATAATAATTACTTCGTTCAATTAGTTGAACGAAGTAATTGATAAAACATTGTTACACTCATCCTTTTATATTACTGATACATAAATGATAAAAGAATAGCAAACTGTAAACATCCAGTAGTGGAAAATATAAAGATTGCTGTTAAAACACATTCATATATTCAATAATAGCAAGAATAATCAAACAAAAATTTTCATAAAAGAATGAATTCAGACATAGATAGTAGTACCATATGAGCTGCAAGTCTTTCTCAATGTCAATCGCAATTCGAATTCCTTCTTCCGACTCAGAAATACTTTTAAATAAAGGCAGTAGTGCACATCCACATAAAAGCTTCGTTATCAAAAATTTGAAAAATTGGTCCAGTTTTCATAAAAAAAATATGCCTGAAGTACAGTAGTGCAACTTCAGGTTTCAGTCATATACAAAAAATTACGACCCTTTCTAAATACATGAAAGGGTTTATAAATACTAAATTAAACTAACAAACTACAAAATTAAAATGCTACTAAGTTGGTGTAACTTGATCTGGAATATCTCCTTCTATGGCAATCTGGTAACCGGCAGCATGATTCATCACTTAGGTTGTTCGTCTTTAGTCCTGAGCTGGCATATTGAAAGCATCGGCTCCACTTCTGGTGGTCGGTTAAGGCGAGAATTGAGTTGGGCATCATAGGTGGCATCCTGTATTTCGGGAATGATGCACCCGATTGCATCTGAGAGGCACTTGAGGGTGGCTCTCTGGCTGTAAGGTTTGACTAAGAACATCCAATAGGTGTCCCATGTCAAACTGTTAATTCCTGCGATTAATCTGCCAGTTTTCTCCAGCTCTGAGTAACATGACTGTTCCAATGTTTTAGCTGATGTCAATTTACCTGGGGTACATTGAGAAATCATGTTAGATAAGTAGAGAATGTCATTAATCAATTTAACCAAATTACTTGTGGTTAATTTGCATCTGGAAACTGCCCTCTCTGCTTTCATTAACTGAGATTGCCATTCCATAAATAATATCTCTTTATGCAATTCTAGGATCTTTGGCAATTTAGCTAACTGTCCTTCCTCAGTACCTTGCCACTCAAGATAATTGGTCAATGTCTCATCGGCCTGCTTGAAGTCTGTTCTAGCATCAGCTGATTTATCACTTAGAGATGTTGTTAAGTCACATAAAGGTTCTGCCTGGGCAATTTGTTGACATAACAACTTTATCTGTGTTAATAATGCTTTGTTTATTTGTACTGCCTCTGCCCTGAATTCAGCTACCTGTGGAAGATTCTTTGTTTTCTCAAGCTGGGCTGATAGTTGAGCAATCTGCTCATCTTTTATCTTCAGCATTTTTTCATTGGCTGTCTTGAGTTGTGCCAATGCCTCTGATAACTCTTTCTGCTTCTGGACTGCACTCTGGTCAATCCTTTGCTTTTCCTCCTGCAATTTTTGAGTTAATTGATTATTGGTTTGCTGTTGTGGTAGCAATTGCAGTTCTGCCTGCTCTGCCTTCTGTCGTGCTTCTGATAGTTGTGCTTGTAATGAGAAAATCTCCTGGTCTTTTGTTTTTAATAAAAGACTCACCTCTGATGCCTTATCTATTGTTGCTGCCGAATAGGCTCCAGCAAATTGTGATAGTTTTGTTAGGTCGTCAGAGGGGTCAAATTCCTCCTTCCAAACTACATTTCCCGTCACCGTTTGTTCTGGGAATAGGGAAGGCTGATCAGTTCTTCTCCTCTTCCTTTGTCGTTTTACCAGAGCTTTGTGTTTCAGGCTATAGAAGACATCTAAGGGAGGAATTTCTTCTATCTGCAAAATAATTTGATCGGAGGGATCCTTTGGGATTATCTCTACTCCTTTAGAACTGGGTAGGCCGCTGGTTTCACCTGGAACTTGTTTTGAAATGGTCTCCTGTGTGTCTGCTACTCTTGATGTTTCAGCTTCCTTTGAGCCCTCAGGATTATTGATAATTGAATCGAATTGCTGCCATTCCTGGAGCAATTTGGGATCAATTTGAGTATCTTCATTTACCTTTATGGTGCTCTGTTCCTGCTCTTTCGTCTGGGTTTCCTCTTGCACTTTCTCCTGTTCTTTTGTTATAACCGGAGGTTCCTTAGTATGTCGCTGTTCAGGCTCGCTTGATCCTGCTGTTGGGCTTGTTGCTAACAGATCTAGGGGCAGAGTTTGCAACCTCTGTTCTCTAAGTCTGTTGAATTCAACTAACCCTTCATCTTGATATTTCATTCTGGCCAATGATCTAACTTGGGACATCGACTCGGCTGTGGAGAACAGGTCATCAAACATATCTTCTTTATGATCAAACTTTGCCAATTTGGCCTGTTCAAGGGCATTATAGGCAACTTTGTTGGGATCAAATTTCCTATTAGGGAGAGTTGCTAGAGTTAATGATTTTATCTTTGTAGCTTCTTTCTCTGCATGTTTGAGATCATGCAAGGTGTAGACACCACATCTAAGAGGAAAAGAGGGCCAGACCTGCTTCTTATTTTTCTTTAGAGTTTGTGTAACGCCCTCGGAAATAATCTGATAGGCTATCTCCATTGCCAACAGTTTATCAGGTATGTACAAAGGAAGAACATGAGGTTTGGCTTGGCTGCTGAAAATTCTTATATAAGTAAATTTTTCCTCTGCAAACCATCTCCCTAAGCCAGTTAAATCAATCCCTGCTTGGTAGGAAATCTTGGGAGCAGGTTTATCAAAAATAGAGTAATGAATGGGTAACATGAAGCCATTACAGATTTGGTATAAATGGTGCCTATGGGAGGTTTTCCACAATTTCTGATGGTATATGTGAATGGGCATGGGGTCTTGTGGAGTCCACCTCCAGCCAAGCACGGGAAATTCAGAATTAAAACACAGGGTGTCCAGGATATAAGCGTTGTAGTAGAATGGGGGAATAAGCCTTTCAGTAATGCGGGTCTTGTTTCTGAAATCAAGAACTGCGGTAGCTAACTTATCGGACAGTATAGTTCCCCAATCCATGATTTCACTATTACACGCTGCCTCCATTAAAGGAACCATTTCTATAGTGAAATTAGAGGAGTCGTGCAACCCCCATAATCTACACATCATGATCCCAGCATAACAATAAGGAGAACATAGAGAATCAACAGAATACTTACCGGAAGATTTATGCTTGTGTGTTGCCGGATTCTGCCTCCAATCCCGAATGGGTTTGGATTCAGTTTCGTTCTCATTTCGGAATTTCTCCAGAAATGCCTTGTTGTACTTCTTCTCTGGCTCAGGCAAATGATACATTTGCCTCAAATCATTAGCTTGAAATGAACCGAAGATTCTCCCATCTCTGGTGCAGAAGGTTCTGTCTGTGATTGGGAGTTCTTCAATTGCCCACCTTACTACATCCGTATATGGGAGAATTTGTTCCCGAGCTGCTATCCGATGAAGGAAAGAGTCGGCTAAGTCCTTTAAAGTACCTTCAGATTTTTGAGTCGTATCTACTGTGGCTTCTACTGTTGTCACTTCAGGTTCTTCAGCTTCTATCAAATTATAGGTACTTTGCCAAGAAGTTTTGCCGAGACCTGAACATGTAGTATCAGATATCAATCCTTTATTTTTATTTCCTGGATCAGTGATGACTTGTCCCATGGCTGGCGACGCGGGAACGATTGCAGTTTTCTTGGACTTCTTCCCCATTCTGCTCGCATCTATTAGCTTGAAAGAATTCTGCACAGGAGTGAAAATAAGTGTAACACAGAGAATTGGCAGTGGAAACCAAATACGAGCGAAATATATTGATCAATGCATGATGAAGAATTAACTTAAGGTGGCCGTGGATCCAATCCGTGAAAAGATTTTAGACTTACTATTTCATTAAATGGCCGTAAAAACCTGTCAATCTTTTTAAATGCCCATCACGTCGTTTATTGGCGGAATGATTTGTTTAAGCGTGCCTTGGCCGTTTTGGCGGTTGAGCGCAGGTGAAACACTATTTGAAAGATAAGGCCTTTAATACGAATTAATCGTAATATCCCCGTTTTAACAACTTTTTTGAAGTTTGTGCTTTTGGCTTTATCGCATCGCATCAGGGCGAAAAGGCGCTTTTGTTATATTGGCATCTCTTGGAATCCTCGTTCGCCGATAGCGATATCGCATCGCATCGGGAGTATTGACTGGGGATCTTGTTAAAGCATGCATGGTTGTATTGTCGATCGCCGATTGCGTGTTATCGCGTCGGAGCAAACCAAAGGTTCCTTAAGTTATGTCTCCTTTGTCATTGCGATATGCGATCTTGCGATCGCTTTATCGCCATGATAAAAGATTTAATTATTTATATCCCAAGGCCATTATTGGTTTGTCAAAAAGGTTTTTTGTAATGCTCTTTATTTCATTTTCGGACCTTTTTTGAATAATACAAAATTGATACCAATTAAAACTAAAAGGGACCCATTTCATATTATAATGTTGTGGATAAAATTAATATGAAATGGGGGGTTGTTGTAGAGGACAACAATTGGCGATTCGCTGGAAGAAACAGTTATCTCTGAAAAGTATGGAAATACTTAAACTTTTTCAAAATAGAGTTTCAATCAAAGGGGAAAATTCTAATATAACTAAGTATATATGCATTCCAAATAAAATGAAACTAATTTTTGCTAATTTTCTCTCTTTGTTTAAAATTAGATACATTCTAAGTTTTAAATAGGCCTCTATTGGTTTATAATGATAAAACAGAAAACCTTTCCAAAGCAGCTTTTATAGTTAACTCGTCTGTCATAGGTAGAGCCTCTGCTGCCAGCAAACGTTCATAGTTTCGACAGGGATACCTTTTAACCATGTTATTGTCCATTATCCCATCCATTTGAGAGTATGATTAACAAAATGAATTCAAAATATGCTTTCATATTTTGTATTTCCTTTTATTTTTTCTGTTATTTTCTAAGATAAAAAGCCATTGTTCTGGTTTGGTGGCCAGCTGTTTGACAATGCCATTCACTAGTAGTAATCTAACTGAACAAGCTGGCTCGTGATGAGACCCCTTGTCTTATAATTCTAAGCCATTACCCTGTTTTGGTATGCAGTATTGGTAATGTCGGTTAAACTATTTCCCTATGATCATGGTAAGCAGGCTTGTAATAAGACCTCTTATCTTTTATATCAAATATTTTAGAATTTACACTCTGAGTAATCATAAACTTTTGGTGAATGGGATGGACAATTTTCTCCTTAAGAGTAAATGGATGACGGGGTAAGAGTTGAAGATGCTGAAATTGGATTAGTTTCTGTTTTGATATTGATAACCTTTTTGTTGACCAATTTAAAAACATAAAATGATTTTTAATACTTCTAAACTTTGAGGAGAGTTCGCAAAAATTGAAGGGTGGCTTCAGAATGCAATTATACCTAGTTTCCTAGAAATTGTTCCTCTTGTTTAAGACTACTATTATTTAAAAGTGAATATCAACAATACTTTCTTTTGAGCAACTTTTAAATACAGCAAAGGTCAATGGAAGATACCTTACAACTTTATTTCCTAATGATCCTACAAACTACAAATTTCGCTAAACTAAGAAAGGAGAAGGGGTTACCTCCTCAATTGAAGAATTTCTTTAAGATGAGGCCATTAACAGGAAGAGAGTCCCTCTTTCCTAATAGATATTGTAACATGAATGTCGAATGGCCTATCTTTTCACAGATTTGAAATGGCCCAAGCCACATTTTCTGGAACTTGGTGTGTTTTCCCTTGTCCTCATGGGCTTTGTCCCATTTCAGAACTAAATCGCCGACTTGAAACTATTTTGGACCGGATGAAATTGAATCAAAGGATGATTTAATAATTTGTTGATGTTTTGCATGAATAACTTTGGCTTCTTCTCTTTCTTCTTCTAATTTTAGAATCTGATCATGTCTAAGTTGAATAGAAGAAGAAGGGCTTTCCTCAATAAACTGAACTAGGGCTAGAGAAGGAAGCACAAGATTTGTTGGTAGCACTGCTTCTTTTCCATACACAAGGTTAAATGGAGAAGAACCTATGGAAGCCTTTTGTGTTATCCTATCAGCCCATAGTGCAAATATTAAGGATTTGTGCCATTTTTTATGATTCTGTTCGATAGTCCGCTTAATGATTTTAATCAGATTTTTATTTGTGGATTCTGCTAAACCATTACCCTGAGGATAGTAATTAGCAGAGTATTTCAATTTAAGCCCTATTTTAATAGCGAAATCGAACATAGCATTGCCTGAGAAGTAAGATGCATTATCAAAAACAAGAGCATTTGGGACACCAAACCTGGTAATGATGAATTGGTCTATGAATTCTATAATTGCCTCAGAATTTGTTGTCCTTAAAGGAATCGCTTCAACCCATTTAGTAAAATAATCAGTAGCAGTAAGGATATACTTATGTTGTTTGGAAGAATGCGGAGAAATTTCTCCAATGATGTCCAATCCCCATTGCTCAAATGGTTGTTCAATGTTGACTGGTTGCAAAGGGAAAGCTGGCTTTCTTTGTCTTCCGCTAGAAGTTTGACAACTTCGGCATCTCTTCACATATTCATGAGCATCTCTAAACAGGGTGGGCCAATAGTATCCAGCGTGGATAATTTTGTGAGCTGTTGTGTCAGCTCCGAAATGTCCTCCTGCTGGTCCATCATGTAATTCCTGCAAAACCTTTTGTGCTTCAGGTTTTTCTAGGCATCTTAATAAGATTGAATCATAATTTTGCCTAAAAAGCACATCATCAATAATTGTGAAATTCTTTGCCTTAAGTCTAATGGCCCTTTTGTTTTTGTAAGACATGTTAGGAGGTGCATATCCATTTTTCAAATAAAAGATCAGGTCTGCATATTGTGATTCAGAATCTATAATACTTATCTGATTGATTTCTTCGATATGTTCTGTATCACCTGATTGTTGAATGTTGGATGCTCCTGCCAATAACCTGCAAAAACCTTGGCCCCTAACAATCTTTGCTGGCTTAATTTCTAAGTCATATTCTTGAAGCGCTGTAACCCAATTTGCCCTTTTTTCACCTAATTCCCTTTGAATTAATAGTTGCCTTACTGCAGAGAAAGGAACTATAACTTTTGTATGGGATTTTAGAAGAAAGGGTCTATAATGTTTGACAGCTTTATATACAGCAAAGGCTTGTTTTTCTACTTCGGAGTAATTCAGTTCAGCACCCTGAAGATTTGAACTATAGAATGAAATAGGTGCTTCCAAGTTGTGATCGTTGATCTGTGTAAGCACTGCTGCATAAGACAAATCGGATGCAATAGTATACAATGTGAAATGATTAGAAAAATCAGGAGTATTCAAAGCGGGGGCATTGATTATTGATTTTTTGATTAAATCAAACGCTTCCTTTTCTGCTGATCCCCATCTGAAAACTGAATTCTTCTTAATCATAGTTTGAAGTGGTAAAATAATTTGAGAAAATTCTGGAACGAATCTTTTAACAAAATTGATTTGGCCTAAAAATGACTGCATGGATTTCTTATTATGTGGGAAAGGGATTTCAGAGATTTCTTTGATCCTATCCGGATCAATATAGATGCCATCTTTAGAAACAATAAAACCCAGGAGCTTTCCTTGATCAAGAGCGAAGAAGGATTTTTTAGGATTGAGTGAGATACCGTATCTTTTGCAGCGTTGAAAATTTTGATTTAAGTCATGCAAATGATTGGATCTTTTTCTAGAAAATACAGTAATATCGTATAGATAGACAACTACTGTTTTATTAATCAATCCTTTGAAAGCGATATCCATCGCTCTTTGGAATGTGGCTCCTGCATTAATAAGTCCGAAAGGCATTTTCTGATAAGCATAAGTTCCCCATTTTGTTATGAATGTGGTTTTAAGTCTGTCATCAAGATGAACCAAAACTTGGTTATATCCTGAAAAACCGTCTAAAAAGGACATTAATTCAGAGCCTGCTACTGATTGGAGTATCTGCTCCATAGTAGGTAATGGGAAGTTATCTTTGAGGCTTGCTTTATTCAGATTTCTGAAATCTATACAAATCCTAATGTCGCCATTTTTCTTTCTGACAGGCACCATATTAGAGACCCGGTTTGAGTGCCGAACGGGAAAAATAATCTTAGCTTTCAAGAGTTTATTGAGTTCCGATTTTATTTGACTCTCTAAGTTCGGATGTATTTTCCTTAATTTCTGCTGAACTGGTTTCTGATCGGGAAGCATTGGAATGGTATGTTGGATAATAGTTGTATCATATGTCTTTAAATCGTCATATTTCCAAGCAAAAACATGTTTATGTTTCTTTAAGAGTTTAATGAATGCTTCCTTTTCTTCTACTGAAAGTCCTAATCCTAGATTAATGTTTTGAGGATTTTGTTCAGTGCCAAGGTTTATCAATTCAAACCTTAAAGTAGAGCTTTGGAGCTTTGCATTAGTCTCAGGTTTAAATCTGTCTTTAATATCATAAATATCCTCAAGCTTCACCACAGGCTTTGGAATTGAATTTTCCTCGGATTTACCTCTCATTTGAAGGTCATGTTTGCTTTCCTCAATGATCTGGTCATCATAGGACTTTTCTGAAGTCAAAAATTGTAAAATGTCTTCATCGTGATTAAATACTCTCCAATTAGTGACATTGTCAGGAATTGTCGGCCTAAAAAGTAATTCTATTGAAAATCTATCTGGGCTATAATCTTCGGAGGGTATGAGTTTGGAAGCAACATTGGCTAGCAAATCTGCTGCTGAATTTTGAGACCTAGGGATAGAAGAAATATTGAATGCAGAAAAGTGTGTGGTGAGTTCTTGTACCAGCGACTGATAATGTTTGAGGTGATTTGAAAGACAATGAATTGTATTTCTCACCTGTTTGACAATAATTTCAGAATCGCTGAATACCTTCAAATATTGCACTTTAAGGCCAATTGCTTTATACAGACCTTGGACTAAGGCTTCATACTCGACTGTGTTGTTTGTGCATTCAAATTCTAACCTATAGGACAGCATTGTTTTTTCTCCTTGCGGGCTAACCAAGATACACCCTGCTCCTGAACCTTCGTTAGATTTGGAGCCATCAAAATATAAAGACCAAAATAAAGAAGTATTAACAATCTTATTTACAGTTTCTCCAGTATCATTAAAACATTTTGACCTATCTGTTTGTGAATAGTTTTTGATCTGTGATGTTAAATTGTTTACTGAGAAAGGAGATGGTTGGGCAGTGAAATTTCCAAAAAATGACTCAGATGAATAATTTCCCAAGATGTTGTTATTAAATGCAATTGGTTGATTTTCCTGTTCAAAATCTGTTACAGTGTGGGTCATGTGTTTCTCCCGATTGATTTTTATTTGATTTGGCTTTCCCTTATAGGGTAACCACATGTGAGACCAATCGGTAGAAATATACCCATGGAGCTTTTCAGACCAATCCCTACTTAAGATCAACCCATAAAATTCAGGTATATCAGCTATTAGGATATCAATTCATTGAACTACCCGTGGATCAGCTGATAACCTGATAGTTACAGAGTTAATCTCTCCTAAAACCTGGACCTTGGTTCTGTCTAACTGTACAATGTGTATGGAAGACTTTTGGGGTTCTATGTTCAGTTTGGAACAAACTGAAGCTGACATTATATTGGATGATGCCCCTGAGTCAATCAAACAGTTGTGTAGGTTTCTGTTGTAGATCTCAAAGGTCAAAAGGAAGGGTGGAGTATGAGAATTCGATCTATCTCCAATCAGGACTGAATCAGTAGCTTCTATCATACCAGAAGGTGGTTGACCCAAATCATTTGCAGCTTTAGCACTGGGAAGAGGTGAAGAGGGAACATCATTCAATTCTTTGAGAAGCAATTTCTTCTGATGTTTTAATTTGCTAAGTTCAAACATAGTAATGTTTGCCTTAGTTTTCTTCATATCATCAACAATATTGTAATCCATTGAATCGGATACTACTAATGTTTTAGATGTTGAAGGAGTACTTGAAGTTGAAGGTTGGTTTTGAGGGACTGCTGCGGGTGACTTCTTTGTAGGTACTTTTTCCTTTGTTGTAGGAGCACCTGCACTCCGTTTCTTTGAAGTTGTCTGAACAGGTTCGGAGGTACTTTTACTCCTAGTAGAGACAGGAAAAGCTTCTTCATCATTATCTGTATCGGAGTTGGGCAGTATGAAATCCCACATGCCATGGCATTCAACAACTTCCTCTTCATCATTAGTTGGTGAGATTGTTTCCTCTTCCTCTTCTTCTTGATCTGAATCTGCATTAGATATGACATTCGGTGGTTTTGATTCGGTTTTCTTGTAATTCTTAAAGGGCCTTTTGGTTGAAGTTTTAGTGACTTGTTTCTTTATTTCAACCATTTCATTTGACATGGTCTTGAGGACCTTTTGGAGGCCCTCCATGTCATATGGATCTTTCGAGGTTTTCTTCTTTGAGTCATCTTTGAACGAAACTTTTTTGGTTTTTCTTTCCTCAAGAGCCGCTTTCTTCTCTAGAGCATTGATACGTTTCTCCACAACAAGTGCTTCTTTCATGTTTTAAGCGAGTGTTGGTTTTGCGGCCCTGTCTACAAAAATAGCTATATTGGCAGGTAGGGCAGTAATATACCACTCACTTCTGATTTGTTCACTTGGTTTGGAGGTCGTTGGGATTTTATTCAAAAGTTTATTGAAACGAGCGTTAAATTCTTTAATTGGTTCCCTATGCTCTATCCTAAGATTGGAGAGATCATTTATTAGTGTAGCTAAAGATCTATCATCTCCATACTTAGTGAGAAACTGTTCTTGGAAAATGTTCCAACTGGTAATAGAATCAGAAGGCAGGGAAAAATACCAGGATCCTGCTGATCCTTGCAACGTATAAGGGAAAAGCCTAACAACGACATCTTGCTCTGTTACTCCCTTCAAATTAACTACTAACATGAAGTTATTGATATGTTCCTCAGCTTGGGTTCCATCATCTGGATTAAACTTGGGTAGCCATTTTTCAGGAGCATCTGGTAATGCATGTAATGGTGCGGGCATGTTGACTGCACCAGGTCTGGTCCATGGATCTGCCATTGTAATACCAGTGGTGGATGACACTACTGTTAAGATTCCAGATGTCTGGGAAGGAATTGATGTTGAGGAGTAAGCAGGTTGGGATGTTGAAGTTCCAAATTCCTGGTGAACAACAATATGTAATGAGGGAGTGGATGGTTGACTTCGCACTGGGGAGGATGAGATGGAGGATGTGGATGAAAGTGCTTCACTGTCAGAATCTTCAGTGTTTTTCTTTGCCTTTTTCCTTTTAGGTAAAGGGAACTCAGTAGGTTCAATACCGAGCTTTTCACTCTGAAGTCTAGTGAGAGGGTGAGGTAGATTGAATTGCGAAGTCTCACTGCTTTGAGATAGCTCGGATTTCTGTGGTGAAATCGAGAAACTCTGAAGTTTTTGGATGAGAGACTGAACTTCAGGAGATTCAAGACTTAATTGTTCTGGAGTATGGTGGGTTTGAGCAGTGATAGTGGATACCTCTTCTTCTTGCTTGGATGCTGGAGAACCAGCATGTAATTGGGAAGTACGAGGTGATGTGGAGGGAGAATTACTCTTAGAATGGTTTGCAGATTTGGGTTTGCTTGACATTCACAGTTGATGGCCCTCCTTCTAGCACCAAAAATGTTGATGCCTCGAAAATCGCTGCAACAACATTGGGGGATAACCACCCGGTCCGGACCTTAAACAGCTCCTTTTCCGTTTGGGACGGTGGCTCCGACTGGATATAATGGGACCAGTTTCCCGATAAAGAATAGAAAAGGGGTGGATGAATGATTGTTTTAATAAATGATAATGAATGGAGTACTTAATCTATAAGCGAAAAATGCAAATGACTATTTTATCCCGGGAAGCTTCTATTCTTAAGTGCAACGTTTAATGATCTATATTTGTTGATAGGCATATAGATGACACTATTCAATAAACAAAGACGTTCATTTAAATAATAATTACTTCGTTCAATTAGTTGAACGAAGTAATTGATAAAACATTGTTACACTCATCCTTTTATATTACTGATACATAAATGATAAAAGAATAGCAAACTGTAAACATCCAGCAGTGGAAAATATAAAGATTGTTGTTAAAACATATTCATATATTCAATAATAGCAAGAATAATCAAACAACAATTTTCATAAAAGAATGAATTCAGACATAGATAGTAGTACCATATGAGCTGCAAGTCTTTCTCAATGTCAATCGCAATTCGAATTCCTTCTTCCGACTCAGAAATACTTTTAAATAAAGGCAGTAGTGCACATCCACATAAAAGCTTCGTTATCAAAAATTTGGAAAAATTGGTCCAGTTTTCATAAAAAAAATATGCCTGAAGTACAGTAGTGCAACTTCAGGTTTCAGTCATATACAAAAACTTACGACCCTTTCTAAATACATGAAAGGGTCTATAAATACTAAATTAAACTAACAAACTACAAAATTAAAATGCTACTAAATTGGTGTAACTTGATCTGGAATATCTCCTTCTATGGCAATCTGGTAATCGGCAGTATGATTCATCACTTAGGCTGTTCGTCTTTAGTCCTGAGCTAGCATATTGCAAGCATCGGCTCCACTTCTGGTGGTCGGTTAAGGCGAGAATTGAGTTGGGCATCATAGGTGGCATCCTGTATTTCAGGAATGATGCACCCGATTGCATCTGAGAGGCATTTGAGGGCGGCTCTCTGGCTGTAAGGTTTGACTAAGAACATCCAATAGGTGTCCCATGTCAAACTGTTAATTCCTGCGATTAATCTGCCAGTTTTCTCCAGCTCTGGGTAACATGACTGTTCCAATGTTTTAGCTGATGTCAATTTACCTAGGGTACATTGAGAAATCATGTTAGATAAGTAGAGAGTGTCATTAATCAATTCAACCAAATTACTTGTGGTTAATTTGCATCTGGAAATTGCCCTCTCTGCTTTCATTAACTGGGATTGCCATTCCATAAATAATATTTCTTTATGTGATTCTAGGATCTTTGGCAATTTAGCTGACTGTCCTTCCTCAGTACCTTGCCACTCAAGATAATTGGTCAATGTCTCATCGGCCTGCTCGAAGTCTGTTCTAGCATCAGCCGATTTATCACTTAGGGATGTTGTTGAGTCACATAAAGGTTCTGCCTGGGCGATTTGTTGACATAACAACTTTATCTGTGTTAATAATGCTTTGTTTATTTGTACTGCCTCTGCCCTGAATTCAGCTACCTGTGGAAGATTCTTTGTTTTCTCAAGCTGGGCTGATAGTTGAGCAATCTGCTCATCTTTTATCTTCAACATTTTTTCATTGGCTGTCTTGAGTTGTGCCAATGCCTCTGATAACTCTTTCTGCTTCTGGACTGCACTCTGATCAATCCTCTGCTTTTCTTCCTGCAATTGTTGAGTTAATTGATTATTGGTTTGCTGTTGTGTTAACAATTGCAGTTCTGCCTGCTCTGCCTTCTGCCGTGCTTCTGATAGTTGCGCTTGTAATGAGAAAATATCCTGGTCTTTTTTTTTTAATAAAAGACTCACCTCCGATGCCTTATCTATTGTTGCTGCCGAATAGGCTCCAGCAAATTGTGATAGTTTTGTTAGGTCCTCAGAGGGGTCAAATTCCTCCTTCCAAACTACATTGCCCGTCACTGTTTGTTCTGGGAATAGGGAAGGCTGATCAGTTCTTCTCCTCTTCCTTTGTCGTTTTACCACAGCTTTGTGTTTCGGGCTATAGAAGACATCCAAGGGAGGAATTTCTTCTATCTGCAAAATAATTTGATCGGAGGGATCCTTTGGGATTATCTCTACTCCTTTAGAACTGGGTAGGCCGCTGGTTTCACCTGGAACTTGTTTTGAAATGGTCTCCTGTGTGTCTACTACTCTTGATGTTTGGGCTTCCTTTGAACCCTCGGGATTGTTGATAATTGAATCGAATTGCTGCCATTCCTGGAGCAATTTGGGATCAATTTGAGTATCTTGATTTACCTTTATGGTGCTCTGTTCCTGCTCTTTCGTCTGGGTTTCCTCTTGCACTTTATCCTGTTCTTTTGTTATAACCGGAGGTTCCTTAGTATGTCGCTGTTCAGGCTCGCTTGATCCTGCTGCTGGGCTTGTTGCTAACAGATCTAGGGGCAGAGTTTGCAACCTCTGTTCTCTAAGTCTGTTGAATTCAACTAACCCTTCATCTTGATATTTCGTTCTGTCCCACGATCTAACTTGAGACATTGACTCGGCTGTGGAGAATAGATCATCAAACAAATCTTCTTTATGATCAAATTTTGCCAATTTGGCCTGTTCAAGGGCATTATAGGCAACTTTGTCGGGATCGAATTTCCTATTAGGGAGAGTTGCTAGGGTTAATGATTTCATCTTTGAAGCTTCTTTCTTTGCATGTTTGAGATCATTCAAGGTGTAGACACCACATCTAAGAGGAAAAGACGGCCAGACCTGCTTTTTATTTCTCTTTAGAGTTTGTGTAACACCCTCGGAAATAATCTGATAGGCTATCTCCCTTGCCAGCAGTTTATCAGGTATGTACAGAGGAAGAACATGGGGTTTGGCTAGGCTGCCAAAAATTCTTATATAAGTAAATTCTTCCTCTGCAAACCATCTCCCTAAGCCAGTTAAATCAATCCCTGCTTGGTAGGAAATCTTGGGAGCAGGTTTATCAAAAATAGAGTGATGAATGGATAACATGAAGCCATTGCAAATTTGGTATAAATGGTGCCTATGGAAGGATTTCCACAATTTCTGATGGTATATGTGAATTGGCATGGGGTTTTGTGGAGTCCACCTCCAGCCAAGCATGGGAAATTCTGAATTAAAACACAGAGTGTCCAGGATATAGGCGCTGTAGTAAAATGGGGGAATAAGCCTTTCAGTAATGCGGGTTTGGCCTCTGAAATCAATAACTGCGGTGGCTAACTTGTCAGACAGTATAGTTGCCCAATCCATAATTTCACTATTACACGCTGCCTCTATCAAAGGAACCATTTCTATAGTAAAATTAGAGGAGTCGTGCAAACCCCATAATCTACACATCATGATCCCAGCATAACAATAAGGAGAACACAGAGAATCAACAGAATACATATCGGAAGATTTATGCTTGTGTTTTGCTGGATTCTGCCTCCAATTCCGAATGGGTTCGGATTCAGTTTCGTTGTCATTTCGGAATTTCTCCAGAAATGCCTTGTTGTACTTCTTCTCTGGCTCAGGCAAATGATACATTTGCCTCAAATCATTAGCTTCGCATGAAATGAGCAGAAGATTCTTCTATCTCACAGTGCGAAGGTTAAAGAGCCTTAGTTGGGAGTTCTTCAACCTCAATTGCCCACCTTAATACATCCGTATATGGGAGAATTTGTTCCCAAGCTGCTATCCGATGAAGGAAAGAGTCGGCTAAGTCTTTTAAAGTACCTTCAGATTTTTGAGTCGTATCTACTGTGGCTTCTACTGTTGTCACTTCAGGTTCTTCAGCTTCTATCAAATTATAGGTACTTTGCCAAGAAGTTTTGCCGAGACCTGAACAGGTAGTATCAGATATCAATCCTTTCTTTTTATTTCCTGGATCAGTGATGGCTTGTTTTATGGCTGGCGAAGCGGAAGCGTTTGCAGTTTTCTTGGACTTCTTCCCCATTCTGCTTGCATCTATTAGCTTGGAAGAATTCTGCACAGGAGTGAAAATAAGCGTAACACAGAGAATTGGCAGTGAAAACCAAATACGAGCAAAATATATTGATTAATGCATGATGAAGAATTAACTTAAGGTGGCCGTGGATCCAATCCGTGAAAAGATTTTAGACTTACTATTTCATTAAATGGCTGTAAAAACCTGTCAATCTTTTAAATGTCCATCATATCGTTTATTGGTGGAATGATTTGTTTAAGCGTGCCTTGGCCGTTTTGGCGGTTGAGCGCAGGTGAATCTCTATTAGAAAGATAAGGCCTTTAATACGAATTAATCGTAATATCCCCGTTTTAACAACTTTTTTGAAGTTCGTGTTTTTTGGCTTTATCGCATCTCATCAGGGCGAAAGGCGCTTTTGTTATCTTGGCATCTCTTGGAATCCTCGATCGCCGATAGCGATATCGCATCGCATCGAGAGCATTAACTGGGGCTCTTTTAAAAGCATGCATGGTATATCGCCGATCGCCTATTGCGTGTTATCGCGTCGGAGCAAACCAATGGTTTTTAAGTTATGCCTCCTTTGTTATTGCGATATGCGATCTTGCGATCGCTTTATCGCAATGATAAAAGATTTAATTATTTATATCATAAAGCCATTATTGGTTTGTCAAAAAGGTAACTTTGTAATGTTTTTATTTCATTTTTTGACCTTTTTGAATAATACAAAGTTGATACCAATTAAAACTAAAAAGGGACCCATTTCATATTATAGTGTTGTGAATAAAAATTATATGAAATGGGGGTTATTCAGAGGATAACTAGCTCTAAATGGATATTTTCGAGCAAAACCTTGAACATAAACAAAAACCTAGAAAAATCTCAACAAGAAGAGTTAGTCAAAGTATTACAGAGACATTCTTACGCATATGCATGGGAATACACTGACATGAAAGGGATAAGTCCCAAGACTTGTACTCATCACATCTATATAGAGGCAAATTTCAAACCAATCAGACAGCCTCAAAGACGGATGAATCCAAATCTTAGGGAAATTGTCAAGGAAGAATTGCAAAAATTGTTAAATGTTAATTTCATCTATCCTATTTCAGATAGTCAGTGGGTTTCTCCTTTGGTAATTGTACCAAAGAAAAATGGAAAATGGAGGGTGTGTGTTGACTACCGAGAACTGAATAAAGCTACTCTTAAAGACCATTTTCCCTTACCTTTCATAGATCAAGTATTAGATACATTAGTTGGCAAAAAGTACTTCTCATTCCTAGATGGGTTTAGTGGTTACAATCAAATCCAAGTAGCACTTGAAGACCAAGACAAAACCACATTCACCTGTCCTTGGGGTACCTATGCTTACCAAGTATTGCCATTTGGATTATGCAATGCACCTGCAACATTCCAAAGGGCAGTATTAGGAATTTTTTCGGATCTAATACATGACTGTGTAGAGGTGTACATGGATGACTTCACAGTTTATGGGAATACATTTGAAGAGGCTTTAGAAAACTTGGAAAAATTCTTAAAAATATGTCAAGAAGCAAACCTTTCACTTAGTCATGAAAAATGTTTTATGATGTTTACTGAAGGTATTGTTTTAGGGCACCATATTTCAGGGGATGGGATTAGAGTTGATGAGGCGAAAGTTGAAGTTATTTCTAACCTATCCATTCCAAGTTGTCAAAGAGATGTTAGAAGTTTTCTAGGATTTACAGGGTATTATCGGAGATTTATAGAAAACTTCACCAAAATAGCATCTCTTCTCTTCAAATTACTCACCAAATATTGTGAATTCAAGTGGACTTCTGATTGCCAGTTAGCTTTTGAAACCCTGAAAACTAAAATTTCTGAAGCACCTATATTAAGGGGACCTAACTGGAAGTTACCTTTTCATATCTCGACAGATGCTTCCGATACAGCTTTAGGAGCAGTATTGGGACAGAAAGATTTAATTCCCTATGCCATCTATTATATCAGTAAAAATTTGACTCCCGCAGAGTTAAACTATACTGTAACTGAAAAAGAGTTTTTAGCTGTTGTTCATGCCATTAACAAATTTAGACACTATATAACAGGCTATGAAACTTTTGTTCACACTGATCATTCTGCAATTAGATATTTAATGAATAAATCAATCACTAATGGCAGAGTTATAAGATGGTTGTTACTATTGCAAGAATTCAACATTACTATTCTAGATAGGCCTGGAAAACAAAACAATGTGGCTGATTTCCTATCTAGAATCCAAAATATCAAAGATGACACTCCGGTTGAAGATCAATTTCCTGATGAATATCTTTTTGCAATCTCTACTCAAACTCCATGGTTTGCTGATATTGCCAATTATTTAGTTTCGGGAAAATTTCCTTCAATTATGAATGCAAGGGATAAAAGAAAAATCATTAATGATAGTGCAAGATATTCATGGGTCGCTAATGAGTTGTACAAGACAGGTCCAGATTTGATCATAAGAAGGTGTGTTCGTGAAGATGAAATGCCTGAGATTCTCAAGGCATGTCATGATGAGCCTTGTGGCAGACACTTTGCAGATAAGAGGACAGCCTATAAGATCCTTAACTTAGGATATTATTGGCCATCCTTGTTTAAAGATGCTAAGGAGTATGTCAAAAGGTGTGACAGTTGCCAAAGGGTAGGGAAACCTTCTCCTTCGGGTGAGATGCCATTACAACCTCAGGTACACATTGAACCTTTTGAAAAATGGGCTTTGGATTTTGTAGGACCTATTAGTCCTCCATCAAAACAAAAGAAATATATATTAGTTTGCACTAATTATGTTACTAAATGGGTAGAAACTAAACCATTACTTGTTGCTAATGAATCATCTGTAGTTACTTTTCTTTTTGAGGATATTTTTACTCGTTTTGGTGTCCCAAGGGAAATTGTTACAGATCAAGGAGCTCAATTTACATCAAGGCTAGTGGAGAAAATAATGGAGAAGTACAAAATCAAACATAGAAAAACAACTCCTTATCATCCACAAGAAAATGGTCAAGTGGAATCTATCAATAAAGTCATTGAATGAATCCTAACAAAGACTGTTCATTTACATAGAAGAGATTGGGTAGATAGGCTTCCTGAAGCCTTGTGGGCCTATAGAACTACATGGAGAAACACAACAGGCCATACTCCTTATGAGCTTGTTTATGGAAAGAAAGTTTTGTTTCCCATAGAGTTCCAAATTCAAACATTCAAGATGGCAGTTCAGCTAGGACTTTATCTAACGGAGGCACAAAAGCATAGACTGGAGCAAATTAATGAATTGGATGAGATCAGACAAGATGCAGTTCAGAAAACAAGTCTAGTCCAACAGCAAAGGGCTAGATGGCATGACAAGTACATCAAGGAGAAGAAATTCACAGAAGGTGACTAGGCTCTCTTGTTTGATTCAAAATTCAAGGATTTTCAAGGTAAATTTCAGACATATTGGCTTGGGCCATATGAAATTGTTCGAATTTTTGATAATGGGGCAGTAAAAATCAGAACTATAGATGAAGAAGAGGTCACTTTTCTTGTGAATGGTCATCGATTGAAGTTATATCATAAACCACTCTCGAGAGAAGAGTTTGTCAAGAAGTTCCAAGAAAGAAATGATGTGAAGTTAATGAAGAAGAGTTTCTCTTCTTCATCAACTTGATTAAAATTTTCTGAAGTATTTCTCTTTAAAAAAAAAAAAAAAAAAGGTATAAACATGAAAACCAATCATTGATTGGCATGTTTATACAGAAAAGATAGGGTGAAAATCAGAGTCTCTCTGACACTCTAACTTTTCCCATTTTTGTTTTTACAAGCAGCTGTTACAAAAATCATAAGTTCAGATCCATAGTGATTATGATTCATCTCATCTCATTTCACTCCATTCATTTATCCATCCATACTCCATTTCATTCATTCATTCATGACATACTCCATTCCACACTTCATTCATCTCATTCCATACTCCATCCATCTCGTTTTCATGACAAAATTCAAAATTTGATGTCTTGATGTAAGTGAATAAAACATGTCATGAATTGCAGTACAGTTCTTATGTTCTTTCACTCCATTTCATAAACTGAATCCATTCCATTTCATCATCCACTTCATACATATCATAATCCATCATCCATCTTCATTCATACCATATAACATTTCACCCATATTCCAAAAACACTCCATTTTCATGATTAAAATGCTCTACAGGAACATTCTGCAGCTCAGCAGACATTCTGCAGCTGATCAGCCTTTCTGCAGCCAGACAGTCTTTCCGCAGCTACAAACCCTGAAGGCATCAATCAGCAGACATTAGAATTGCAACAAAGTGACCCAGTGTATCCATAAATCAAAAGCATCAAAGAAAGATTATGAAGACTCCTCCAAAGGTGAACAAGAAGACAAAGGCTACAAAAATCAAATGAAAGGCAGAGGTAACAAGTTTAAATTATAATGGCATTTCATAAAATTTTAGCATAGTTTTAGTTATGGATTGTTCGAAAAGGTTGTTTTAATTATTTTTATTGATCAAGACCAATAAACCCTCCACAGACTTTGGATTAAAATCCCTCATTTCAAATTCCATATCCGACATCATTTAAGCGGTTAAAATGGTCGAGGTATTTGAATTCTTCACGTCTCTTAACCAAATCATTCAATGATGATTCTCTTTGCCGTTGTAAAAATCTCCGCCGTCTCTTCAATCATTAATTCATTCCCTCCACCTCACTCCACTACTTCATTCCGTGACCACTGCCATCACTCCATTCTATAGCCGGCATTTCATTCCGTAGACAGAGATATTTTTAACACCGAAAGCAGAGCAAAAGGATATCAGTTTGATTAGCATTAAGCATTATCATTGTAAACATAGAGAAGAGCAAAAGGGTAAATTCAGAGGTATAGCAGCGTAAAAATTTGAAGCCATTTGATTCCGTGGGCAGACAAAGTATCACTGTGGGCAGAGATTGAAATTATCACTATAAACACAGAGGTATAGCATTGAAGAATTTGAAGCCATTTGTTACCAAGAGAGAGATATAGCAGTATGGGAATTTGAAGCTATTTGCCACCGAGAAATAGAAATATAGTAGTGTGGAAAATTTGAAGCCATTTGTCACTGTCAAACAGAGGCATATCAGTCCAAAGTTCAATTGTCAACAGAGGCATATCAGTCCGAAGTTTTGAAGTTGTTTTCATTGTCAACCAGAGGTATATCAGCTCGAAGTTTGAAGCTGTTGTCACTGTCAATCAGAGGTATGTCATTCCGAAGTTTGAAGCCATTTTCATTAAGAACTTGAAGCCATTTCAATTCGAAGGTGAAAGTCATTGTTTTTGTGGGTAGAAGAGTGTTAATTTGAACATTGAAGAAACAATCATGGGTTTCATTGTAAGAACTGAACCAGTGGGTTCAAAATATTTAGAAGGCTACCCTCAATGCAAAGAAATGTTACAGCAAATAGGATGGCTTCAATTTTTGGAGAAATTTAATGGCTTCCACAAGGAAGTCACTAAAAAATTTGCAAGATCATTTCAAGGAACTGAAGTTGAAGTGGGAGATGTCAAATTTACTGTCACTGAATTTTTCATTACAGAGGCTACAGGGTTGCTCAGAACTGGAGAGAGATGGTTCAAAAACAGAGAATTCCACAATGAATCCTGGAAACAAATTTTAAAATCACCAGGTATGGATGTCACTGTATTTAAGAAAGGAATTCCCAGTTTTGCATTGAAAAATAAATGGAGAAACATACTACTTCTTCTGCAAAAATTTATTACATGTGAGGGTAGATATGGAACATTTTATGTCTACCACATTAGACTAATGATGCATTTTCTGGGGGAAGACTTAAACCTACCATATTTCTTACTTCAAAGTCTGAAAAAGATGGCTGCCTGTGTTCAAAGAAGGGTTCAATTTTTAGAGACAACCCTATATCATCATGGTTTGGTTAAAATTTTGATTGAGCATCATTTGGCCAAAACAAATGATACATGGGACAATTTCTTAATAAGAAATCATTTTGAAGAGCCAAAAGAACCATCACCTGAACCACAGCCTACAAGAAAAAGTAGAAAATGGAGGGCTTCAAAAGTTGAAATTGACAAAACAATCCAAGAGAGCAGTGAGGAAATCATTTTAGAGAAGTTGACTCAAATCAAGAGGCAACTTAAGAAAGAGAAGGTAATCAAGAAATCTGCCACAGAGAAAGGAGAGGGATCCTCTCAGCCAAGGAGAAGCCACAGACTAAAGGGAAAACTAAAGAAAACTCAAATCAAACAAACAGGGGTGATTGATATAGAAGATGAGGAAACATCCATGGAAGAAGATGTTGAAGAGGATAAATAAATATTGCTCACACATTATGTTGATCATGAAATGAAGGTATTAATAAAGTAAAATAATTTTTAAAGGAAAAAGTTTTAAAAGTCCATGAATGTGTTAAACTGATTCACCCCCCCCCTCTCAGTTTAACTAAGATCTCAACATCCCAGATCAACGACATGTACACATATCGCTCGGCATCCTGGTGTGAACGTTAACGTGCGATGGCGCGCTTTAAACGGTGGTTTTCCAATTTCGTTCAAGGACGCGTGTCAGCAGCTCTATGGAATCGCTCCCAACTCCTCTAATATTGCTTGCCGATGATAGGTGGTGCAATGAAACCCACCGTTCAGCTCTAAACCGCCTTTACTGTTCCTCTCACAAGGTTCCATCCTGTCACGGTTATGTTCATGATTCTTAAGGGTTAGTCCGTGTTCCACCTTTCTCTCACGCTCAAGGTTCCGTCCTCTCCTTGTTCCGCTCTTTTATGTGTTCCGCTCCTTTATAAGTGGCCCTTGTTCCCTGACGTTTCAACACGATCCTACCATGTGTATAACGCACAGTTCCATTACTCTGTGCTTCCAAGGTTCTGTCACCCCGAATCACTAGCCTCCAGTTCGGTTCTCACCACCGTGGTTGATCGAGGAATGGGATTCCTTTCCAGCCTTTCTACGCCTCGGTAATCACCATAAACACGTTAACCCTGAACATGAACTCAACTCTCACTACGTCTGAGCAGAGAATTTCTCTTCGGCTTCTTACACAGAATCTTTATAAAGGCCTGCCCTTTTTTTATAGATTTTGTTCACCCATTAGCAACTCAGCAACCCAACCAGTTGACAGAGTGCTAAGTAAATTCTATCATAGGGTCTCATTCATACACTCTTCTACGCCTTCTTCCTAAAACGTAGAGGTAGATTGTTAAGCTAAGATTTAGAATCTTCCCCATGCCTCGTTCATGAAGATTCAAAGCACCCTCACAGGAATTAGTTCAAGCAATACTCATAGATTATTGAGACAAATCCATTCATATAAGAGTCACAGGAGTTCAACCATTCTCATACAGAAATTAAGGAACAAATGCACAGAAATACTGAAACAATTTCCTCATTTATCCAGTGAATGGATTTACAACTTCTAACTGGCCAGATCTTTGATTAATGGCCCTTCTCCTCTATTCTACAGTCCTATGCAGCCTATGCAGTTCTCCCTACAGGTATGTGCAGGTCTCCCTCGACTCTGTCACAGAGGTTTATTTTTATACAATTACAATAAATCGCTTCAATTTCCTTGATGACTCACAAACCCTTCAATTCCTACAGTTACAATTTAAACTAACGCTATGACAGACTGAAATGGACTATCGCTTCCTATGCCCACTAATCATTCGGGCAGTTACATTTCTCCCTCTAATTGACTAAAATGACTCAAATATGGATATTTACATAGGGAAACAAAACATGAGACCCCCCTTATGTTTATTTATGTACAAAAAGTGTCTTGGGCCTAATGCCCCTGCATCAGACTCCCCAAGTTCAAATGATTCATGATCTCCTGATCATGTGCTTTATTTTTGTCCGCCTAGATTCCACACCTTGTTCTGCAACTGGTCATCCGTTGCAGCGTCCTTCTTTCGCATTCCTCCTGGCTTTTAAATTTTATGTTGTAGCTTTCCACAGACGGTACCTTTACATCCTCTGTCTGCTTTTCTTGTGTTGCTATTTCCTTGTTTCCTCGTTGTTGCCCTTTTTTGAGGCATCTTTTGCATCAGTTTCCTTATCAATTCAATTTCTCTGTCTACTCTTTCCTCTAGCTGCTGGACACTTAATTTTGTTTTCTGCACTCTTATTTCTTCAGTTCTTACTGCTGCCCTAGCTCCCATGCTTACTGCCACCCTATCATCCATGCTCTCTCTGCAACAGTAAAACTTATGCTCCTCTGCTGGCAACACTTCAGCTTGTTGCTTCAGCACTCTCTCCAGCAACACTCCAAGTTGCTGCTTTGGCATTTCACCTTCTTTTTTGAATATCTTCAGCAAACATTCTTGCCATCTCCTTTGGCCAAACAAATCTTCACTATGCTGCAACTCAGGTTCAGCATCTTCTTCTTATGCCTCGACAATCTTCCGCAATTGCCTTCCTGATTCTTGATTGACTCCAGCAATCAAATCAAGTTCTCTAGCTACTGTATCTTCATCTTATATCAGAGTGAAACTTTGGTTCTCCACTGTTGTAGCAGCCCCAATAGTCTGCCATACAGTCTTCTCTTTAATCCTCCCTGGGCTATTCGAACAAGCCAATTCTTCCTTGCTATCAATAGCAACAATTTCCTGCATATGAGACATGGTTGTCTCATCTTCACTCAGCTGCTCATCCTCATTCTGCAACAGCTCTTCTTCTTCTAAGACAACTCCAAGTGACAGATTTTCCTCTGCTTTTCCTGTCAACACGGCCACTTCATCAATTCCAAAACCCCAAGACCCAATGGTCCCTATTGATGATTCAATCATCAATTCTTTTCTATCTTCATCCCATTGTGTCTCCACATTCTGCATTCCCCAATTCTAAAATTGAGGTCTTCTCTCTTGTATGGAATCCTTCTGATTCAGCATACTCTCTAGTAGTTCAATTTCTCCATTCCATGGTTTAAAGTCTTCCACATAATTCTCCTTCTCTTTCAATTGACTGCCCCATGCTGTCAACTTTTCTCCGTCATCAACAGGATCTGCATTCATCAAACATTTGTTAAAACAAAGTCTACAAGGCCTCAGAGCCTTCCCTTCTTCTGTTAGCATCTCAATATGCTGTCCCAACTTTCTTTTCTCCTCAATCAGCACATCAGAATGTTGATTCCAATTCTTCAAACATTTCTCGAGACCATCAGTTAGTCTCCCTTTTGAACCATCCTCTTCAAGGATGTCTCTTTGCTCCAGCTCATAAAAATGAACTTTCCTCTTCCTATTCATCTCTGTCCTTACCATCTGAACACCTTCTCTCTGTGGTTCTGTCCTCTGCTCATGCCACAATCTTGGCATCTCACCACAATCTTCTCTATCTTCATTATCTTCATTATCTTCTACTGTCACTATCCCCTCATTCTTCATCAGAATGAAATCCTGATTTCCCTTCTCTACAAAGATTCCAGCTATTTGTCCATCATTCTCCACATGGCCATTTAACAGAAGTAGACTGTCATTATCAGCATTAATGACAAACTCATCATCAACCCCATTGAAACAATCTCTTCTACCAAATAAGGAATTAATGAATTCCTTCTGCTGCAGTAGTTCAATCTGTTCTTCATCTGAAAGATACTCATCATACTTTACTTGGCAACAATCAACTTCATCTGTCACTTTTCCATCATGTGAACTGCCTTCCTTAACACTTGCATTCACACACAACTTGTCAGATGCAAAAACACAAGACCTCATGGTCTCAATTGGTGATTTGGTCACCAAATCTTTCTGTTGTTCCAAGTCTTCCATTTTCTCCAGAGATTCTTCAATGGTCTCTTCTTCAGAGTCCTCAAGTTGTTCAACCTCCAGCTTCTGGCCAATATCACAAACTAAAGCTCTTCTGCTTCCAATATGTTGGAAAGCAGAATCTTTCTCCAACTGTGCATGGACATCCTCAAAACATGTAGCTGCTCCATTTTCTTCCTTGGTGACAACATCAGCAATTTGTTCTTTCTCACCTGCTGTTCCTGCAAACATACAAAATATGTCATATGTAAGGCTCTTGGACCCCTTGGTCCCACTTGAAGCTTCATTCTCCAAGTCCTTCTCCAGATACTCAATCACTCTGAGTATTTCTTTCTTCTTCTGAGCATTCATCATCTACTCCTTCTTCCTTTGTAGCCTCTACCACTTTATCTTCTTCTTCATGAGCCAACCAACTCTCTGGCTTTCTTCTATCCTTCTCTTCAGTTCATTAAACTCTTCCCTATTCTCAGCTAATTCTTTATGCCATTCTTCATCTGTGGATTTCTTCTTCCTCATGCCATTTGATTTGGAATCTTCACACACTCTTCTGCTGTGGTTTCTCTGAGAACCTCTACAATCTCTGCAGTCTCTGCTATGGCTCTCAGTAGCCATTCTCTTCTCTAGGAGTTCTTCACTCACAAGCTGCACTAAGCCTCTACAATAGCAAGCTCTCTTGCTGCAACTTACCTCACCAAGCTTCTCTCCTGAGCTCCGGCTTTTGGCAAGTACTAGTCCCCTCTCTTTGGAACCTCTTGAGCACTCTCTCTGCTCTCTAGGCTTCACTCTGCAAATTTCTCAAGAACAACCCTTTTATTCTTTCATCCAACCTCAGCTGGGAGTTATTTCAGGTTCTACCACACTCTTTATGCATTCAGAATCCCTTGCTGGACTCTTCTATCACTGATCTCAAAGCTTGTGATCTGCTTCTGCTGAGATTCTTTCCTCAATTGCTTGCACTCTGTATTATGCAAACAATACCTTCCAACCAGATTTCAAATAAGGCTCATCATCTTACCTCTCAAGATCCCTGACTGATCTTGCTTCTTTTCTTTTCACCTGCACTGCATCTACCTGCTGCAATCTTCTGTCTTCAAATCCATATTCTGTTCATCTGGAGACCTTCACTGCATGTCAAATCAAATCTACAATTTTCTCTATTAAATACATTCTAACATCAACTATCCTTTCCTGTTCAGTACATGTGCATTTCAAAAACAAACTCTTCAACGAGCTAACTAAATTCTAGCTCTGATACCACTTGATGGCGAGGCCACCCTTGGCCCCAGCTTACCTTGGTCCCAATCCTCAATGTGTGTGTAAATGTATCCAAAATTTCCATGTCCAATCATATTACAAATCCGGCAATCTCACACTTCCATTCCTTCTATGCTAGCAAATTTAAATAAACAGGTCTGATCATTTTTAATATCTCAATTCAGAGAATTGAGATATTAATTCAACATTCCTCCATAGCTATAACCCGACAATCCATTACATGTACATGTATTAGACCCCGTCCACATATTTCATATTTCATATTGCGCCAACTAACCATTATATGTAATATATCCATGTATATATTACAGCGCCCTTCAATTATTAACGAAGTCCAACAATAATCGACATACCTTTATTAAATCGTATTCCTTAATACATATTTGATTGGCGGAATGCATACACCGTACCTTTAATTATACTTCGTGCAAATCCTGCGAGTGATCACCGTTAGATATCGAGCCTCCAGATCAACAGTATGTATCAATATCGCTCGACGTCCTGATACGAAATTTAACCGACCAATCAAATGCACACCCGTACCTCGTTTATCGTTCGCGCACCTCGTTTATCGTTCGTGCATCTACAGCAAGCGACCACCATCCGATGGCTCTTTCCCAGATCAACAGCATGTACGCATATCGCTCGGCATCCTGGTGCGAACGTTAACATGCGATGTCACGCTTTAAATGGTGGTTTTCCAATTTCGTACGCTTGTCAACAGCTCTATGGAATTGCTCCCAACTCCTCTAATACCGCTTGCCGATGATAGGTGGTGCGATGAAACCCACCGTTCAGCTCTAAACCGCCTTTACTGTTCCTCTCACAAGGTTCCATCCTGTCACGGTTCCGTTCATGATTCCTAAGGGTTAGTTCGTGTTCCACCTTTCTCTCATGCTCAAGGTTCCGTCCTCTCCTTGTTCCGCTCTTTTATGTGTTCCGCTCCTTTATAAGTGGCCCTTGTTCCCTGACGTTTCAACACGGTCCTACCATGTGTATAACACACAGTTCCATTACTCTGTGCTTCCAAGGTTCTATCACCCCGAATCACCAGCCTCCAGTTCGGTTCTCATCACCGTGGTTGATCGAGGAATGGGATTCCTTTCCAGCCTTTCTACGCCTCGGTAATCACCATAAACACGTTAACCCTGAACATGAACTCAACTCTCACTACGTCTGAGCAGAGAATTTCTCTTCGGCTTCTTACACAGAATCTTTATAAAGGCCTGCCCTTTTTTTACAGATTTTGTTCACCCATTAGCAACTCAGCAACCCAACCAGTTGACAGAGTGCTAATTAAATTCTATCACAGGGTCTCATTCATACACTCTTCTACGCCTTCGTCCTAAAACATAGAGGAAGATTGTTAAGCTAAGATTCAGAATATTCCCCATGCCTCGTTCATGAAGATTCAAAGCACCCTCATAGGAATTTGTTCAAGCAATACTCATGCTAGAGTGTAATGGTAAACTTTATAAGTATATATTATTATTGATAAAAGATGAGATATGAGATATGATTACAATGGGGAATCACCAAGGCTTTAAATATAGCCTTATGGTGTCCCTTGGCGAAGAGGCATGATCTTTGATCATGCCCTTTCACTTAATAAAACCTAAGATAACTATATCTAACTAATAATTAATAAAATATACATAGCATTGCCCCTCTCTTAAATATGCTTTGTCCTCAAAGCATACGTAATGAAGGACATCGTTGATGAAAGCCTAGGTTTCTCGAGTGGCGAGCTCTTGCTTCCCACATTTTAAAAAGATCGTGGAGCATCTTCTCGAGTTCAATATTTTGTTGATGTGGATAGTGAAAAGATCTGATATCGACAGGGTCGGATCCTGTCTTGACTTCTATTGGATGTTTGATTTTCCTATCTAGAGGCACTTTTATGGGTAGATCCTGGAATACTTTTTCGTGTGTCCGAACTAGTCCTTGTTCTTCTGATGACTCTTCGTGGCTCCCTTTTGAAGATAACATTTCTAACTGATGACATTGTACTATAGATGTTGGCGCTCCTATTTGAATCATCTTCGTCATCAGAGAGGAAGATACGACTTGATCTTCTGGGGCTTGGAATCCATACAACTTGTGTTTCTGCCCTTTCCACTTAAAACTTATAAACTGCTTCTGATGGTTGGCAGAATAAGTACCTAAAGTTTGTAGCCATTGAATTCCTAAGACCACATCTACTCCTCGTAAGGGAACGGTGTAGAATGGAGATTCTAAATGAAAGTTTTTTATCTGTAGTTTGACCTTATGGCATTTCCCTACTTTCTCAATCTTCTTACCATCGGCCACCATTGCCTTCATATTAGGCATGGGGAAGGTAAATATGTTAAGTCTTTTTGCCATGGTTGAATCTAGAAAATTGTGGGTACTGCCAGTGTCGACGAGAACCATTCCGTTGTTGTTCTTGATATGTCCTCTTAACCTTAGGGTTTGAGGTTGTGATATGCCTGTCATAGCTGATAATGACACTTGCGGAATAGTTTCGCCATCCACTTCTGGAGAGAACTCTAAGTTGTCTTCTAATCCTTCTATATATGAATTATTATTGTTAGCGTCATTAGTTTCTTCACAACTATATATATTTTTCGCTTTTCCATTAGCACATTTGTGCTTAGGGTCCCAGTTTTCACTACAACGTTTGCACTTGCCCTCTCTCAATCTTTGTTTTTCCACACTAGATTTTTCTTCTTCACGAAAATGGAGTGGGACATATTTTGTGTCATCTATATTTTCAGATTGAGGAAATATTTGTCTCGAATATAATTTTTCTGGTTTTGATAACCTTTCAAATTTCTTTTCAGCAGCTTTTGCTTTTTGCCTTTCTACTTCTACTGATGTAATTTCATGAAGTTCGAGCTCTTCTTGTATATGGATTTTAAGTCCTGAGATGTAAGACTAGATTAGACGAGATTCTGACAATCCCAGTACTCGTGTTGCCAAGGTCTCCCATTCTCGAGTGTACTCCTCCACATCTCCTTTTTGGCGTAATTTGATAAACGTTGAAAAAAACTTTTCTTCTTTTATGCCTTGAAACCTTTTGAAGAATGCATCCTTAAATTTCCTCCAAATGATAGCAAGCGTCGTCTTTTTCCACCACATATACCAATTATATGCTTCTCCTTCCATTTTCATGGAAGCATGCTTAATTTTTTCATCATCACTAGTAATGTCATAAATCTCAAAATATTCTTCCGCTTTATTAAGCCATGCAATGCTATTTTTTTCATTACCATCAAACTTGGGTAGCTCGATTTTGGCTTTTCGCTGATATGCTAATGGTGGAAAAAGAAGGGGATATTGATTAGAAAATGCATTCAAAAGCTGCTTATTTTGAAAATCTGCATTACTATCTTCTTGATGATGTGGGGAATCGGTCTTTTCCTGATGCTCTTCTGAGTTCCCTAAATCTGCGGAATTGTTTTGTTGATTTTGTTCCATATTAGGAAATATTGGGGATTGTGTCTGACTTAACTTATCTATCTTATCATTTAGCTTATTAAAGAGTTCTTTCATCTTGTTCATTGCTTCGTTATGCTTTTCTGTGGCCTTGTGATGATTTAGCCACATTTGTCTTTCTATTCGATTTGTCGTATCATGAACCTTTTTGATGTCGTTGGAGTGTCCTGCAACTGTACCTTCAAGATCGATTAATATTTTTCCGAATTCTAAAGAATTATTATTGATCTGTTTCTCGAGATCCACCAATTTCTTCTGGAATTCGGCCATCGACATTGATGAAGACATTGAACGTGTATGAGGTGGGGAATATTTTTCTGCCAGTTTTTCCCTCTCTTTTTTGTTTAAATTAATTAATTAATTAATTAAATTAATTTTTTTTTTTGGAATAATAATAATAATTTCTATTATATATATATATATATATATATATATATATTGTTGTGTAACTACCTTCAAAAATAGAAGAAAAGTATAGGTCAACGCCTTAGAAATAAGCTACTTCGAGGGGGCAACCCCTCCATAACATTACATAAATGCACAATTCTTGGATGATTCAATTTACAAAACCTCCTTTCTATATATTGGAGTCCATGGGGCCATAATGTAATCCTAGTGGGCCACAATGTAATCCTAGCCGACCTAACAATAATAATTTAAGGGCACAATAATAACAAAATGGGGGTTACAAGGGTACGATAATAACAATAAGGGGGTTACACTAACAACAATAAGGGACTATACTAGTAATATAGGGACCTAATATGCCCCTCTCCTTCAAAAAAGTGTTGTCCTCAACGCTTGAGTAGCTCTGGGTGCTTCTGTATAAAATTCTCATCCTCCCATGTAGAATCTTCGGTGGGTAAGTTCTTCCACTTGATGAGATACTCTGAAATTGATCGATTCCGTAGTTGTCGAGTTCTTGTTTCCATGACCGCTTCTGGTTCCAATATGATTTTTCCTTCCTCATCGAGTTCTGGCAATATTGTTTGAACTGGAAGATTTTCTCCCATAACCTTCTTTAAGCATGAAACATGGAAAACTGGATGTACTCGCGAAGAAGCAGGAAGCTCCAATTTGTATGCCATAGTACCAATCTTTTGCAACACCTTGTAAGGACCATAGTACTTTGGCGATAATTTATTATCCTTCTTAACTTGCTTGAGGGACATTTGTTTGTATGGTTGTAGCCGTAAAAATACCCAGTCTCCTACATCAAAACTTCTCTCGCTGCGATGTTGATCTGCCTGTTGTTTCATTCGATTTTGTGCCAAATTCAGGTTATCCTTTGAGAGTTGGAGAACTTCTTGTTGATGCTCGATGTGATCTTCCATTGCTTGAACCTTCGAATTTTCTCTTAAAGATGATGTGATGGATGGTGGATGATATCCATAAAGTGCCATAAATGGGGTCATTTTTGCTGCAGTATGGAAGGAAGTGTTATACCACCATTCAGTGAGAGGTAACCACTTGATCCATTGTGTTTGTTTATCAGATACAAAACAACGAAGATATCCTTCCAAACATTTATTTACTATCTCTGTTTGACCATCAGATTGAGGATGATAAGATGAGCTATGAGCTAATTGAGTACCCAAACAACAAAATAACTCCGTCCAAAAATTTCCAGTAAAAATGGGATCTCTGTCGCTCACAATAACCCTTGGGCTTCCATGTAGCTTTTGAATTCTATCCATAAATGTATTAGCAACTGTACTTGCTTTAAATGGATGAGATAATGCACAAAAGTGTGCATACTTGGTAAGTCTATCAACTACCACCATGATGACCCTCTTTCCTTCGGACTTAGGTAAACCTGTGATAAAATCCATTGAAATCTCCTCCCAACGTTGACTTGGAATGGATAAAGGTTGTAGAAGTCACGGGGTCTTAATTGTCTCCACTTTATTCTGCTGGCAAACCAAACATTCCGCCACAAACTTTTGAATATCAGATTTAAGGCCATCCCAAAAAAATTCTTTCTTCACCCTGTGGTAAGTTTTTAAAAATCCCGAGTGTCCTCCTAAAGGAGAAGTGTGCAATTCCAGAAGAATCTTTTGTTTTAGATGGGAATTCTCACAAAGATATAAGCGATCTTTGTACCATAAGGAATCATTTTTCCAACTAAATGTATCAGATGTACTAGGATCTTGCTACAACTTTTGGATGAGTGTCCATACATCTTTGTCCTTCTTCCATTCATCTCTTGCTTCAGTTATCCAATCTGGTTGGATAATAGAAATGGCACAAAGCAATGCTTCCACCTCTTCATTCTTTCTTGAGAGTGCATCTGCAACAACATTAAGCTTTCCTTTTTGTAGATTATTTCAAAGTCATAACCCAACATCTTTGTGACCCATTTTTGTTGCTCTTCTGAAGATAGTCTTTGTTCCAAAAGGTGTTTAAGACTATCATGATCAGTTTTTACCTTGAAGTGTCTTCCCATTAGGTAAGTTCGCCATTTCTTTAGTGCGTGCAGTATTGCTAACATTTCCTTCTCATAAATAGGTTTTTGTAAATACTTTCCTTTGATTGGACGACTTTCAAAAGCAATGGGTCTTCCTTCCTGCATTAAAACTGCACCAATTCCATTTCCTGAGGCATCACATTCCACGATAAAGGTTTTTGTGAAGTCTGGCGTAGCTAAGACCGGTGCTAGGCACATTGTCTCTTTAAGATCTTCAAAGGCCTTAGTTGCTTCAGGAGTCCATGAAAATTCATCTTTCTTCAATAATGTTGTTAGAGGTGCTGCTATTCTCCCATAATTCTTAACAAACTTGAGATAATACCTTGTTAACCCGAGAAATCCTCGCAACTGCTTTATGGTTGTGGGGACTTTCCATTCCTTAATGGCTTTAATTTTGTTAGGGTCTACCTTAACACCCTCGTGAGATACAATATGACCCAGATATTCCACCTCTTGTACTCCAAAGAAACATTTGGATTTTTTGCATATAATTGTTTCTCCTGCAATAGTTTGAGCACCCTGTCAACATGTTCAACATGATCCTTCCAAGACCTGCTGTAGATTAGTATTTCATCAAAAAATACTAGCACAAATTTTCTAAGGAAGGGTTTGAAAATGGAATTCATCAACCCTTGAAATGTAGAAGGTGCATTGGTAAGGCCAAAAGGCATGACCAAAAATTCATAATGACCCTCATGAGTTCGAAATGCTGTTTTTGGAATATATTCAGTCTTCATTCTAATTTGATGATATCCCGAACGAAGATCCAACTTGGTAAAATAAATTGCTCCATGTAATTCATCCAATAATTCATCAATCACAGGAATGGGAAATTTGTCTTTAATGGTGAGCTTATTGAGCTCCCTATAATCTGGACACATTAGCCATGATCCATCCTTCTTGTGTACCAATACTACAGGAGCAGAGAAAGAACTTTGACTGGGTTGAATTATACCCGCCTCTAACATTTCTGCGATCATACGTTCAATTTCGCTCTTTTGGAAGTAAGGATATCTATAAGGCCCGATGTTTGGAGGAACACCTCCTGGAATCAAATGAATAGCATGATCATGATCACAAATAGGTGGAAGTCCTTTGGGAGTTTCAAACACCTTGGAATGATTGTCCAAGACTTGTTGGAGATCTGCAGAAATAGATGATTTTGATGTTGGAACTTCTAGTGAGCATAATTGTGCAATTACGCCTCGCTGTTCTTTCTTTAGAAACTTTGTCATGACATTAGAGCTTATTATCCTTCCTGGCTTCCCCGCAATACCCCGTAATTCGACTTCCTTTCCTTCTGAAAAAAATTTCAAGAAAAGTTCTTGAAAATTAAAAGCTACCGTCCCCAAAGATTGTAACCATTGTACTCCTAGTACAACATCAGCACCTCCCATAGGAATGGAAAGCATTGGACTAGTCAATACATATTCCCCCATGGTTAGCTTGATATTATGGCATTTCCCAGAGCAATTTATAGTTCCTCCTTTTGCAACCATCACTTGGAATTCTGGTGCTGGGTATAAGAAACAATTTAATTCCTTGTCTACCTTACAATGAATAAAATTATGGGTGCTACCTGAATCAATCAACACTATTACCTTTTTCTTCTTGATCTGTCCTGCTATCTTGAGAGCTTGAGGAGTGGTAATTCCTGCCAGTGCATTACACGATATGGTTGGATTCATTTCTTCCTCTTCTAGGGCTGGTTCCTGGTGTATATCCTCTTCTTGTTCATTTTCTTCTTCTTCTTCACAATCTATGTAAAATAATTTATTCTCAGCACACTTATGACCTTTAGTGTATTTGCTATCACAATTGTAGCAAATCCATTTTGATATTTTTGCTTCCAATTGTTTTGGTGTCAACCTTATAGGTTGTGGAATGCTAGGGGCAATAACACTTCCATGTTTATAGTTATGAGTGGCAGAATTCCTTGTTGCCATATTTTTATTTCAACTTTTCTTGCCAACTTGAATGCCTTCTCTATTGAATCGAGTTCCAACACACGAAACTGTGTGGATTATTATCCCTTGAAGTACCTATGAAGAGATCAATCCTGTGTTCCTCTGGAATATAAGTTGCCTTTATATTCAATTTTTGGAAGTCCTCAATGTGCTCCCCCATTAAACCCTTTTGTTTGAGATTTATCAATTGGCTAAAGAAGGTGTTGCTCTTTGTATCCTCATAATGTGCTATCATTTCCTCGTAAAAATTGACCAAGTGAAAAAATTTTTACGGGAGCAAAGCCATCGATACCATACAAATATATTTTGTTCTAAATGTAAAGTTGCAATGCGTACCTTTTGTGTGTTTTGCACATTATGGATATCAAAATATTGCTCCATCTGTAGTATCCATGTTATAGGATCCTTTCCATCAAACTTACTCATATCCATTTTTGGAATATGGTGGACAACTTCCCGCCAACATTAGAGTTTATGAAATTCTTCACCATTGGAAACCTTTCTTGTATCGCTTTGTCAAACCCTTCATGTGCTTTTAGAAAATTCTTCATGTTTTCCATTTTCTCATCGATCTTAGCTTCATGTCATCCATCTTAGATTCCATGCCGACCTCCATCCATCCATCTTAGCTTCCACGCCTTTATTCAAACCTTCCATCTTCACTTCCACGCCATCCATCTTAGATTCCACGCCTTTATTCAAACCATCCATCTTAGTTTCCACGCCTTTCTTCAAAACTTCCATGTCATTTTTTGTTGCTCTTTACGAGAGCGAAATTTGTTGCACTTTCTCTTGTAATTTTGATATGTCATGTTACCATTCTTCGTCTTCATGAGTCATAGTAGAGCTTTCTAAAGGCTTAATGGGTGTTGAATTATTTTTAGGAGCCATTTTAGAATCCAATACTGATATCTATTCTACAATATTCCCTTGGAATCAATTCAACTTGATTCTTCAAACAAGACTTATGCAATTCGGAAAAAAAATACACACCTTTTACTTGCTTTGAGGAGCTCGATATTCAAATTGAATTATCTCTGTAATTGAACATTTTTAATATCTGAAATTCAGCCCTGTAGTAGCCCTCTGAAGCTTCTTTCAAATTCCACCAGTCTGATCTAATTTGGATTCCCGAAGACAAAGTTGTGTCCAATATCCCACAATGACCTAATTCTGGACTGGTTTAGTAGAGCAAACTTGTAGGACTTGCCACATGTCACTGTTTTGTCCTTTGTCTCTAAAATTGATATCCAAGAAACTAAAGTCCGTGTAATTGTGACCAATTTTAACGGCACTCAAATCCACTACCCAGAGAGAGAGTTATTGAACTTTTCCCATGATCACCTCTTTGAGATGAAATTCAGGAGCCTGAAAATGCACTACCTTCCACAGATCATATATCCAAAAATATTGCGAACCAAGTTATGAAATTTTTTTATGAATTTCCCTCGGGATTTCAGCTTCTCACATATGAATTTCAGATGCAGACCTTCGTAGAAAAAAATTTATAGCGCAAATGCCACGATGACCTGTTTAGTAGCTTGAAAAAAGACCTAACTTCCACAGATGATATCTCTGAAAATATTGCGAACCAAGCTCTGAAATTTTTAGAAAATATTCCTGAGGATTTCAGCTTCACACCCTAAAAATTTCAGCTTCTGAAACTTTGTAGAGAAAAATTTATATCGCAAATTCCATGATGACCTGTTTGGAGCAGCGAAACCCTAGAATCCAAACCTCTGATACCAAATGTTGTGAAACCAGCTCCAAAAAGAGAAGAAAAGAGATATCAACGCCTTAGAAATAAGCCACTTCGAGGGGGCAACCTCCAATACATTACATGAATGAACAATTCTTGGATGATTCAAATTACAAAACCTCCTTTCTCTATATAGGAGTCCATGGGGCCAGAATGTAATCCTAGTGGGGCCACAATGTAATCCTAGCCGACCTAACAATAATAATTTAAGGGCACAATTATAACAAAATGGGGGTTACAAGGGTATTTTATCACAATAAGGGGGTTACATTAACAATAATAATGGACTATACTAGTGATATAGGGACCTAACATATATATATTTTAAATAATAATAATAATAATAATAATAATTATTATTATTTTATTATTTGAATTATATATATATATATATATATATATATATAATTATGGGGAAAAATATTGTTAACCTTGAAAAGTCACGTTGTTTTTAAAAGTCACTTTGTTTTGAAAAGGCACGTTGTTTTGAAAAGGGAAAATGGGTTTTAATACCATGGGCCCAAAAACCACGAGCTTGTAAACCACGAGCAATTACTCTTCCTTTTTAATTTTACTTTGTCTTCACATGTACGTATTTCTTTATATATATATATCTCTTTTTACTTTTTCTTTTGGAACTATTTTCTTTTAAATATATATATATATATATTTTTCTTTTAATTTATTTCCCCCTTTGTGTTAACTTTCCTTCTCTCTTTATTTTATTAATATATATATATATTATATATATATTTCTTCCTTTTTTAAAAAAAAAAACAAATGTTGTTGCCCACAAGCACTTGGTTTTTAAAAAAATTTGCAATTCTGGAATTTCTTGTAATTCCTTAATTCTGGGTGATCACACAGATCCCGAAGAGCGATGGCTCTGATACCAATGGAGTGTAAAAACTCTGGTAAACTTTATAAGTATATATTATTATTGATAAAAGATGAGAGATGATTACAATGGGGAATCACCAAGGCTTTAAATATAGCCTTATGGTGTCCCTTGGCGAAGAGGCATGATCTTTGATCATGCCCTTTCACTTAATAAAACCTAAGATAACTATATCTAACTAATAATTGATAAAATATACATAACACATGCAGTATTGAGACAAATCCATTCATATAAGAGTCACGGGATTTCAACCATTCTCATACAGAAATTAAGGAACAAATGCACAGAAATACTGAGACAATTTCCTCATTTATCCAGTGAAGGGATTTACAACTTCTAACTGGCCAGATCTTCGATTAATGGCCCTTCTCCTCTATTCTACAGTCCTATGCAGCCTATGCATTTTTCCCTACAGGTATGTGAAGGTCTCCCTCGACTCTGTCATAGAGGTTTATTTTTATACAATTACAATGAATCACTTCAATTTCCTTGATGACTCACAAACCCTTCAATTCCTACAGTTACAATTTAAACTAACGCTATGACAGATTGAAATGGACTATCGCTTCCTATGCCCACTAATCATTCAGGCAGTTACATTTCTCCCTCTAATTGACTAAAATTACTCAACTATGGATTTTTACATAGGGAAACAAAACATGAGACCCCCCTTATGTTTATTTATGTAGAAAAAGTGTCTTGGGCCTAATGCCCCTGCATCACATACCTTGGTGGATCTTGGGACCTTCTTGTGTGGCTGAAATGGCTTCTCCTCTAATGGCTTCTTCATCCATATATTTTGAAGGTTTCTCCTTCAAAGCTGTAGCAGTGTTGGTGCAATCCTCCTCCCATGGTGGTGTGAGCTTCTCTTCCTTTGTTCTTTCTCCATCAAAGGTTTGGATCAACCTTTGAAAAAATACTGAAAAATAACTTACCCTTGAATGGACCAAGGGTTTTGAACCACCAAACAGAGGTTTCATCCTCCATGTGTAGCGCTGCCATCTCCACTGCTTCTTTCTCTGCCACTGGATGCAACAATGAAAATGCCTCCAACTTCTTCTCCCAAGCTCTAGCTGAAATGACCCCATCAAATGTAGACAATAGAAGCCTATTGCTTTTGATTTCTCCTTTTCCACAGGGCCTTCTCTGCTCCATCTGCTGAATATACTGTGGGAATGTTGTAGCTCCCCTGAATGCTATAGAATGGGGTTTATAGTCACCCAGGGACTTGCTTAAGATCTGAAAATCCAAGCATTTCCCATGCTGTTCTTCAAGAGAATAGGAAGTGCATGAACCTTCCTCTTCTCCCATTTTCTTCTCCTCCTCCTCAGGGAGGCTCTTCTTTATTCCAAAAATAGATGAGATCAATCTCATCTTCTTCATCATTCTCCTCTGAAATCGAACTCACGGGCTATGCCAAGTTCGATGCTCTGATACCACTGTAATGTTCCTTTTTCCAGAAACATTGTTAATTGACAAGCAAATCTATTCCAGAGATAGACTGTAGGGGCATTTACTGGATTTTTCACCTTTGAACAAAGGATGAGCTCCAGAGGCTACCTGGCCCACTAGAAGACTCTGTCTATAGAGTGATTGTCAAGGGACAATATCCCCAAGAGGGAAACACAACAAGATTGGGAATCTCTTAAGATAACCCCAACATTGCAGCTACAACAATAACAAATACATCAAATGGAAAATAGAAGTGATTCATATACACAAGAAATGTCGGAGAATCCAATGGCCATCATATTAGAACATAGCAGCATAAAATATACAACTTCTGGAGGAAATGATCACTCAAGCAAGGCATTAGAAGCCTCAGGAAACCTGTACATGCAAATATGAGAATACACTGCTGTATAAGAAATCCCTAGGCCATGACTGCACAGTTATAGAGAGGAACTGATGCATAAATGATGAAAATACCATGATATAGCAATGTAGGCTCAAATAAAGAAGGGGGAGCAATATCTCAACCCTTGAAAATACATAACATCAATCCTCTAAAAGGATTGGCTTAAATCTATACAAAAATGATAAATGTAAAAAATGCCGGAGTTGCAGTAGCAGTTGCAACTCAAGAACTGGAAATGGATGGAGAAGGCTGAAATAGTTGCTGTGGATGAATATCCCTTCTCCAATGAAAATCTAAAGTGAAAGGCTGATCCTTTCACCCAAGACTTCCCCTCCAAGTGACTGTCAATCCCTCACAGCAAATAGCCACCAAGAGGAACGTTGTCTAAGAGAGGGACTGCGCTGCTAGTGATGGAATGTGGTTGGCCTGATGCCAAATATGGTGGGATATTCTCAAGAACAACCTTTTCTGATCTCCCAAAGGATGGAACCTCTCTCCACTGAAAAACTAGCTCCAGATGGTGTGTGGAAACCTCCCCAACAACACCCAACAACACTGCACAATATCTGCTGCAGAAATTGCGCTGATGTAGATGGCTAAAGCTATGGCCTGAATGCCTGAATATGGGGAATGAAGTGCAATCCTTCATGAGCTACTCAAGAAGGAGATGAATTCCTAAACAAGACTCCCTCGTGCCCGAAGGCACTGTAGCTCTGCTGATCAGCAAGAGGCAGCAACAAGTCTCTAAGACTCGAATGTAAAATGATCAATGATAATCTCAATGGCTGCCTTGCTTCTCTTGTAAACAAGTGAGCCTTCCTCCATGGGCCGTACTTAGAATTAGGGTTTTCTTCCTCTAGAAGCTTCCCTCCTATGTTGTCCCACTTAGTGCTTTCCAATTCATGCCAACACAGTTTGACTTGGTCAACCTTGGCCAAACCTTTATGCAAAAACCTCCTTTCACACATGGAGGTGTGAAATCCAGCTCCAACATGATCCTCTTTCATACTTAGAGGATTTTTATTCTCTAATCATGCAAAGAATGGGTCCCCTACCCATTTTATTCATTTCCTTAACAAAAATTAATGTTCCATAAAATTTGGAACATTACATCGAACAACAGTTGTTCAATCAATTAAATAGGATTTGTTCAATTGTTTGAACAACAAGAAGAAAAACACACAAAAGGAAAAATGCGGCTATTCATTTGATTTGAACAACAACTATTCAATCAATTGAACAACATCTATTCAATTGGTTTGAACAACAAAAACAATCAAAAGAGAAAGAAATTGGAATTTTTTTATACAATGGTGAAAAAAACTGTAAATTACAATAAAATGCAAGAAGCATATATACACTATCTAAAAATAAATAAATAACAATTTTTTACAAATTTGAAGCTACTGGGTCGGTATTCCCTGCAGCTAAAATTTGGATAGTGGTATCGTCATGCACCTACTAGAAAAAAGAATATTTTTTAAGTGGTTTATGATATAGGTGCACCCGGTATCCATTGACTCAAAAGGCAAAGCCAAATCCATCTATGGTGGTCAGGGTAATGGTACCTTTGTTTTGCACTTCTTGAATTTCATATGGCTCGAGCCACCTTGTTTGTAATTTACCCGAGAAGTCTTGGAATCTGGAGTCGTAGAGGAGTGCCCAATCTCCTTTCTAAAACATCTTCTTTTTTATGAGGCTTTCGTGCCACATAGCCCATTGTTGCTGAATAGTTTCAGTGCGTTGTAGAGTAAGTAGTTGCACTTCATCTAATTTGTTTATCTGTTGAAGTCTTTTAACTTGGGCTTCTGTCAAATCCAACTCTACTTCTTGGGCTATTCTAAGAGTCTTTATCTCGAACTCAATGGGAAAAATTGGCTTCTTTCCAAATACCAGGTGGTACAAAGAATATCTGGTAGTCTTTTGTCAAGTTGTGTGATAAGCCCACAAGGCCTCTGGGAATCTAGTAGCCCAATAGCGGCGATGTGTCGAGACTGTTTTAGTGAGAATTTCCTCGATGACTTTATTGGTTCTTTTGACCTGCTCGTTCACCTGCGGGTGGTAGGGAGAGGTGAATCTATGAGTGACATGGTGATTCTGCAGAGTGGCCAAATTTTATATCCTAAAAATTGTGCCCCTCCATCAGTTATCACTTCCCTAGGTAAGCCATACCACACAAATAACTCAAAACAAATATTGATCATAGACTCTTCTTTAGCTCTTGTAAAAATCCACTGTTTCTACTCACTTCGTCACATAATATGTAGCAACTAGTATGTAGGCCTTCTGATTTGATGGTGGATTGAATGGCCCAACAAAGTCCAACGCCCATCATTCGAAAGGTTCTACTACCAACTGTGGATGTAATTGCATCTCGTCAAATTGACCAGGACGACCCATTCTTTGGCAACTATTCCAGGCTTGCACATATTTCTTTGCATCCTTAAAGATTGTGGGCCAATAGTAGCCCATTTGTAATACTTTGTGCCTTGTCCTGCGATCTGAAAAATGTCCATCACATGGTTTGTCATGGCAGGCCTTCAAGATGTCATGGATCTTGTCTTCTCGATTGCATCTGCATATATGCATATCAGCTCCTATATGGAAAAGGTATCCACAAATCCAGAAGAATCTAGCACTGCATTGAACAATCATCCTCTGTTCGTTTGTTTTTAAGCGTTTCAGAAACTTTCCTACTGCCAGATAATTTGCTACATCTGCGTACCATGGTGCTTTTACTGCCACAACAAACAAATTCTCATCAGGGAACTGATCATCTACCGCCAGTGGCTCATTTGTCTTTGGGACTCTAGACAGGAAGTCAGCAACTGCGTTCTCCTTCCCTATACGATTCTTAATAGTTATATCGAACTCTTGTAAAAGCAACCATCGAGTCACTATTCCATCTGTAATACCTTTATTAGCTAAATATCTAATGGTAGAATGATCGGTATACAAGAATACTTGATAGCCCCTTATATAATGTCTAAATTTATTTATAGCATAAATGAGAGCCAAAAATTCCTTCTCGGTCACTGTATAATTTAGCTCAATAGGAGTGAGATTCTTGCTAATATAGTAAATAGAATAGGACTTCTTGTCCTCCTCTTGACCGAGAACAACTCCTATCATTGTATTTGATGCATCCAAAGAAACATGAAAGGGCAGCTCCCAATTGGGGCCACGCAAGACTGGTGTTATCGAGACCAGTTTCTTCAAATCTAAAAAATCAGGGTCACATTTGTTAGACCAATGGAGTTCAACATTTCCAGTTAATGCATACAAAGGCGCAGAAATTTGTGAAAAATTATTTATGAACCTACGATAGTACCCTTTATATCCAAGGAAACTACGTACCTCTTTCTGAGTACATGGTGTGGCTAATAAGAGCATTACCTCTATCTTTGTTGGATCTACCTATATTCCAGTTGCAGAGATGTAGTGTCCTAGGATCACGCCTTCAATCATCATCATGTGACACTTTTTCACTGCTCAAGCATAATCTGGTAGCAATACATCGTTCAAATACTTTTTCCAATGTTTTTAGTGCCTGGTCAAAGTCATCTCCATATGGAGTGAAATCATCCATGTAGACCTCGAGTCCTTCATTTGCTAAATAAAAAAAAATTCTAAGTATGGCCCTTTGAAATGTTGCTAGGGCATTGCATAAACCAAATGGCAATACTCTATAGGAAAATGTACCCTAGGGGCAGGTGAAGGTTGTTTTATCTTGGACTTCAGGGGCTATCTGGATTTGATTATAACCACTGAAACCATCAATAAAGGAAAAGAACCACTTTCCTGCCAATGTATCAAGGACCTGATCAACAAAAGGAAGGGGAAAGTGGTTTTTCTGTTTGGCTTTGTTCAACTCTATGTAGTCCACACATATTCACCACTTAACATTATTTTTAGGGACGACCACTAATGGAGAGACCCATTTACTATCTAAAATAGGATAATGAAATTTACATCTAGCAGCTTTTGTAATTCGTCTTTTACAATGTCTTGTAGATGCGGGTTTAGTCTTCATTGAGGCTGCCGGATGGGGTGAGCATCCTTTTCGGTGTAAATATGATGTGTGAATAGTTGGGGATATATACCCTTCATGTCTGGGTAGTCCCAAGCAAAGTCTCCTTTATATTTTTTCAAAATTTTAATGAGCTTTTGTTGTTGGCCACTATCTAGACTTCCATTGATGTTTAGAATTTTACCTGGTTCGATTTCAATTGGCACGTTGTTACAAACAACAATTGTGGGTATATGCTGATCATCAGTATCAGCTAGAGGATCTTCTTGTGCTTCATTATCCATAACTTATTTTAACATTTTTCAATTTAAATTTCCTAAAGTAGGTGATTGCTTTATAAAGTTATTTATTACATCATCCTTAGTTTGACCTTTGAATTCGAGTGCTTCAACTATTGTCAACGGTGAATGAATGTTTTGTTCCCAGTATGTAGGTGGTTGTTTGTGAATATTTACAGTGGGAAGACTTGGTTTGGCAGGGGGATATATAGCAATATTATTTATGGCACCTCCTTTAGCAATGGTCATGTTGCCTATTTGACAGCCTATGTAAGCATCAACCATCGTAACCAAGGTCGTCCCAATATTAGGGGATGTCCGTCTAATCTAATTTTTGGGTTAATAACTAAAAAATTTGTCGGGTATTCCCACGAGTCCACAAAAACCAAGATATCCTGTAATGTACCTTTTGGTTTAATAATAGGTCGGTTAGCAACTTCCAGCAAGGTAGAGGTGGGTTCCAAGGCTATTATACCCAATATTTCACCGGTTTATGTAGTAAAAATATTAATAGCTGCCCCCAAATCGACTAACGTGTCTGAAAAGGAGCGGCCATAGATCTGGACTGTGACTATTGGGTGTCCTGGATCCTCATATTTTATTGGTGTTTCTTTACCCAAAAGTAAATCTGACAGTTCCCCTACTACATGAACATTTGCTAAAGTCTTTTCTTTCCTCACAGGATTCTTTACACACAATTCTTTAATTGTTTTAGCATAAATAAGGATGTATTGTATAGCCTACAAATTTTAATGCAAATATTTTTTAATTCCCCTATAAGATTGAAATCTGAAGAGACAGTTTTCTTGGGTATTATTAATCTTTTAGGGAATGGAGGAGAGGAAATAATAAGATTTTCAAGATCTTTTCACTCGACAATGTCCTTCCCTTGTTCTATCTTTGTCTCAGTCATAGTCAATTGTTTAGGTACTATTGGAATTTTAGACTCAATTTGTGGCAGGGTGATATATTTTGGAGGTGAAATAACACCCATTGATCTCAGCCTAAGTTCATTACATTCCTTTTGTTCAGTTTCAGAGTATGGATTCTCAACAATTTGGATCAGCTGAGCCGGTCTATTGTTAGGGTTAGGATTTGGTTGAGCTGGAAGTTGAGGGTGTATAATAGGCTAAGTATTTTTTTGTACTGGGTATGAAGCTGGTAATATGGGTTGAGTTTGAGCCCATGTTCCCATAGGTAAATTTCTGATTCCCAGGGGTTGCTGCTAGTTTTGAGAGCAACTTGTATTTTGTGAGGTGGAGGCAGGCCACTGGGATTGATATGGATTGTTTTTCCAGTATGGAGGAAAGAAAGGAAAACTCGGCCAACCATTACCTGGAGAGGATTGAGTTGGCCAAGGGGTCATGGAACATGGTTGGGATGGCCAAGCAGAAAAGGGTGATTGATTTTTCCATGCTGCTCCAGATTTTTGTTGGTTAAATTGTGAAGAAGGAAAGAACTGAGACGGGTCTTGTGATATACCTGTTGGTCGGGCTTGCCACTGTCAATGTTGATTCATTAGGTATATTGGTTATGTTTCTTCTTCTGATTCTTTGGAGACCAATTTCACCTCTAGAAGTGAAGGGCACTGTTCAGTGGCATGGTTCTTTTTACAGATAGCACATGTTTGGACCATGTCTAATGGACACTCTTGCTGGTTGTGCTTCTTCCGGCAATGTGGAAAAAATATAGCCAAGTTCTGTTCTGCTAAAGCTTGATTATGTTTGGCTTGAAATACATCTAGTTGTGTTGTGAGGGTGCCCAATATGTCAATTTTGAAATCTTCCAAGCGATTACTAAATTCTTCTCTAGTTACGCTGCCACCTGACAGTTTGTAATTCCTAGTAACTGAATCCCGTCCAGCTAGTCTATTCCGCATACTACCTCAAGAACACATGATACAAAATGCAATAATGTCATCATAATATTCTTGATATATGTCTCCTTTTCCCATTATATTAAGTGTTTCTGCCCACTCTTCTTTCATTCCTTTGCTTTTAGGATATCTTTAGAACAACAATAGAAAAGGAATACTTAATAAAATGAACAACAATTATCTATTAACATTTTTCAATGGAATTCTATATAATTCAATTAATAACAACCTTTAGAAATGAACAACAAACCATACATTCACACTTGCAATGCAAAAAATCAAGAAATGACAATGTGCAAAATTGAACAAAAACTACTTAAACACGCCGAAATCAATCTAATGAATGTAAAAACATCACTCAGTAGTAAAGGAATATTAATGAAAAATTCAATCTATTTGAAAATGAAATTGTAACATGCCACACTTGCGATTACTGAATTGAATTGTAATTCTACAAAGCGTAAAGAATAACAAAATTGTGATAATTAGTAGATAAAATATAACACAAGATAATAGGAGAAATCCCAGGGACCGGGCCCGTAGCCTCCAGAAGTATTCTACCAAGAAATACTCAGAATCCACTTATAATGGAAATGCTAACTCTTTCATTAATCAATAGAATAGTTACATTAACACGAGTTCACAGCCTCTGTCTGAAAAATGTTTATTACAGAAAATTACAATACACGGGAAAAAAATCTCTGTAATCTTTCACATACAACCTTTTATAACTTAACGAGAAACAAAAAAAAGCATAATGAATCCTCAGGATCAGGAGATCCTGAGGCTTCGTAGTCATTAGCCGAATGCTTCAAAGATAGTCATGTCTTTTCATCTCTTGCTGATTTTGAGGAACTGGATGCGATTGCGTTACCTTTTCTTGACTGTTGTTGTTTGGTCATTTGATCAGCAGTTAGTTTGTTCAGATTCCATATCAATAAAGACAGAAAAATTTGGTTTTTATACTATTAAATACATCATTTATTAATAATTAAATTTACCCTGCTTTTACATTATTCCCCTTTGAATTATTTCTAAAATGAAGGAAAAAATATAAAAGTTAATAATAAATCATGCTAAAGATAGGGGTAAAATGTACCTTTTCCTTGGACCAACAACCTGGTTGGCTCCACATGGCCTCGTGTGGTCCCACTTTTCACCAAAGGCAATTCATTAAGGAAAACTTGGGAATCCAAGTTCTATAATGATTTTGGGGATTGGGAACCCGTTTACAAGCCATATTCTTCTCCCTCAACCCTCCAATCCTCATCCCCTCTCCCTATAAAATCAAGTCCCTTGCCTAAAAGGCTCCATTATTCATCCAATCCTATGGAAAGGGTCTAAGGGGTCACTTCTCATATATTTTGTTGATATATCCTCTATAAGTGACTTCCAGAAAACATTGGGTCTCCTCCCATCGGTGAAAGTGTGTAAAGAGCAGGGAGCCTTAGTTGTGGTGACAGTGGGCTAAGTCTCCATTGTTGCCCTTAACCTAGCAGTTTCCCTCATAGGAACCCCTTTTAGGTCCCCTGCTAGTTTGAGTGGTAACATTTCTGGTACCGTTTCCGAGGAGGAAGCAGGTCTACATCCCTAGTGAATCATTAAGGAATTGATTCATTGATGACACTTTCATTATTCCTCTGGTGACTCCATTCATTGTCAAAAGCCCTAGTTTTCTTGAAGGTGAAAATATTCCTCCTTTAACTAGGGCTACTACAAGAAGAAATGAAAGCGATCCATCACTTTTTGGAACCACTCTTCTTCTTGAATTTGAAAAATTCAGTGGCCCCACTCCAGAAAGGGTAGATACTTCTAGCACCGACAAACACAAGATGACCAAAAGTGAAAGAAAAATTGGTCAGTGTCTTCGCTCCTTTGAAATTGAGTGATGATCCTAAGCCATTACCTTATAAATATAGCCGATGGTTACCCAAGTTCAAAGGATATGCCACTATGAGTGACCGTAACTTTGTTGAACAATTCTATTGGCACATGCCCCCTGGATGATCTTTAATGAAGACAAGCTCATGATTATTTTTTATTTATCACTTGAGGGACAAGATAGAGAATTGTACCTTATTCTTCCCCCCAGGATGCATTGAAGACTCTGGTGAATTTGAGGACCTATTCATGAAAAGGTGGTATTGCAATTCCCAACAAACCTTCAACATTGAGAAGTTTTATCAAATATCGAGGAGAAGGGAAGAAATCCAGGAATTCATTAAAAATTTTGATAAGGTTGTCTGAGGTATCCCTAATCACCTAAAACCTTCTGATTACAACATCCTTGACAAGTTTTTCAAATCCGTAGGGGGGCACCTAACCTATGCCTTAAGATACAAGAAACCCTCCACATTGGATGAAGATAAATAAATGGAAATGCAAGTTGAAGAAAGCCTTCGTATCTCAAGAATGGATGCTAATGACCTCCCCAAAACCAAAAATGAGACCAAGAAGGATAAATCAAAGGGTCAACGTGAAGAAAACCTTCTGGCTATCCTCAAAAAGATGGAAAAGCTTAGTGAAGAGGTCCATTCACGGGATAGAATTGTCATGAACAAAATTATTGCTTTGGAGAAGGCCCAAAAATCAAGATACATTCCGAAAGGGAAACCTTTTCCAAAAAATAAAAGTGAGGAAGATAAGCCAAGCTCATCACAAGTCCCAAACACTTTGGATCTGACCAATGCAGTGGAACATGACTTATCCTCCGAAACTGAGCAAAGTGAGTGTTACACCATTTTTTGGTCATCTAACCAGTTACTATTAGATGGACCAAAGTACACCATGTAAGACCAATTTTACCCTAAGTAAAATTGCTTTCACTATGAAAAATAACTTAGTAAACCACATTTATTAACTTAGCCATCTTTGTTGTTAGGGTTGTTTGTTATGCACAACTAAAGTGAGCCTTTTTTGTACGCTTGCGATTGATATTCATACTAACAGTGAGAGTGATGAGAGTGATGATGATGAAACAAACGAGAAAACTAATCTTGTAGAATGTGATGTATTCAATGTTTTTCTTGGGGGTTCATACACTCATCCTCCCATTAGTGAGGTCAAAACCAAATATGAGAAATAAGAACCTATTCTAAATGTTAATGAACATAGTGGAAGATTCAAATGGGTCCAATATTCATGAAGAGATAACAGTAAAGACTCCGCAAGATCCAAAAAAACCTAACAAAGAAGTCTCTCTTCCCAAGTAGGATCCTCCCAAGGGTGTTCCCTCTAAAGAGCCTCCTAAAGAGAAATCCCTTTCAAAGGATTCTCCAAAAAAGATTCCCAAACTAAATATGAGCCTAAAAAGGGACCTCAAAAGGGAGGAAACATCAAGAAGAAGGAAAAGTGGAAACATACAGGGCTCAATACTGACAAGGATACTTCCATTGGGAAGATGAGCGTATTCGTCCCTTTGAAAGAGATTGCAAAACTTCTTGAACAAAAAAAAAAATTAAGAAGTCATTTGGTTTTGAAGAGGATGAATGACCTGAAGACTTGTAAAATATTCATATTCTCGATTGTAACCCTGGACATGAGCCTTTTATGCTCACTTTGGCTATCAATGACCTTTATCTCCATATGCTATGAAACCACCTCACAAAATAGAAGAAAATATAGATCAACGACTTAGAAATCAGCCTCTTCAAGGGGGCAACCTCCTTTACATTACATAAATGAACAATTCTTGGATGTTACAAAAGACAAAACCTACTTTGTATATATATAGGATTCTAAGGGGTCAGAATATAACAATATGGGGACCACATGGGCACAACAATAACAATAATGGGGCTACACCTATATGGCACAATAATAACAATATGGGGACTACATGGGAACAACAATAACAATAATGGGGCTACAGTAATAACAGTAAGGAACTACACTAGTATTATAGGGACCTAACATGCCCCTCTCCTTCAAAGAAGTGTTGTCCTCAACGCTTGGTAGTTCTTGATGCTTCTATATAAAAATTCTCATCGTCCCATGAGGAATATTCAGCTGGTAAGTTCTTCCACTTAATTACGATACTTTGAAATTGATCTATTTTCTAGTTGTCGAGTTCTTGTTTCCGTGACTGCTTCAAGTTCCAATATGATTTTTCCTTCCTCGTTAATTTCTGGCAATATTGTTTGAGTTGGAAGCTTGTCACCTATAACCTGATTTAAGCATAAAACATGTAAAACTGGGTTTACTCGAAAAGATGCCATAAGCTTCAGTATGTATGCCATAGTACCATTCTTTTGCAACACCTTGTAAGGACCATAATACTTTGGTGATAATTTATTATCCTTCTTAGCTTGCTTGAGAAACATTTTTTTCTATGGTTGTAGCCATAAAAATACCCAATCTTCTACATAAAAAATTCTTCCACTATGATGCTGATTTTCCTGTTGTTTCATTCGATTCTACGCCAAATTGAGGTTATCCTTTAAGAGTTGGAGAAATTTTTGTCGATTCTTGATGTGGTATTCCACTACTTGAACCTGTAGTGATAATAATTGTGCAATTATGCCTCGTTGTTATTTCTTAAGAAGCTTTGTCATGAAATTAGAACTGGTTATCTTTCTCGGTTTTCTTGCAATACCCCGTAATTCAACTTCCTTTCTTTCCCAAAAAAATTTCAAGAAAAGTTCTTGAAAATTAAAAGCTATATTCCCAAAGGATTGTAACTATTGGACTCCTAGTACAACATCAACACCACCAATTGAATAGAAAGAATTGGACTATTCAATACATATTCCCCCATGGTTAGCTTGATATTATGGCACTTTCCATAGAAGTTTATAATTCCTCCATTTGCAGCCATCAGTTGACACTCTGGTTCTGGATATAGGAAGCAATTTAATTCCTTGGCTATCCTATAATGAATAAAATTATGAGTACTACCCAAATCAATCAACACTATTATATTTTTCCTCTTGATATGTCCTTCTATCCTGAGAGTTTGAGGAGTGGTAATTCCTTCCAATGCATTACATGATATCATCATATTCATTTCTTCTTTCTCTAGGGTTGGTTCGTGTTGTATATCATTTTATTTTGAATTTCCTTGTTCATTTTCATCCTCCTCTTCATAGTCTATGTAAATTAATTTCTTCTTAGCAAACTTATGACCTTTAGTGTATTTTCTATCACAACTGTAATAAATCCCTTTCCCTCTTTGTGGTGTCAACCTTGTAAGTTTTGGAAGGCTAGGAGCATCAGCATTTCCATTTTTATAGTTGTGATTGGTAGAATTACTTGTTGCCATAATTATTCTTTCAAATTTTGTTGCTACCTTGAATGCCTTCTCCAATGAATCAGGTTCCCAAAGGCGAACCTCAAGTTGGATGTTATCCTTTAAATTCCCTATGAAGACATCAATACTATGCTCCTCTAGAATATCTACTACCCTGATATTCAATTTTTGGAAGTCCTCAATGTGCTCTTCCATTGAACCCTTTTGTTTGAGATTTATCAATTGGCTAAAGAAGGCGTTTCTCTTTGTATTCTCATAATGTGCTATCATTTCCTCTATAAAAATTGACCAAGTGACAAGTGGTTTATGAGAACAAAGACATTTATATCATACATACTGTTTTTGTTCTAAATATAAAGTTGCAATGCATACCTTTTGTGTGTTTTGTATATTATGGAGATAAAAATATTTCTCCATCAGTAGTAATCATGTTACCGGATCCTTGCCATCAAAATTCCTTATATCGATCTTTGGAATATGGTGGGTCTTAAATCTAGCATTAGAGTCTATCAAATCACGATTAACATTTAATTTGTTCTCATCATGAGTTTCCTCTTATACCTTTTCTCTATTAGGAATTATTTCTTGTAGCAACTTTGTCAAACCTTCCTTCAAACCTTCCATGTCTGCTTTTAGTTTTTCTTCTATACCATCGATCTTACCTTCCATGAAATTATTCAAACCATCCATCTTAGCTTCCATGCCATTCTTGAAACCATCCATCTTAGCTTCCATGCCTTTCTTCAAACCATCCATCTTAGCTTCCATTTCATTTTTGGTTACTTTTTGCGAGAGAAAAATTTGTTGCACTTGGTCTCGTAATTTTGATATATCATGTTGCACTTCTTCCTCTTCATGTGTCATAGTAGAGATTTCTGAGGGATTAATAGGTGTGAAATTCTTTTAGGGAGGCATTATAGAACCCAGTACTAATATCTATGCTTCATATGCCCTTGGAATCACTTCAAATTGATTCTTCAAACAAACATTATGTAATTAATATATATATCTATATATATATATATATATATATATATATATATATATATATATATATATACACACACGCCTTTTTTTTATTTTGAAAATCTTGATATTGAAACTGATGTATCTATGTGATTTTGGATCTCCAATATTTGATATTTGGTCCTATAGTAGCCATATGAGTCTTCTTTCCAATTTCACAGGTCATACCTAGTTTGGATTCTTTAAGATAAAGTTATGCCCAATCTCCCACAATGATCTAATTATGGACTAGTTCAGTAGAGAAAACTTGTACGATGTGCCACGTTTCACTGTTTCAACCATCAACTCTGAAATCGAGAAAAAAGAAACTAAATTCCGTTCAATTTTGGCCAATTTTTACATAATTCCAATACGATGCATGAAAAAAAAGTTATGAATATTTTCCCTCAGTCACCTATTTGAGATGAAATTATGGAGCCTACAAAAACCCTAACTTCCACAGATAATATCTTCGAAAAAATTGCGAACCAAGGTTTGAATTTGTTACACGTCGTTCATCACGATTTTGTCTCCACATGGTAAAAATTTAATCTTCTGAAGCCTCGTACAAAAAAAAAATTATAGCAAAAATTCCACGATGACCTATTTGAAGAAGCGAAACCCTAGAATCCCAAGCTCTGATATCAAATGTTATGAAAATAACTCATAAAATAGAAGAAAATATATATCAACGACTTAGAAATAAGCATCTTCGAGGGGGAAACCTCCTTTAAATTACATAAATGAACAATTCCTGGATGATACAAATGATAAAACCTACCTTTTGTATATAGGAGTCTAAGGGGTCACAATATACAATATGGGGACGACATGGGCACAACAATAAAAATAATGGGGCTACACCTATGGGGCACAATAATAACAATATAGGGACTACACGGGAAAAATAATAATAAAAAAGTGGCGACACTAATAACAATAAGGGGCTACACTAGTATTATAGGGACCTAACACCATAATTGCATGCTTGACTTCTATGGATTCCACAAATATCATGCCCTTAAATGTTATGAAGAAATTGGGTCTTAGCATCACTCAACCATACAAAAAGGTGCGTGGATTTAACTCCAAACATTTGGAGGTGGAAGGTATCATAAAGGACCTTACGATTTCTTTGGCTAGGAACCCCAACATATCCCTTCTCATGGATGTTGTTGTCATTGATATTCCTTGTGTGGGGGATGTTATTATCTAGGAAATGGGGAGCCACCATTGGAGGTCATGTTCAAATGGAACTATCATATGCTACCTTCCCACAATATGATGGGACCCCTTTTATCCTTTATAGAGAACCCACCTACATATCTCATGTGATTAATCCTGGAGCATATTATGAAGCACACGACATTGAGAAACCTTCTTCCATTCTCCCTTCACAAGAGGTCTATATCCTAAAAAGGTCATTTCACAAGCCAAGAAAAAGTTGAAAGCCTAAAAAAGTGTATAAAGTAGGGGACTTGGTACTAGTGGATAAATATTTGGTTCTCATCAAGATTCACGGGAAAGTTGGGGATGAATATTACTACAATTCTAAACTCAACGATGAACTTTGACCTCAACCGGTCAAGTTAATTCGTATTACTCCTTTCCTTGATACTTGACATTGTATTATATGCATGTTAGGGTAGGATGCATTTCATGTTGATTTTATGCATTAAAATTAATCTCATATGATATTGCTCATGATAGATTAGATGCATTTATATTAAAAAATTTGCATATTTTTATTACTTGTTGATTGTATGGCCTGACATTAAGCATGGGTGATCATAAGACACTGTGAAAAACATGTTTCCCCATGGTTTTGGTCATGGATGTGTGTAGATAATAGGTCTACGGTGACCAAGATATTTTTGGAGTTCTTGTGAGATCCCGTTCAAGTAGCTTTTCCCACCTCTTCGAGAGATCACGTTCCAATTGGAGCATATGTTACCCACCACTTCGTGGGTGATGTCCCTAGGAGGCATTTTTCTCCATGATGAACCTTAGCTAACATCCAACAGCCCATTGCAGCCCTCAACTAGCTCATTGTGCCATTTCTCTGCCACCTAAGTTAGCCATGTGGTCCCTCACACATCTGTATTGATTGTGTGTTTGAAGATGGGCCTCTCGAACCTAAAGGTATGTATTTTCATTTTGTAATTGAGAATTGAGTTTACTTATCATAAACACTTCTGGTCATGGATTGGTGGGGGGATTCGATGGAAAGAGTGGGCTTAGTTTTTGCTTCTATCCCCTTGATATCTTTTGGATGTTACCCTTGGATTTTAGTCCTGTGGGATATCCTTTACTGACCATTTGGTTTTATGGTGATACTATTTGGGAAACCCCAACTTTGGTTGCATGGTCTTGCTCCCTTATCCACATATACTACTTCCCCTCCATTCACTATACCCCTATTCATCATCTCTCCCACCTGGATCCACATTGCCTCTTTGGGCCCACATAGGGTTAGCCTCCCCATTCCCTTGCCCCCACCTTGGGTTAGGCTTGGAACGATTCCTCAAAGGTTGAAGCAGCTAAAAATAAAATTAAAAGCATAAATGGACACATTCAATAGGAAAACGTACCACAAAATGCAAAAGATGCCCGGGACAACCATAATTAGCATGTGGGAAAAAATAAATACATGAGCTATACCCTATAGCCATGGCAATCACCTTGGTTCTATAGGCCCTAGATGAGGCTCCTTTATCATTCAGGAACCCATGAATATCCCAATCCTTGGAGGGAAATGAACTGCCCTACCAAAAAGAGGGTAATCACTGCTATATATTACACATCATGCTCTTGTCCTTTAAGCCCCGAGAATTTAATCAAAGAAAAATGTATGTACATGATTCTCTGAAAACTAGTTCACTTTTCAAGTTCCAACATCCCCTTATGTGCTTCATTAGTCCCGTGGTGATCCAAATTCCTCTTATTTGTAGTCACTCACCTTCCAATTTCAGGCGTACCATTCTCTACTTTCTCAGTACCTCGGGAAATCCATCCCTTGGCAAGGCTTCCGCGCACATGAATAATTTTCTCAGCCAAGGCATCCCTCTGCCTTGCTTTAATAACACAACACATGTGTCACGACATACCTCATGGGTATCAATGCATATCACTAGGTTCCAGTGTCACCAAAATGGCCCAATTCCTGAAGTATTCAAATCCATTATGTTGTTGTAGTGTACGTTGATATTATTGAGTTGATGTTGTTTTCCTTGCAATCAACCTCATATATTCATGATGGAAAATTCTATGGTTCTCCTACATCAAGAGCACATGAGTTTGATGAGATTCATGAGAAGAATTTTAAATCAATTCAGAATATGCTTTCTTTAATAGATTCATTTATTAAGTTAACCATAAAATTTTAATTTAATTCAAATCACAACTTAAACAAAGAAAATTTTCAACTAGTAACTAATGCTCATCCCTTTAGTTACTCTTTTCTTCCTTTACTTTACAAGCACTATGTAGTTTGTAATACTTGGAAAGCCCATAGTTGTGTGTATCCTCCATAGCTCCATGTAGTCTTTAGTTATGTCTTTAATTCCAATCCACTGAGTGGTTCTCAACCCCAGGGTAAGCGCTTAGTGGAATTTATACTACTCCATAACTCCACGCAATCTTTAGCTAGATCCATCTTTAAATCCAACTCACTGAGTGGTTATTGGCCACAAGGAAAGCACTCAATAGTATTTACACTGATCCACATAGTATTTTCATACAACTCCATCCTAAAATAAAACTCACTAAGTGATTATTAGCCAGAACAAACACTTAATGGCGATCACACTGCTCCATGTGGTATTTTCGTACAAATCCAAACATGCTTCCTTATGCTCACATCTTATTGAGCATGGGCATATATATTCTCCCATGAGATAATCACCTTTACATGCCCAAGAAACCCCCATCTAGGGCAATCTACCTAACTAAGTCTTTCTTGTATGGGCCCCCATCAGCGACTCACCTATTTAGGCCCAAGAAACCACCATGTTGAGTAGTCTACCTATCCCAAGGCTTCCCTGCATGAGGCATTCATTAAAGTCTTACAACCCAGTAGCCATCTCAAATTATCCAATTATATGTGATTGGATTCCTATAGCCAAGTTACTAGTTATGACTTGCTCCAATGAGATAAGTAAAGTGTGACATGCTGCAATACCCTCATGACAATATTTTTCCTGAGCTCCCTACTCCATCATTTCATTTTTGTCTCAATATTTGGTTTCCCATGAGGTATAATAAAAAATTTCAAACTAGAAATAAGTTTTGTATCCCAATCATTTCTTCACCCAGAAGTCTAATCTCATAAGCGTGTGAATTTTATTCGTGTTGTTGGGATCCCTTGTAGGTTTTGTTGATATTTTATGGTGGCTTTGACCTAACATACCATTCCAATATTTTTTACTGCAACCTGATCTTTCAGTCATCCAACACTTGTTAGTGTTTATATACATATCTACTTAAGCTCTTTTATTTACCAAAAAAATCACAACCTAAAGTGACCTCATAATTATTATACTCATAATAATTTTATCACTCCAACTAATTTCAAATAAATTGAAATAATGTTGTTACTGCACTATATATGTGCACCATATTTATTCCAAGTATTTCATAATTCAATCAAACATTCATTCCGACAGACTAATAAGTTAGAACCGAGAAATGCATACCTCTAAATTTTTTAGCATTTCAGTTCTTTATTTCATTCAGTCATGCATTGCAAAATTCATTGAAATATTTCTTATGAAAGGCTCTTTTCCTTCACCATATCTGTCAAATCATGCATTAATTTGAAACAATAGTTTTCAAATTTAACTGAAGGAATTATTAATCAATTCCTTTCCTTTACCCTTTTTCCTTGGTTTACTACTGCCTTATTTACTTAGTTGTCATTGCTAGCACTTTCAGTTGAAGCCTTTTGAAGGGTCCACCTAGTTGATAACACCCTTGTCATTTCAATACTCAAAATACTTGAAATGATATAAGACTCAAATATTAGTCGTAAATTCATCAACTCAACCATTGATATATTTCAAGGAAAACATCATAAACTAATTTTCATTTGCATTCAATTCTAGCACATCCTCATCCATGTTAAGCACACACTGTCAATTTATAGCCTTTATCATTTTCATTTATGTTCACAAAAAATATTAGGAGCATAAACATAACATATTAATGATGGTAATTATCAAAAATAGGTCATTCTTACCCAATTCCTTGATGGATATTCCATGTGGCATGGAATCCATTAAAGAACCTCATTGTATTACTCAAAATATGGTAAATACAAACACTGCAAGGAAAAGACCCTTTAGTGGAGGTTATAAAGGATGTTTTCAGTGTTATAAAATTGGCCAAAATTGTCAAAAGAACATTTTATACAAAATTTGTTTTCAGTAACGGAGGTTTTGGCGGATCTTCTAACGGGATTTCAATACAACTAAAAAAACTAGGCGACCGGAGGTTGTTACAAATGTTTTTCTCATCGGTGCATGAATCAGGTGTCAATGCACCAGTGCGTTGTACTGTCAACGCATCGGTACTGTAAGCCTACCAAGCGTCGGGATGGAAAACAAATTTTGGATGCCACGAGGCATTTATTAATGACCTGGTGCGTGTAAGCCAGATAGTCGCACCGGGCTGGTGGAGGGTGTATGCACTGGGCCGTGAAGGTGTTAAACCACACCAGGCCCTGTAGGTGGTACAACACACCAGGTTGTTAAGTTATAAAAATGCATCGGCGCGTTAAAGGAAAACTGCACCGGTGCATGCAACGTGTATCAAACCGCCTGGGTGGTAGTCGTGTCGATAAAGCACACTGGGCATTCTAATTGGTATCGATATTTGTGCAGTGCCCATAGGTCATAGAAACACACCGATGTGCAATATCATACAAACGCACAGGTGTGTAGTGAGTAAAGAGCACTGGGTGTTCTAATTGGTATTGATATTTGTGCGGTGCCCATAGGTCGTAGAAACACACCTGTGTGCATTATCATACAAACGCACCGATGCACAGTAGCTAACACATCGATGTTAATTTTGTATTTTTTAGAAACATCGGCCTATGACAGTGCAATTATTGTGATTTTTTAAAATTCATTATTCATCAAAAGTTGACACATATCTTATAACAGTATTCATATCAATTAAATTTTTATTAGTGCATTTGAATGTGATGTTTGGATTAATTTGTTATATCATATCATCAGATTTCACATTTCTTCATTATAATATTTAATCATTCATATATTTAATTAGTGGTGTAACATTTCACAGCGACAATGGAGAACATAATAGAATAATTTAAAATGTGTTTTATTATATATATTTGAATAAGATGCTCTATGTCATAAAAAATGGGACAGTTATTGGTATCCCTCTGTCTTTCAATTGGGACACTATGTCCATTACATTAAACAAAATGTCTGATTTTACAGACAAATATTTCAAAAAATACAACGCCTTGCTTTGATATCCAAACATGTTGATCATTATCCTTCGCTGGAACTGTTGTCACTACTCGAGCTACTTCCATGACTTGGGTTATTTTGAGGAATGTTTTTTTCACTGTGTTGATTGTTTTCTTCTTGTTCAACTTCATCTACAAACATAAAAATAAACTGTAATGAGTGTATATACATTGGTGAGAATAATGAAAATTGCAATATTAAATAATACATATCAATGTAAATTGAAAAGAAATGTACCATAACAAGAATTGACTCATGAACTATACACATTATTTCAAAACCAATTTTCATGCCATCTTTCAACACTTCATTTGTTGGCGCAATTCCATACTTTGTTTCCTGCAAGTTTTATACCCCATAACAAATCATATATTTAATATAAAAGATTTTTTTGTTCTATTAATTATAGACGGATCTAAGTAAAGCAAGATAGATGCTTACAAATTTCACAATTGATTTCTAATATGCCAACATATACTGACAACCCATATTTAACCCACTGTCAATCAGTTCGTTTGATGGTTCTTCTTTTTTATATTAGCACATGTTTGAAGACGTTCAATGATGATTCTTTTAAAACAACTTAAAATATACAAAAATGAAATCTAGTTAAGTTTTTATAAGGTAGTAACAGTTACTCACAAACATAGATATCAGCCCTTTTTTTCCTTGTCATCATATTTTATGTGTTGAATGGGTTCCATTTTATTTTCTTTTCTACAATAAAATACTTGAAAATTAATATTTAATGTTAAATTATTTATTTATTTATGTTACCTAATCAAAAAATTAAATGATTACATATTACATTTGAAGCACGTTGTTGTTGAGATGGCTACTCGTGCGATGCAATTATGTCCATTTCTTTGACCATCTCCTTGTACACCTTTTTGGACATTCCTACTAGCATATTTATAATATCAGCTCGTTACCTTTGAGATTTTGATAATCTTCTTGAAAATGTAACATGACAATTAACTATTTAATTTTTATATTGATATATGAAAAACAAATATAAAAAAAGTGATATTTATAATTGAATATTGCTTTCTAGTAATATATACATATAATTCTAGAAAAACATTTAAAGGAATATTACTTTTTCATTCCTTCTTTTTTTTTTTTTTTGTTACTTCCTCTTCGAGTTCACTTCAAAAGATGACAAAGATCTGATCTTCCAGAACGGCCCCTACTTCATGGGCCCCCAGGGTTTGTATCTAAATAAGTGGACTCCAGACTTCGATCCTGCTGTGGATGTGCCCAAAGCAGTCCCGGTGTGGGTTAGACTCCCAACTCTGCCAGTTCACTGCTGGAACTGGGATTCTCTGATGCATATTGGAAATGCCCTTGGGAAGTTCATCGATCGAGCAAACAACAAGGACCAGTATGACTGCGCTAGGATCTGCGTGGAAGTAGATCTGGAGGTTGGGCTACCAGAGGCCATCAAAATCAAAGTCGGAAGCTGGACGCATGTGCAGAAACTGGACTATGAGCAACTGCCCTTCAAATGCCGTAAATGCCATGTCTATGGCCACTTCGCCAGAGGCTGTCCATCCAACAATGAGGTTGTGCAAGGGAAGGAGGATGGATGGAATCAAGTCAAGCGCTCCAAAACCTCCCATAAGGCTCAAAAGCCGGGAGGCCCTAGTGGCAAAGGTCCCCAACAGGCCTCTTCTCAGCAGATCCCGACTAAGTCCGCTCCTGAAAACAAGTTCGAACTCCTAAGCTCGCATCAAGAGGACACCCAGGAGGTGGAGGTTCAAAAGACAGCATCCCTGATCAAAGGGACCCCCTCTATGTCTTCCAAAGACGCAAGTGTTGCAGAAATCTCAAAAGAAATACCTGTTGAAGACGAGGAAGAGGACCAGGAGTTGGAAGATTCGGAGGAGGAAGGAGAAATAGGCGACTCTCGGGCCACTATTAGGAGATCCACAAGAGGTCGCAAAACAGATTGGGAGAAAAGAGAGCAGGAAACGTACAAGGACAAGTTACAGGGCAGCCAACCAACTCTGGAGAAGCTACTAGCAAAAAAGCCGAAGATGGTGAGAAACCAGCCCCAAGGCTCCAAGGGAGCCCAATAGAACAAAGGTAAATAATGAAAATAGTCTCCTGGAATTGTAGGGGTATGGGGAGCAAGATCAAGGAAGAGGCAACAAGAAACTTAATAAGAATAGAAGCCCCGGACATATTCCTTATCCAGGAGACTAAGATGGAGGAAGCAGTCTTCCTCCAAACAAGTAAAATAATCTGGAGTAAAAGCAAAGCAAAAGCTGTCTTAGCCCGAGGAGCCTCTAGAGGGTTAGGCACTCTTTGGAATGATAGCAAGTTCTTGCTAATTTCTGAAATTTCAAACACTCATTGGCTGCTCCTAAAAATGCAGCATCTTGTCACTAAAGAATACTTTTGTCTCTTTAATGTATATGTACCGGTCAATGCTAGAGAAAAAAAGGCCTGTTGGGACTCTATAAGAAGCCAGGCAGATTTAGGGAACCTTGACAACGTCATTATTGCAGGTGACCTCAATCTCACATTGCATTCCTCTGAAAAGAGAGGAGGCTGCATTGTGCGAGATCCGGCGAGGGAATGGGCAGAGGATCTTCTGCAAGATTGGGATTTGCTGGACATCAAGCCCTCTTCAGGCAAGTTCACTTGGTCAAACAAAAGAGTAGGCCCTGGTCACATAGCAGCAAGACTGGATATATTTTTTGTACAAAGTTTCTTTCTATTGCTTGGTTTAGATGCTAGTATGCAAATCCTTCCTTGCAGCATATCTGATCATAACCCTATCAAGCTTGATCTCCGGGCTCACCCCGACCTCGGCCCCATTCCCTTCAGATTTAGCCCCCTCTGGGTCAAGGAATCCAATTTCATGCAGATTGTCAAAGAAAGTTGGTCTCAGCCAGTCAATGGATCACCCTTCTTCGTGTGGGAAGAAAAACTCAGAAGAACGAAAGTTGCCTTAAAATGTTGGGCCAAAACTCTTTCTAACCCAGCAGCTGAAAGGAAAAATCTCCAAAGTCAACTGGAAGCACACCACTTGCTTTCGGAAGAGGCATATGTAACTAGAGAAATCCTTGATAAGGAGATTCAACTCCAACAGCACTTCCACAAAGCCTGCCTGGCAGAAGAAGAGTTTTGGAGGATTAAGTCTCGTTGTCTATGGCTCAAAGCGGGAGACAGAAATTCTTCTTTCTTTCACAAGCAAACTCAAGCCAGAAAATGCTTCAACACCATATCTGAGATTAAGGATGACAATTCCAATCATAAAGATTTTGCAAGCATTAAACGAGCAGCTTTTCTTCACTTCCAGAAGTTGTACAGTGAGGATGTGAATCTGATTCAAAATTATGATCTTCTGGACTGGGTCCCTCCTTCAATCTCTGCTGAGATGAACCATCTTCTAGAAGCCAAAGTCACCAAGGCTGAGGTCAAGAATGCTCTCTTTGCCATGGATCCCGACAAAGCACCAGGACCGGATGGATTCACCGCCAGATTTCTGCAATCCTGTTGGCACATTGTGGAAAAAGATCTCTACAAAATGGTTCAAAAATCCCAAGACTGTCAGAAATTAGGAGGCAGCACAAACTCTGCATTCCTTGCTCTCATCCCCAAGGAGAAAGGCACCAATTCCTTCAACAGATTTCGCCCCATCTCTCTCTGCAATATTGGTTATAAGGTGATCACCAAAGTAATAGAAAACAGGCTGAAATATCTTCTCCCCTCAATCAATCCTGAAAATCAAGGGGGCTTTATTCACGGTAGACAGCTAGTGGACAATTTCATTTTGGTTCAAGAGGCAATTCTCTCAAGTCAGCAGCGTAAGGAAAGAGGTATGGTTGTCAAACTGGACTTAGCTAATACCTTCGTGTTAGTATGAATTCTTTGTCGAAGTGTACGAAAAAGACCCACTTTAGCTACGCATAACTAATAGCCCTAACAACAATAATGGCTGCAAAACATCTTCAGATCTGCAATTAGTAGTTAAAGTGCTGCAACAAACAGATCTATAAATGGAAAGACATTAAGCAGTAAAGTAAAGAGTTTGCTCCATGCATCCAACAGACAAGACAAGAACACGATTTTTGAATGAATTTTTATATTACAGGGCACCCGGGAGGAAACAAGAAGGTGTATCCAGATCTCCTCAATGGGATGGGTTCTTTGTAGTCCTCAGCACTTCAGATCTAAGCTTTCTCTCTCTTGTAGATGTAGAAAACCCAATGTAGAAGGTAGAGCTCAATGGGAGCAAAATGGTAGAAATGAGACCAAGTGTATAGATCCAGAGTGATCTTCTATGCAACAAAAGGTGAAGAATGATGGGGAAAACCCTCCTATTTATAACAAAATATTGGGTCCTTCTAGATCTTGGTGCATGATTAAAATAATGTTAATCACATCTAGATCCACCCCTATGGAATATTTTATTATTATTTGTTGGAGGGAAAGGGTGTTTGACTTGGGTCAAATCCCTTGATTAGTGAAAAATAAATAAATAAATGATTTATTTATCTTTTTAAGGAAGTTGTTGGGATATAATCAAATAAATAATGATTTATTTGATTAATGGTGGTTGATTTGGTCATATTTAACAAGGAATATTATTAAATAATTATTCCTAGAAAATAATAAGATAACTATGGGTTTATCTCATTAATTTCTTTGTTTTTGGGTTAAACATGACTGGGAATAATAATTAAATTATGGTTTAACTAATTATTCCTTTTGGGGTTTCCTAATTAATCATAGTGAAAGCAGTTTTACTTGGGGTAAAACTGGTCTTACATGGTGTACTTGGGTCCATCTAATGATGAAAAGTTAGATGACCAAAAAATGGTGTAACAGATTGCCCCCCAGCGTGCGAGTGTCGGGAGCAAATCGTATGACCGAAGTACGTTGTAAGAAGACAATCACTAGACAACAAAAGGGTATGTCAGAGAGAGAAATATGAGGTAGATAGTGTGCTGAAGGACTAGACCCTGGGGAGACGAGACTCGCAGGTGCAACAAGTCTCTGTTATGAGAGGGTACCTGTGCTGAAGGCGGCGGGGGAGGCATACCTATGCCCGCCGTGACAAAGTACAAAAGAATAGTGTGTCCAGTGAACAAGGGACCGAACCATAGAATACAGCTGGCATAATCAAGAGCCAGATAAAAAATACAATGAATAGTCTCACATACATGCTGTGCCTGGGATAACAGCCAGGACTAGTACAATATCATCTGAGTACATGAGATAAATACAACCCCAAATGCCCCCTGTAAATGGGGAAGGGCTCACAAAATATGACTGGTACATGCAAATCATAGAGGTGCTGCAAGTGGCTAAGGCCAACATCATCAAAATCTGGAGCGGCATCAAAGGCTGCAATGAAGAGGTCATCCGGGCATGTGGGGGGCTACCTGCAGGGCCACCCCCTCATGAGGGCTGAGACATCTCACACACGCCCGGGAATCATCAAGAGCTGCTGCCGGGTCACTGGACTGTCCAGTATACGAATCTCGATCATGCTGAAAGGAGCTGGAGAAGCAATCAAGTCAAAGGGAGGTAAGAAATCCCCCTGCCTGATCCGAGGCACCGAACAAAAGCGGAAGCTGGAACCAAGGTACACCGCCCTCTAGACCTTGCTTCTGGAATAAGTGTGTTGAGGTCGACAGAAGGAGGCCCGCCTTAGGTGAGGCAATGAGAGATCCTCAACTAAGGCACGAGAGAAGAGCAATAGAGCGACGGACAGACTGACACTAATGATGATGGCGGAAATGGGAAGGGTGGAGTGGCGAATGGACGACTTCCCTTGTTAGAGCATAAAGGGCATGAATGACATGGCAACGACTGACACAATATCGAAAGGGACAGGGGACAGTGGGGCTGAAGGTCATGAGATGCGACACAAGAGAGGAACCAAGCAAAAAGAATGGAGGGCTATAGTATGGTGTAAAAGGATGCAGGATAGACTCCATGAATGCAATGATGACTCAACTCGGATGCTCTAAGCAAGGGCGACTAGATAGTGCTGCCACACAATAAAGGCCCCCAATGGGGGGTCATAGAAGCATGAGTACAAGGTGGGTACTCATGACGAAAATCAACACGAACATGGACAAGTAAGGGGGCGATATGGTGCCCCAAGTACAAGTGTCGTAGGTGAGGAAATTCGATTTTAAGGAGCGGTGAAGTGATCCTTCGTGGAAAAATGTGTCCGGGTGAAGTATCAAATCACCAAAAACTAAGGAAAACCCATTTGAGAGCTCGGTGAGATCTATCCAGCGGTGCTGACGGTTCGTCGAACGGGGCTACGGTGTGGTCGCAGCAGTCGAAAGAAGAAACAGGGGTTCTCTTTTAACGAGGCGGTTTTCCCTCCAAAATCATTCATTTGCTATTGTTGCTGTGGTGAATGTGGAGAGGAGAGAAGGCCCTAAATCTTGCGGCGAACGTAGCGGACAAACCGACCGTTGGATTCGAGATCTGTCAGTTGGAGGCGAGAGGCCTAACCTTGCTCTTGCATTTTGATGGATTACATTTGCGGTTGAGGGCCCAAAACCCCCAGAAACAGCCCCTCCTTCATCTCTATGGCCGGGTCGCACTTTTTGGGGCAAAAAGTACGACCCAGGACGCAGGTATTAGGGCAACAAGTGCGACCTGGTCCAGAAAATGGCAGAAAACTGCGACCTGGGAGATAAGGGGGTTTGGTGCTGTTTTATGGCTGGGAGTTGGATTGTGGTGTGTGGTTATGGTGTTCCCGATCTGTACCCTGACAAAAAGAATGTGGTTGTGCAGGTATGGCAGAGTTTCGGGTCAACTGGAGGGAGAGGGATCTGGGAACACTTCGGACAGATATCCAGGCGGATCAGGGCGTTCGTCGTGTATTGGCCAGATATAGGGGCATATGGTGCCCTCTCGGATGTGTGTTGGGGCAAGTGGTGCCCCCCTAGAATGTATGGGGGGGCATATGGTGCCCCCAGTTTTTTGGATTTTGTTTGTAACATGCTCTGGGCATGTCGGATGGATATATATGGGGGGGCGTATGGTGCCCCCAGTTTGTGGAACATGCTATGGGCACGTCGTAAGTATATGTATGGGGGGGCGTATGGTGCCCCCAGTTTTTTGGAACATGCTATGGGCATGTCGTATGTATCAGAGTAGATGGACTCATCAATATATGTTTTGCGACACATATTATGGATATGCATCGTCTTGGGATGGTTGATTTAATGTTATTGTCTTGTATGACTTGTGTGTGATAAATGCCAATCTAGAACATGGTTTGCAATACTATCTACGTAGTGATTTTGGTCTCTGGGTACATGGTTGAAAGTGATGGTTTCAAACGCACGTATTAATACTTTCACTCGTAAATAGCGTCTGAACAGCACAGGGTTATGCACATGATAAACACCATTTAGTTGCATTACAAGAAGCAGGGAATCCAAACGAACGTGCAGATGGCAGATGCGATGCAACAAGGCATTGGCTAATAGGCCACGCGCTGCATCATATTCGGCCTGATTGTTGGTGGCAGAACCAATGCATACCCCGTTAGACAGAACGAGGTCATGCAAGGGGGTGAAGATGGCCCACCCTGCCGAGGCAAGATTCCTGGAGTAGCGACTTGCACCGTCGGTGTAACCGATAAAGGGTGTGGACGGGGGGTCCTGCAAAATGGTGTGACAAGACAATAAATGAGGGGATGAAAGGAAATGACGGCAGCGTGAGGGTACAGAAGTCATCGAGCAGTAATGGCAGGGGGAAATGGCAGGATGATCAAGGCTCACACAAGGTGATGTATGAGAGCTATCAGAAACATGGCGAGGACTCGGGCTGCGGAGGTCAACGGAGACACAAGTGGAGTGATCTCGGGTATCAACGGACACAATGGGGAAGGCTGCAGACGGGCTAGGCTCCGGGTGTCGTGCAGAGGAGGATAGGTAAAGAATGGTGATTGTAGACTCCGTCATCTGAACATCAGGGGGGGGGATGTGGATCGGAGCGGGGGGATCCTCAGGCTGGCCTGAAGCATACTGCGCGAGAATGGGAGAGGCGAATTGATTTTGTTCAACCTCATACTCGCGGATCACCTCAAGGGAGGCGCGGTAATGTGTCAGGTGAGGACAATAATGGGAGTAGTGGCCATGGACACCGCACAAAGCACAAGGCTTGTTGGTGCGGAGAGTCTTGGCGTTCTTGGGGACGGCCGAAGAAGGAGTGGGAGTTTCAGGGACCGTAGTGTCGGGGAACGCGAAGTTTACCATGGGTCGGATACGAGGTAACTCGGGACAAGCATGGGTGGCATGAACAATGACATCACATAAGGCACAAGGCTTTGGGGGTGGAGAAGGAGCCGGGTTGGTCGTGGTGGTTTGGTCTTTGGTTGCCCCCTTGCGGGCTTTGCCTTTCTTCCCGGGAGCCGACCCAACAGGAGAAGGGTCCTGTGGAGGTGCTGGGGGCACAGGGGCTATGGAGGAAGCGAGGGGGACCGGTTGAACCGGTGTCAAAGCCATGTAAGGTTTGGGGTGACCAGGGGGGGTGGCGGCTGGGGGGTCAAGGTACTAAACCGGAATACCCAAGGTCAAGTTAGGAAGAGAAAGGGTGGCCATGACGGGGACGGAATATACTCCGGGAGGGGGAGCCAAGAAGGGGATCTGTCCAGCAGGGTAATGACCAGGAGGTACGGCGCCAAGATGGTTAAGGCCAGGGGGGACCGAGCCTGGAGGATAAAGAGGCTCGGGGGCACTAGCTGTAGGGTGAGGGCCAGAAAGAGGAGGTCCGGCTGGCTGAGATGGATGGCTAGGAGCGGGTTGCGGAGGGCGGGGAGGAGGGTGCGGGCTAGCCGAGGCAGGCCGTTTATGGGCAGCCTGAGACGATTGCATCATGCAAACATTCGACAAGCTGGGATCAGTAACAGGAGGGGGAGGGAGGTGAGGAAAAGTTCCAAGCAGGGTGGAATCTTTATAGACGCCGGGGGAGACACTGGTCAAAGAATCGACGGTTTGCTTGTTGGCTACAGAAGAGATGGTCGTCTCGGAGGCGGATGGAGACGGCGGCTCATGATACGATAGCCGGTCAATGGTGACTATCTTTCCATTATGTGGAAAAGACATCTTGCGGAAGACCGCGGATGGGACAACAGACATGGCATAGGTGTAGCTTCGCCCCAATAGGATGTTGTAGTCTAGAGGGGCGTCAATGACTTCGACATCAACGCAAACAGTCTTACCGGCGAGGGTGATGGGACAGTTACGAAACAGGCCAATAGGCTGGGAGGCATGACCATCCCACGCTCGAAGGGTGATCGTGGAAGGGGCCAACTCAAGGGATCCGAGTTGCTTCCAAACCGAAGCGGACATCACACAGGTGGATGCCCCCTCATCAATTATACACCGGGATACAGTGGCGTTCCGGATTTTGACGGGGATTTGGAAAGCAACGGAAGGAGGAAGAGGAGGGTGGTCCGATTGAGTGGCGTCGAAAACAATCATTTGGTCATCAGCAGGATCAACAGCGCCCACGGCAGATAGTAGAGCCTTCCGTTGGGAAGGGCACGACTGGAGGAGTTCCAGTGTGGAAATGGCAGCAGGGGATTGTGCCAAATCATCTACTATACTGTACGATTGAGCGGCTCGACCGGAAGCAACATTTCGGCGTAATGGACCCTTTGGAATATTTGGGTGAACCTCAACTTTGGGTTGAGGGATGTGTAAGGGGCCACTGGATGTCGAAAGAGGCTCTGTAGAACCTGAAGATGGAGGCTCGGGAGCAGACTGAGCAAGAGGCTTGGGGTACTGGCGAGACCGAGTTTGAAGGTGAAGGTCGACGGAAGGGGAAGGATCGGAGCGCATCATAAGGATCTGGTAATCAGAGGAACCAGAAATGGACGAGGGGGTGGCTACATGGCTGTCGGGGGGTTGGGTAGCCACGAATCCCTGTTGAGGGAAAGGATCAGTGAACACAGCTGGCTGGGTAGTGGCCACATTAGGAGAAGCATGAGGGGAGGCGTGTTGTCCGCGCAATGTGGCTTGAGACTCCCACATCTGTCGCATCTGGGGTAAGAGAGGACAATCGTGAGTGTAGTGACCGTAATCACCGCAACACGAACAGGGCTTGTTTGTGCGAAGCGGCCTGTCAGGCCTGGGCGGGATGCCCTGAGGCTGGTTGCTAGTGTTAGGGTCCATACCAGAATTGGGTCCTCGGTTACCGGGGGCAGATGGGTTCTGGTTGCCTCTCCGCCTTCTTCGAGAAGAAGGGGGAATAAACGCACCCTGCTGTGCAAATACTTGCCCTGGAGGGGGTTGTAAGGGCTGTTGCAGGTGGTGAGGAGGCAAGGGAGGCGGAAGCGCATATGCTGGAGGAGTTGGCGCACCAGGCTGCGGATAAAAGTAAGGGTTGGGTTGGGCAACATTGAGGTAAGCAGGAGGTTGGGCAAAAGGAGGAGGCATGCCGTATCCTGGATACATGTTGCCGGGAGGGGGAAGAGTGCTAGAGGTGCTGGCCCCTCCCTGAGGGAGACCATAGCCCATAGGAGGGTGAGCAGATGGGTGGGAAAGAGATCCAACAATACCGTCGGCGGAATGAGATGCCCCCGGGGCGTTAGCGCCACCGGGCCTGGGGATGTCAGGAAGAACGGTATAAACACAACCAGATTGAGCGTAGATCAGGTCATATTTTAAAGCTATTTGGAGGGCGGCTTCTTCAGATTGAGGAAAGTGAGAGGCGACATCTTTGCCGATGGGAGATGGGAGGGTGCGAAGGAACCAGTCCATGTAAACCCGATCTTCAAAGGGAGGGGCTCGACATAAGCTCCGTCTTCGTCGCCATTCCTGAACATGGGCAGAAAGGCGTGTGGAAGAGGATTGCTTAAATGAAGTTAAGAGCTCCGTACCAGTGTCGTATCGGAGAGGGAGCTGGAAGTACGACAAGAAGGCTTGGGCAAGAGTCTCGAACGTAGTATGGGAGGAAGTGGCCTGTTCGACATACCATTTAGAAGCTTCGCCGGTAAGTGTGCGTTGGAACAAACGAAGACGGATGGAGTCATCGGTAATGGAGTTGGAGGAACACCACATGTGGAAAGACCGGACGTGATTGGTTGGGTCTTCGCCATTAAGGCCCTCAAACTTGGGGATATCAGAGGGTAGCTTGGTGGGCATAGCGGGCCAGGTAGTATTATGGTGAATGGGGTCATTAATCAACTGATGGAAATCGGGGAGGTTGAGGCCTGCAATGTACGGCAGCACAGGGGTGGCCGGAGTAGTGGTTGTGACGGTTCCGCTAGAAGTAGGGCCGGCATTGGGGCCGGGAGAACCGCTAGCATTAGGCCCTGGTCCAGACATGGTGAAGGTAAAAGGGGGAGAACCGGAAGGAGAAGGGGGACCCGATGAATCAGGAGAGGAGTCAGAGTGCAGACTCGAAGGTGGACTGGCTCGACGACGACGGTGCGGAGCAGGTCGATCAACCGGAAACTGAGGATGAAGGCCAAGAAGTCTCCGGGAAAGGCGCCTTGGGGGCGCAATGATGACAGGAAGAAGGAAACCGACAAGGCCAGAAAGGGACAGAATCAAGAAGGTCAAGGGCAGATAAGGTGCAGTGACAATTGATTTTAGAGTCTTTGCCAGGCGGTGTAAACCAGGCGCTTCTTCACTTAGGGTCAGTGTGTGGTGTGCGTTAATTTTAATTTGTAAACCCTTTCCGTTGTTGAGAGCAAAAAAGTGTGCAACGTAGCTGAAAATAAACCTACAGAGAACAGAATAAAAATGCTGAAATAACAGAAAAATAACAGCTACATATGCATCTATCAAACCCAAGAAAGTGGGTCTCTCAAAACTATGCTGAAAAGAAAGGGAAAAAACTATGGAAACACACACAAAGGAAGCTCAACAGATCTAGGGTCAAAGGGGACAGAGATCCGGAGGATAAAGCTGCAGATAAGGGGTGCAGATCACAACCAAGAGACAGAGGCAAGGTGGCTGGAAAAAGGGAAATCAGCAAAAAACCGGGGGGGGGCAAGGCAAGGGCCTTTAGAGGAGGTCCAAACAAAACGACAAGAGGTGATTTGAAAGGAAAAGAGGCTGATTTCAATGGATCTGGAAGTGAGGTCACAGATCTGGAAAAAGAGGGGGCTGAAGCTCTGAAACCGACGGCTGAAACAGCTGAAACTCTTTCACAAAAAGTGGAGGGTACTAAAGCCCTAAGGGGCTGGGTTCCCACTTAGATGAGTAAAATGTGGAAACATCTTCGTCAAGGGCGTGGCCGCATTGCAGGCCGGAAAACCCCGGCGTAGGCCGGCACACAGAACCTGTACCCCCGCGTGTACCGCCGAAAAGGGCAGCGTCGCAGTTCTCACCCATCCGAGCGGAGGTCGCGTAGCCCAGCCGGGGGCGGTGCGTCTGTGTCGCGGTGTTTTGGGCCAAAAGGTGCGACCCCCTGCCCCACGTTTTCGCATTTTCTGGCACTGCTTCTGCCTCAAAGCGCTGCTGTGTCGCCACCGCGCAATAGGCCGAAACACACGGGTTAGAAATTTTAAGCGTAGGGATATGTGAGAAAAATGACATGAAAAGAGAAAAACTAAGGCCAGTAGCCTAGGGTCTTAAGTAGCCGGATATGCAGACATAAAAACGACATATGCCGTAATTTAAAACCCGTGTGGAGTCCTCATTTCAGCAGTAGTGGAACCAATTCAAGTGTACCAAAAGAACCACTTTAGCTACGCATAACTAATAGCCCTAACAACAATAATGGCTGCAAAACATCTTCACATCTGCAATTAGTAGTTAAAGTGCTGCAACAAACAGATCTATAAATGGAAAGATATTAAGCAGTGAAGTAAAGAGTTTGCTCCATGCATCCAACAGACAAGACAAGAACACGTTTTTTGAATGAATTTTTATATTACAGGGCACCTGGGAGGAAACAAGAAGGTGTATCTAGATCTCCTCAATGGGATGGGTTCTTTGTAGTCCTCAGCACTTCAGATCTAAGCTTTCTCTCTCTTGTAGATGTAGAAAACCCAATGTAGAAGGTAGAGCTCAATGGGAGCAAAATGGTAGAAATGAGACCAAGTGTATAGATCCAGAGTAATCTTCTATGCAACAAAAGGTGAAGAATGAAGGGGAAAACCCTCCTATTTATAACAAAATATTGGGTCATTCTAGATCTTGGTGCATGATTAAAATAATGTTAATCAAATCTAGATCCACCTCTATGGAATATTTTATTATTATTTGTTGGAGGGAAAGGGTGTTTGACTTGGGTCAAACCCCTTGATTAGTGAAAAATAAATAAATAAATGATTTATTTATCTTTTTAAGGAAGTGGTTGGGATATAATCAAATAAATAATGATTTATTTGATTAATGGTGGTTGATTTGGTCATATTTAACAAGGAAAATTATTAAATAATTATTCCTATAAAATAATAAGATAACTATGGGTTTATCTCATTAATTTCTTTGTTTTTGGGTTAAACATGACTGGGAATAATAATTAAATTATGGTTTAATTAATTATTCCTTTTGGGGTTTCCTAATTAATCATAGTGAAAGCAGTTTTACTTGGGGTAAAACTGGTCTTACATGGTGTACTTGGGTCCATCTAATGATGAAAAGTTAGATGACCAAAAAATGGTGTAACACTTCGATCGAGTCAGGCATTGTTTGCTTTTGAATGTTCTGAAAAAATTTGGATTTGGGGAGAACTTTATAAACTGGATTCGGGCCTGTATTTCAGAGCCTTGGATTGCTCCCCTTGTCAATGGCAGAGCAGCGGAATTCTTCAAAGCCACAAGAGGACTAAGACAGGGCTGCCCTCTTTCTCCCCTTCTGTTTGTCCTCCAGGCCTCCGTTATCAGTTTCTATCTAAACAAGAAAATGCAAGAGCAGGAGATCACAGGGCTTTGCATTGCTAGAGGAGTTAAAAGCATCAACCACGCCCTCTTCGCCGATGATACTTTGCTGCTGGGAGCTGCAACACTACATTCAGCCAACAACTTTAAAGAAGCTATAGATGAATATTGTATGGTGTCGGGAAGTAGCCTCAACAAGGGGAAATGCCATATTTACAGTTGGAATACTCCTCCCAGCTTGCTCAACTCCATTGCAAGATGTTTTGGCTTTGCAGCCTCTCCAGCTTGGACTTCTTTCAAATACCTTGGGCTTCCTATATTCCTCAAGAGGGCCTACAGTAAGGATTGTCTCCCCCAAGTGGAAAAATTCAAAAATAAGCTCCAGGCATGGGGGCTCACCTGGCTCAATATTGCGGGCAAGTCTGTCCTCATCAAAGTTGTCCTATGCAGTCTTCCCCTATTTCAGTTCTCTGTTCTATTGGCCCCAATTGGCATCCTTCAGAAAATGGAACAGCATATTCGAAACTTCTTTTGGAAGGGGGGCAAACATAATGAGAGGAAATTCCCACTGGTTAACTGGGAGACTGTCTCCAAACCGCCGAGGGAGGGGGGGCTAAACTTCAAGAATCTCTCTCTTCAGAACATAGCCATGGGAGCCAAGCTGCTCTGGAGAATCATTGCGCCCAAGCCTTGCTGGGCCCAATTAGCACTCTAGAAGAAATATTTTAAAGGCAAGAGACTCAGATGCCTGGATGGTCCTCTCCCCCAAGGCGTCTCTCCCTTTGCTAGACTCTGCTCCAAAGCTGCCCCCCTGATCAGCTCCAACACCTATTGAATTCCTGGAAAAGGTAAGAAGATAAATATCTGGACAGATCGTATTCTGGGTCGTGATCCAATTGGTGACTGTTCCTCTTTGAACGTGATTCGTTGCTGGTTGACTTCTGCTGGGAAAACTACGCTGTGGGATATCTCCACGTGGGATGGGACGCATTGGGCAGGCTGGAATTTCTTTGACATGCCTCCGGAGCTCCTTCAGGTTTGCAATTGTCTTCGCTCCATGCTTAACGGTATTGCCCCCATTCATCTACGCAGAAGAGATTCGCGTGGCTGGGGTTTACTGGCTGCAGGTTACACGGTAGCCCAAGGCTACGCAAAGCTCACCTTGAGGCCTCACGTCCCCCCGGACCCTGCCCCTTGGACTGCGATCTGGCGTCTGCACTCTTTGCCTAAAATTGACATGTTCTGTTGGCTTCTTTGCCACAAGAAAATTCTTACAGATGACAAACTGCAGAAACGAGGTTTCCATGGTCCGTCTAGGTGCTCATTGTGCAGAGAAAATGTGGAATGTGCCACACACTTGATCTTGAATTGTAAATTCACTGTGCAGGTTTGGAGCGAGCTGATGGATTACTGGAACCCCAATTTTTTCATTCCCTCCTCTATTTCTAATCTTTTTGCAAATTGGCAGAACAGTTACCCCGGTCCTCCACCCAAAAACAAAGTGATAAAAAAGGCATGGTCTGCCCTCCCCAAAATCTGCTGCTGGCAGATCTGGCTTGAGCGAAACAGCAGAATCTTTAGAGATACTAAACATGATGTCAAGGTGGTGGCGGCCAAGATAAAATTCCAGTTAAAGGAGAGCTTGGATAATCAAAAAGATGCCTCAAATCTTACTCAATTAGATTCAGTCTGGGGTACCTCCCTTAACCTGCAATTTCTCCAAGCCGCCAACAACATTTCCCTCATTGAAGATTGGCAAATAAGGGGGAAGAACAATGCTGAGTTTCAAGAATGGATCTCCAAGCAACAGGTGCACTCTTTCTTCTTTGATGGGGCATCAAAGGGTAACCCAGGAAGGGCTGGAGCAGGAGGTATTGTAAAAAATGCTGAAGGTGTTTTGATCCACAGCTTTGCATGGGGTCTGGGGATCAACTCCAGCATTCAAGCAGAGGCACTGGCCCTCCTTCAAGGCCTTAAATGGATCTTGAATCTAGAAATCAAGGAGGTTAATGTTTTTGGGGATTCCCAAGTGATAATCAAAATTATGGCGACAAACTCCTCCCCCCGGGATCTTAGATTGGCAAGGCTGATATCCAGAATCAGAATTTTGGGGAATTTGTTTAAAAAGTTGAGCTACTATCATGTATTGAGAGACAACAACAAAGAAGCAGACCTTGAAGCAAATAAAGCTGTCCTCATCTCTGCTGGAGCAATAATTCGAGACGAGGACGAAACATGGGATCCAATTCCATAATCTGCCAGCTTAAATTTTTTACTGCTTGCTATTGAATCAGTTTGTTTGTATTTTTAAGCTAGGGGAAATCACAAAAATCGAGTGCATAATTGTAGTAAAAAAGAGCTGGAAGCTGTCCACAAGTCTCATAGCACTTTTGGCTATTGATACTTCCTGGGCCCTTCTCCCTCTCATTGTAATCCGAAATCTGGCAATTAGACCCAGCAGTTAATATATCTCATAACCGTTTCTGTAAAAAAAAAGTTGTTATAAGGAAGTAACAATTACTCAAAAACATAGATATCAACCATTTTCTTCCTTGTCGTCCTGTTTTATGTGATGAATGGGTTCCATTTTCTTTTCTTTTCTACAAGAAAATACTTGAAAATTAATATTTAGTGCTAAATTGTTTATTTATTGTACCTAATCGAAAAAATAAATGATTATATATTACATTTGAAGCACGTTGTGTTTGAGATGGCTCCTCGTGTGATGCAATTATGTCCATTTCTTTGACCATCTCCTTGTATACCTTTTTGGATATGCCTACTGGCATATTTATGATATCACCTCGTTCATCCTTTGAGATTTTCATAATATTCCTGAAAATGTAACATGAAAATAAACTATTAAATTTTTATATTGATATACGAAAAGTAAATATAACAAAAGTGATATTTATAAATGATTGCTTTCTAGTAATATATACATATAATTCTAGAAAATACATTTAAAGTAATATTAATTTTTCATTCCTTTTTTTTTGTACGTTTTTTATATTAAAGTTTGACATATCTCATTGACTAATTCTCTGGAAGCTCGTGGCAGCAGATGACCAACTTCTTGATGCATGGCAGAAGAAGGTGGCAAAGGCGAAGAGGATATTGTTAGAGGGAGTTTGAGATCATTTTTTCTCGAGTCTCCATGGAAAGGTAACTCCATATGCTATGTGGAAGGCCTTAACAGATCTGTTTCAAAGCAACAGTGACCACAGAAAATTGGCACTCAAGGACAAGCTCAGGAAAATCAAAATGGAGAAGGGTGACACAGTCCATAAATACTTGACCAAGTTCACTCAATGTCGAGATGAGATTGGAAGTGTTGGGATCACTGTAGCTGATGATGACTTGGTGAGCCTAGCACTTCTAGGCCTTCCCAAGAGCTGGCATAGTTACCGGAATATGACCAACCAAACAATCCAATGCCTATTATAATGAATTTTTAATATATATATATATATATATATATATATATATATATATATATATATATCGGCTTGCATTGATTATTTACTAAATTAATATACATTAGCACCTTTATTCCATAACATTCAAAAGACAAGGTTGGATGTTTTTGCGTTGAAAATTATAGAACCCCTATATTCCCTTGATAGCTAAAATACATGTTTCACGTCGGAAATTATATATTCAAATCCAAATAAGATATAACATATATACAACTACATAAATATAATAGTGAAAAAAACTCATTTTTAAATTGAATTTATCTTTCTTTAAAAAACCAAATAAATAATGTTATATCTAAGACTATTGTGATCCATAAATTAGATAATTTTTTTAATCGCATCATTAGGATTTGTTTGACATTTCAAACCAACTAATGTCATCCATCATCAGGACAAGTATCTAAGGATGAACCACATTAATTGATTTGAAACGTCGACTAAATCCTAATGATGTGATTAATTCGAAATACATTTATCTAAAATGAATGATGCCATTATGCTCTCCAGATAGAAAATATAAACCTAAAAATTGCCTTCGCAGAAATACACAAGAGACTAAATCACAAAAGTCGTGAGTCATACGTAAAGTATTTACATCACCACCGATGATGGGTAAATAGTATAAACAATAACAAGCAAGGCATATTGATACATTTTCCACGAATTCTTTTCTTCAAATACAATTTTCTTTTGGAATATGTATCCATACCTTCTCTCACTTCGAAAATAGTCCTTGTCTAAAATACCTCCATGTAAAATTGTAAAATTATTAGAGTACAAATACAGATCTAGCTTAAGAATAATTACACAAACTTGCAAGAATTGAAAAAGCAAAAAAAAAAGAATTGAGGATGAATTTTATTACTTAATATTAGTTTGAGAATCAATACATATATCAATTAAGTTAAGCTTAGTTATACATGCAATAACTATGGATAATTAAATCTAAGAGTGTTTTATGTTCTATTAATGTGCACATACACCACATGCAAGAACCATTAGGGGAATTTTGAGGTCTAAAATTGGCCTCCTAAGAAAAATGTACAACCAAAATAAACTTTATAAGAACCAATACAATTCAAGATGATCATGTCAACCATGGGGATGATTCACCATTTTGGCAGTAAAAAATTAAAAATATTAAAAAATAATAAAATAATAAAATAATAAAACTACCTTTTCAACTCGTATTTTCAACTTATCTCCCTAAGGTTTTACTCAAAATTTTGAGCTGGAGTACTCATTGAATACAAAATTTAATTCCTCATCCATGGAGTACCCCTATTGCATAGTACATGAAAAACGTCTTTGCATTAAATTTTGCATCCAATGAGTGTTTCCACTTGAAATTTGAGTAAACCCATAGGGAGATAAGTTGAAAATACAAGTTGAAAAATAGTTTTTTCTTTTTACCCTCTAAAATTTGATGATGTAATATAATCTTATTTTATTACTTCTGTTATCACCTAATTTGAACCTCAGGCTGAAAAAGGCAAATCAGGGTAACCTTTAAAACCACGCTCAGCCTTGTAGCTAGCGCTACAAGGTCAGGAGAGGGCTCTCTCCGTGAAAAGATATTCAACAAATCACAATTATGAATTGATTTTAGGCTAGGTATAATAATGGGAAATGTTTAAATGAATGAATTTTTCAGGGATGTATGGAACAAATGGGACAGTTTGAAACTGGGGAATTAAATCAGGGATGCAGGGTATTTCATGGGGCAAGGTAGGCAAGAAATTCAACAATTAAATTTAAATAATAATGGGATGGAAAGACTGATGAGGAGCTGAAAATGGCACAAGAGATGGATCCTTTTCAAACAGAAGAAAACACAAAATATTGAATGATTTCCCAAGGCAGAGCATAAAAAATGGATTCTACCTATCTATCTCGAAAACATTCAACCAGAGATGTTTATGAATGAATGGTGAACATAAAAATTTTACCTATGAAAACAAAGGAGAGAAAAAATGCTAATACTCATACCACATGGATCCCACAAATCAGAGCTACATATCTTATTAATTCCCTGTCAAACTGTTACAATGGAGCGCAGAGCGTCCTCCTTCATTTTTCACACTATTCCCTTACTTACTGACTTACAAACTGACTACAAAATGAGTGAAAATTACATTAAATAGACCAGAATGTGAGGGAAGTAGATCCACAAAAAGAGGAGTTTTTTTCCAGCTCAAGATCTGAAGTTCGATCATAGAAAAGAGAACCAACAATCTGCTCCTGAAAATAAGGAACAACAATACATTTTAGGCCATCTAAACATTTCACTGTTACACTGGATGAAAGAAAAATAGGGAATCTGAAAAACAAATTCCTATTTTACTACTACTGTAGAAGTCTCTGTCTCATATTAGCTCTCAGCCCTTTGACTGTTTCTTTCTATTATTACTCTCTTGAAGAAAATGCCTTTGAAATAAATTAAAATGAAATTATACCTTTTTAGTGAAGGGAAAAACCCATTTTGAATGGAAGGAGCGAAGGGAAAAGAGGTGGGGTCTAAATCTCAATTGCAATCGGAATCAAAGGGGAAGAAGGGGATATAATATATAATGGAGCGATTGAAACATGCTATGCGATGGTGCAATCACAATCGGGGATTGGAATAATGGGGAAGATGTTATTAACACGAGGCCAGAAACTTCCGATGCGATTGGCATAATGGAAATAAGGGTAAAGGATAAGCCAAAGGGATAATGGGATGAAAGAACAAATAAAAATGTTTTGATGCCTTTACAAAGGAAAAGACGATTTTTGTATGAAAGAGCAGATGGCTTTTAGGTGGGACTTGGGAGTTATAAATCACAATTGCAATCGGGGATTTGGGGCGGGTGTATTACACAATAAAATTCCTCCGATGCGATTGGGGATAAGCGATGAGCGGGGAGCCCCTTTGTAAAACGAAATAAAATGAAATTTGATTTTTACAAAGGGAAAAGGCCCTTTATGAATGGGAAGAATATGACGTAGTGGGACTTGAAGGTTAATCGAAATTGGGAGATCGGAGGAGAGAGGAGGCAAAGTACTATTTAAAAACGCAGACTGCGATGGAGTGACGAGCTATGGGCCGTCCGATCGAATGGGCAGATTGACACGGAGGAGTAATCAGGCGGATTCAATCGGGAGGAGCCAATCGGATGTAACACTTTATGAAATCGCCGATTGCGATGGAGTGATGGAGTATGGGTCGTCCGATCGTCGATCGGGTCAACGGTCAGGATGTAATTAGGCGGGGTCCAGTCGGAAGGAACTCAATCACGTCGGAGTTTTTAACAAGGGCCAATCAGAATGGACAAAAAATATGGTGTGATTGCGATCGGCGGGGATTTATAATATAAAACCTTAAAACTTTATTATAAAGTTTAAGGGGCATGAGGGGAAGTGGTTTTTTAAATCAAATGGGGGGATTTATAGTAAAGATTTTGTAACGCAATTATGTAATCAGAAGGGGAAAAAGGGGTTTTTATATAAAAAACCATTAAACTTTAATGAAATAAAGTGTAAGAGGGAATTGGGAAAAGGCGAAGGGTTAGGGTATAGAGGACTTTTGTTCACTTAGGCATAAATTTAAATCCAAGAGTCAGTTTTGAGAGTATAATATACCATTGGAAAGCTCTTTTCGGAATATTTCTGATGGTCATACTTAGAACATAATTTGACACTAAAAATGCTGTGGAAAACTTCTCTGAACGGCAAGGTGGTGACTTTGCGGAGATAACAGCTTCTGAAGTGTGACTTATTACATATAATGACATAAAATTACATAAAGATGATAATAAAAGTAAAGTATCATATTTTCACCTCAAAACAGGGTTTTTAGGTAAAAATGACATCAAGCTGAATAAAACATTCCTTCGATCTTCCTAGATGTCGTGACTTTGAGTTTATTAGACCTCCTCATGACCTTGCTGACATTTATTGACATTTGACTCATTAATTTGACCATGGTGAGACCCTAGAACCTAATAAGACCAACCCTATGTCCTAGTAATATGATTTTGAGAGTAAAAATGACTCACGACTAAAGACCATAGAGAAGAGAATCAACAAGTATTACATGAGGGGAAAAATGATGAAAGACCACTACCATCAATGAATCCATGACCTAATGGAATGGTGAAAATTTATGGTATGGGACTCCTAATATGCAAATGAAAAAGAGCAATTTTGATCATTGATGGTAGTATGACTAGACTGACACTAACATTGGCTCCAATGGGGATGGTAGCTCCTTGGAGGTGCCAAGAACACCGTAGACTAAGTAGCCTTATCCATTGGGCATGGAGTCAAAAATACTAAAAACTGACACTATGCAGACTGACTCTGACTCAAGAGTAAGACTAAAAATAAAATAAAACCAAACCATACACATATCATTCAAGTTTTATAGCCTTCACCTCGGGCCCCAAACTTCAATGACTGTGTACTTGAACTCTGACCAAAAATAACATGGTATATACAATGATGGTGACATAGTTTCTGATCCATTATCTTCAACAGTGGTAGTGCTTCAAAATCCTACCATTCACTGCTCCTCCAGGACAATCTTGGCCATCCATCTCTGAAAGAAAGAAATAATTATGTCCCTTTTATGCTGAAATCCTGTATGGTCCTTTCCACAAGTTGTCAAACTTACCATGCTTCCCTTTGTCCTCATTTCTTGCATCCCATCTCAACACCACATCATCTAACTAAAACTTCTCTTCTTTGGTCTTTCGGTCATAGATCTTCTTTATCTTTTCCTACAACTGAATAGAGTTCTGTGACACTTTCTCTCTTTTTTGCTGAAGGTGGATCATATGATTGATTCTTCACTGATTTTCATCGTTTTCACTACCAACTTCTTGCAATAATCTCATGACTGGAACTGTAAGTGATGTAGGAAAGACAACATCAATACCATAAACCAATTCAAAAGGTGACATACCTATGTATTTCTTGCTACTAACTCTGTCTTCCCACAATGCGTTGATGAGCTTTCGATGCCAATTTCTTTTGTTTGCCTCCAGCATTTTCTTGATTATATTTATCAAAGACTTATTCGATGATTCTGCCAGGGCATTGCCTTGTGGGTAGTACGTTGTTGAATGGCCCAACATGATATTGTATTTGTCGCAGAACTCTACCATCTTCTTAGATTTGAACACTGATGCGTTATCTGTTATAATTTTGTGAGGGTAGCCAAAAAGAGATAAAATATTCAATTATAGGAATTGAATAATTACCATATCTGTAGCCTACCTTGCTGGAATGGCCACGATCCATTTGGTGAAGTAATATGTACCTGTCAATATCCATCGATGCTGTGCTGATGATGTAGGATGGATTTCTCCTATGAAATCGAGTCCCCACTTTCGAAAGGGAGCGTTTACTGAAACTGGTTTCAAAGGAAGAGGAAGCAATTTCCTTTTTCCTTCGAAAATTTGACATTCATGACAACCCATCACTGTTTTATACAAATCTAAAAAATAAAGTGGGCCAATAATATCCTGCTCTAAACACTTTGTTAGCTGTAGTTTTCCAAAACAAATGACCACCACAATCACCTTTGAGAAATTCATGCATTACCTTCTGAGCCTCTTCTTCAACCAAACAATTGAGCAAAATACCTCCAGGATCTTTCCAATAAAGAGCACCGTTTAAAATACAGTATTTAGCAGATTTAAGTTTTAGTGATCTACCTTTGCTTTTAGACATTCCTGGAGGTGGTGAAAGATGTTGAAGAACATAAACAATATCTGAATACCATGGGGATTGTAGGAAAATGTTTGAAACCGGAACAAGCAAACCTTCATCCTCATCTTCTGACATTGATGATATAAGGTTTATATCCAGGGCATGTAGGTTTGACTGGGCCATTAATTTTTCCAAGCCTTGGCCTTTGATCAACTTTGTGGGTTTTATCTCCAAATCATACTCCAACATAGCTGCTATCCACTTACCTCTTCAACCTTCCAGATCAGTTTGCATCAAGACATCCTTTACTGTTGCATTAGGAACATATGCTATAGTATGTAAATGAAAAATATAGACACTAAAATCCTTCAATGCCTTTACAAGAGCCAATGATTGTTTCTCAATAATTTTATACCTCAAGGCAACATCTCTAATAGTCCTACTAAAAAAGGCAATTGGATTTTCAATCTGATCTCTCTTTTGCATCAAAACCACAGCCATAGTATGTTCCGATGCAAATGAAAAATAATGAAATCTTGAGTGTAATCAGGAATAATCAAGACTGGGGCATTGGACAAAGCAAATTTTACCAGATTAAATGACTTGAGAGATTCTTCACTCCATTTGACAGTGCTATATTTCTTCAACATGTTATTCATTTCTCTTAGATGTTCAGCCAAATTGGGTATAAATCTGCGCAATAAGTTCATATTACCATTGAATGCTTGAATCTCCTTTTTGTTCCGTGGAAGGTCTATGTGCTGAATTGCCTCCACTCTAGATGGATCGATGCAGATACCATCTTTAGAGATGATATGCCCCAACAAATTTTCTTAATCCATGGCAAAAAGACTATTCTTTGGATTGAGAGAAATCCAAAAAATTTTCCATTGCTGAAAAACAACTCTCAAGTGATGCAAATGCTCATCATCAGAACCAGAAAACACTGTCAGATTATCCAAATAAACAACAAGAAAAACATATTTTTCATTGGCAAAAGCGATGTCCATTTCTCACTGGAAAGTAGCTCCAGCATTCTTCGGTCCAAATGGCATTTTGGCATACTGGAAGGTTCCCCAGGGTGTTGTGAAGGTAGTTTTTTCATGGTCTTTCTCATGTACCAAGATCTAATTATAGCCCGAGTAGCCATCGAGTAGTGACATCCTTGATGCGACAACTACTCTCTGTAGAATATGGTCCATCTTCGGAAGTGGATAATTATCCTTTAAGGATGCTTTATTCATATTCCGAAAATCTATGCACAATATTATCTCTCCTATCTTCTTATGTACCGGGACCAAATTTGAAATCTAGTCAGAAAATCTAATTGGAACAATGATACCAGCTTTATACAATCTGTTTACCTCTTTTTCAATGGATGGCAGCAGCTTCGGGTTGATTCTTATCAGCTTCTGTCTAAATGGCTTCTGATCTGGCTTAATGGGAATAGTATGTTGAATTATGTTTTTGTCATACACCTTCAAATCTGAATAATCCCATGCAAACACATCAGAAAATTCAGAAAGCAATTTAACATATTGTTCCTTTACCTCAGGGGATAATGCCTTTGATAACTTCATAATCTTGGGCTTGTCAGCTGTTCCGTGATTCACATCTTCAACTCCTTTATTAGTAGGCACCAAGCTTGGCTTCTTCACAACATCATCCTGATCAAAAAGCTCCTCTAAAGGTATGAGACCTCTAGGAATTACATTATCTTTCAGCTGCAATATGTCCATCTGATTTGCTTAAATTTCTTGATCATCAACCTCATAATCACCTTCTATGGGAGTATCTTTGAATTTTCCATCACTCTACAAAAAAGCATTGATTTCATTATCATCCCAAAACACTTGCCAATACCTTAGATTGTCCAGAACAGCAGGCTTGTGTTTGACATAAATTTCAAACTTGTTGCTGGAGTTCATCTAAATCTTCAAGTTTCTTGCAGTAGTGGCAAGAGAATCAGCAATAATATTTTGCACCCTCGGTACTGTTGTCGAAGTGTACTTAGGGAATGTCTTCAAGATGTCTATGACTGCGTTTCTATATGCCCTCAATCGCGGATGCTTAGCTTGGTATTCTCCTTTCACCTGTTTGATTATCAGCTCTAAGTCTCCATAGACAGAAATCCTCTTTGCATTCAGCTTCTTCAAAATTTTCAAACCTGCAATCAAAGCTTCATACTCTGCTTCATTGTTAGAGCAGTCAAAAGCCAACTTATAAGCACATACTCTCACATTACTAGGAACTTTCTCAAGCTAGAAAATAGGGCTTCGAATCCATATTCCTATACTATCTCCGTCCTTATCAAAAGCTCGATCAAAGTCCATGCTCCATAGGCCTTCTTCTTCTTCTTCTTCTAGATGTTGAAATTTCGCTTCTTTTTCTACTTTATCCTGACTGATTTCTGCATCTTTTTGTTGTTCACTATCCTTTGGTTACTGGCATGTGGGAAGCTTAGGAATGCTTGCTACTTTATCTTTTTCCTGTTTGAGGACTTTCCTAAAATTCTCTGAAATATTAGGTATCTCATCTACTTGTACCAACTAAAATTTTTCATCATTCAAACCACCATCTGAATATAAGACACAAGACTCTAAATCTGTGTGGACTGCATTAATATGATGATTAACTGGCTTCCCTTTGCTAGTGATCATATATTTCATTTTCTTCTCCCTATATAGTTTTCTCAACTGGCCAAACACAGGAATGGTGGCATAAGAGAAGTCAAGATGCATGGTTCCTTTAAGTTTTGCACCCCAAGACCTGGATAGAAGCATTCCAAATCCTGGTGGAACATCGGCAACAACTACATCCATCAAAACATTCTTGGCTGGGGTTTGATCTAAAGATACTGCCAAGTCTTTGATAAGACTAATACAATGGACCCTACCAGAGTCAAAAGAATAAAAATCATGGTATTTGTGAGTAATATCAAGTCCTAACTTCTCCATGATGGCTTTGGGCATCAAATTATGCGAGGCTCTAGAGTCCAACATAGCATTAAGTAGGATGAACTCATGTAATCTAAGAATCAGGTAAAAGGGAGGGACTTCACTTTCTTCAGATTGATCTTCTGTGGCTGGACCAAAAATGAGTTCAGGATAATCATCTTCAACATTTACCATATCTGAAACAGAGTCTATTTGCAAAATTCTAGACACCTGATGTTTATAAGTACTATTTTTCACCAACTCAGTTAAGGGCATGGACACTTTCAGCTTAGAAATTTCATTCTCCAAATTAAAAGAAGGGACTTTTTCTACCTCTTTAATGGGAGGATATTTCTTCTCTACTTACTCCTTTGTTGCGCTCTGCTGGTTATTCTCATTTGGGCTGTTAATCGCTGAAGATGATTTGCTAGAGGAAGGATCAGTCGGCTCTTTCCCTTTCTTCTAAGTATTTGAATGATTTTTTTTCGATTGGAGTTCTTTTCTCTTTTGAATGGGACTGATTGGAACATCTCTGTTCCTTAAAGAATATTGCTTTTGTTGGGCTGATAAAGCGTTCATGTACCCTCTTTGGTAATCATCAGACTCTTCTTCTAACACTGTGTCATTGGCCAAAATGAAATCTTCATCTTTTTGAACGTCTAAAATTGTTGTGTATTCCTCATCTTCAGTAAGAAATATGGGCGCACCATCTGTAGTGAAGAAATGATTGGCTTCAATCACAGGATCATCATCATCTGTCTTTGTTCCTTGAACATAATTCTGCTGTAATGGATTTTTGATCTGTTGTTGTGGTGGTGCTTGGTCCTGCGCTCTTTGTTCTCTCTGCTTAATTCTAAATTGCGGTTGTTGTCCTCTGAAATTCGGATTCCTTATTTGTGCTTCAGGTCTATCTAAAATGGTTAATCGATCAACCATATTTTCCACTGTCCAAATCAAAGTGTCCATCTTACTTTCTGAAGGAGGGGCTTCTTCTTTAACAGTTACTCACTTCTCAACTCTAGTTCGCGCTCTTTTGGCCAGCAAATTGGCTTCTACACTCACAAATATCTTCTGCATGTCTTCCAGTGTAGTAGGATCTCTTTCTCGCAGCTGATATGCCATATCAGCATCGAAACCATTTGGAAATTTAAGCAAGGCTAATCCCACTGGAGGTTTCAGGTTATCTAGAATAGCATTGTATACAACATTAAATCTTAGACAATAATCCTATACAGTTTCACCCACATTCCTTTTAATATTTTCATACTTAGAAAAAATTTGGAGTGGGTTTTTCTTTGCCTCCCACCAGTCTAAGAACTGTGTATGTAACTCTTGAAAAGTGTGGATAGAGCCTGCTGGTACGGCTCGTAACCACTTTCTAACTTCACCTCCAAAGCTTTGGACAAACAACCTTGTGGATACATTATCTGCCTCTACCTCATGAAGATCAAAAAAGTCATTCATCTTATCAACATGTTGTTGGGCTGTGATGCTTTGAGTGGCATCAAATATAGGAATTTTAGTTTGATAATCAATAGGCATATCATTCATAACCTGAGGTAAAACCAAGGGTGCATACCGGGCAGCCATGACTTGAGATGGATTTACAACAGTGTTTGTGCTACTAGGATTTAAGGGAGGTGTTGATGGAGGAGATGAAAGTTGAGAATTGACTGATGGGAAAGCTCATGAATTAAGAGGAGGAAATGTTGTTCTTGATGACTCTGAAGGCTCAGGGATATTGGTTACAGTGATAGATGACTGAGGGGAATTCAAAATATAATCATCAAATGATGTATTTTCCCTTTGAACTTCGATATCTACAAGAAATTATGGATCTAAAACTATGTCATCAAGTGCAGTTTCAGATTTATTCTTAAACAAAGAAAGCTCAAAAATCTCATCAAAAGAAAGCTCTTCTACAAACAACCACTCACTGGGCTAGGTATGGGATCTGAAAATAGGTCTACGACTTAGTGATCCCTCTTGTCTTCTGACTATTATTGGTATAAGATTAGGATTCTCAAACATAGGGGGAGGATTTGGATCTAGATTGGACCTTGTGTATCTTTTTGAAGCCAGTGTGGTGAAATTTCTACTTTACAAAATTCTATTTCAACCTAGCAAAATCTGAACATCATTCTAGAGTCTAGGAATCTACAAGAAAAATATTACTGGGGTGATGCATCTTTATGCTCTGATACCACAAATATATTATGACTGTGGATCTTTGGAATACGTGCTTATAATTGTATTCCCCTATGAAGCGCTTTTAACAATGTTATCCTTGCGATAATATTCAAACCTCTCAAACAAATCTTTAAAGTTTAATGTGACATAGGGGAACACATTTAAAAATACTTAAGCAAACCTTATCACTCTGGTCATAATATCAAAATGTTATAACAATGGCCCTATTCCTTTAAGAACCACCAACCTTCGAACTTATATGACTAAACCCATTTATTCTACCAATGCGACATACATTTAGTTCAATGGGCCCCACGCATCCATTATTCTCTTTTATGAATTAAATAAACATTTAATAATGCAAAACCGCCGGACCATACCTCGATTTATCGCTTGTGCACTTCACTTGCGCGATTGCCGTCAGATCTATCATTCTCCAAATCGAACGATCCTCATCAATATCACGTTTTTTCAAAGGCCGAGGGTTAACACATGAAAGTTGCACGATATGGGTGGTATTTGGGAGGTGACGTGTCCAAATATTGTTGGATCGCGTTTTTTTGGCATGGCTTCGCTCCGGACCAAAAGCGGCGCGACAAAGGTGGTATTGTTTTCTGAAACCCACTTCTGGTAAATGAACAACGCTTAACTCGGATTTTCATTGTAGTTTAACACGTAACTCCTCGTGTTAACTCAATTGTTGGCTCCCACTAATATTATTCCGCCGGCAACAGAACAAAGATTTTTACTCCAACAATAGAGATTCTAAAGAATCGTCGCATTCTATACAACCTGGGTTTAACCTTTAGACAAAGGTTTGAATACTCTTCATTTACATAGGGCCTGACTATGATTTTTCTCCTCTATAGAGCCTCTGTTCGACCTTCTTCAAAACAGAATAAACACATTCAATTTGAGTGTCGAGAATATGGGCTCGAAGACAGTCAGATCGGTCCCCAGTATGGTCGCCAGAAATGTTATCACCTAATTTGAACCTCAGGCTGAAAAAGGAAAATCAGGGTAACCTTTAAAACCACGCTCAACCTTGTAGCTATCCCTACAAGGTCAGGAGAGGGCTCTCTCCATGAAAAGATATTCAACAAATCACAATTATGAATTGATTTTAGGCTAGGTATAATAATGGGAAATTTTTAAATGAATGAATTTTTCAGGAATGTATGGAACAAATGGGACAGTTTGAAACCGGGGAATTAAATCAGGGATGCAGGGTATTTCATGGGGCAAGGTAGGCAAGAACTTCAACAATTAAATTTAAATAATAATGGGATGGAAATATTGATGAGGAGCTGAAAAGGGCACAAGAGATGGATCCTTTTCAAACAGAAGAAAACATAGAATATTGAATGATTTCCCAAGGCAGAGCATAAAAAATGGATTCTGCCTATCTATCTTGAAAACATTCAACTAGAGATGTTTATGAATGAATGGTGAACATAACAATTTTACATATGAAAACAAAGGAGAAAAAAAATGCTAAAATTCATACCACATGGATCCCACAAATTGGAGCTGCATATCTTATTAATTCCCTGTCAAACTGTTACAATGGAGCACAAAGCGTCCTCCTTGATTTTTCACACTATTCCCTTACTTACTGACTTACAGACTGACTACAAAATGAGTGAAAATTACATTAAATAGACCAGAATATGAGGTAAGTAGATCCACAAAAAGAGGAGTTGTTTTCCAGCTCAAGAACTGAAGTCGGATCATAGAAAAGAGAACCAACAATCTGCTCCTAAAAATAAGGAACATCAATACATTTTAGGCCATCTGAAGATTTCTCTGTTACATTGGATGAAAGAAAAATAGGCAATCTGAAAAACAGATTCCTATTTTATTGTTGCTGTAGAAGTCTCTGTCTCATATTAGCTCTTGGCCCTTTGACTGTTTCTTTCTATTATTACTCACTTGAAGAAAAATCCATTTTTGAAGAAAATGCCTTTGAAGTAAATTGAAATGAAATTATGCCTTTTTAGTGAAGGGAAAAATCCATTTTGAATGGAAGGAGCAAAGGGAAAGGAGGTGGGGTCTAAATCGCAATCGCAATTGGAATCAAAGGGGAAGAAGTGGATATAATATATAACAGAGCGATTGAAACATGCTATGTGATGGTGCAATCACAACCGGGGATCGGAGGAATGGGGAAGATGTTATTAAAACGAGGCAAAAAACTTCCGATGCGATTGGCATAATGGAAATAAGGGCAAAGGATAGGCCAAATGGATAATGGGATGAAAGAACAAATAAAAATGTTTCGGCACCTTTACAAAGGAAAAGATGATTTTTGTATGAAAGAGCAGATGGCTTTTAGGTGGGACCGGGGAGTTATAAATCAAAATCGCAATCAGGGATTTGGTGCGGGTGTATTACAAAATAAAATTCCTCCAATGCGATTGGGGATAAGCGATGAGGGGGGAGCCCCTTTGTAAAATGAAATAAAATGAAATTTGATTTTTACAAAGGAAAAAGGCCCTTTATGAATGGGCGGAAGATTACGTAGTGGGACCCAAAGGTCAATTGGAATCGGGAGATCAGAGGAGATCGGAGGCAAATTTTTATTTAAAAACACCGATTGCGATGGAGCGACGTGTTGTAGGCTGTCCGATCAGATGGGCAGATCAACGACGGAGGAGTAATCGGGCGGAGTCAATCGGGAGGAGCCAATCGGATGTAACACTTTATGAAATCGCCGATTGCGATGGAGCGATGGAGTATGGGACGTCTGATCGTCGATCAGATCAACGATTAGGATGTAATCGGGTGGGGTCCAATTGGAAGGGACTTAATCGCATCAAATTTTTTAACAAGGGCCAATTGGAATGGAAAACAAATATGGTGCGATTGCGATCGGCGGGGATTTATAATATAAAACCTTAAAACTTTATTATAAAGTTTAAGGGGCATGAGGGGAAGTGGTTTTTGAAATCGAATGGGAGGATTTATAATAAATATTTTGTAACGCGATTATGTAATCGGAAGGGGAAAAAGGGGTTTTTATATAAAAAACCATTAAACTTTAATGAAATAAAGTGTAAGAGGGAATTGGGAAAAGGAGAAGGGTTAGGGTATAGGGTACTTTTGTTCACTTAGGCATAAATTGCAATCCAGGAGTCAGTTTTGAGAGTATAATATACCATTAGAAAGCTCTTTTCAGGCTCTTTATGATGGTCATACTTAGAAAATGATTTGACACTAAAATTTCTGCAGTAAACTTCTTTGAATGGTAGGGTGGTGACTTTGCGGAGATAGCAGCTTCTGAAGTGTGACTTATTACATATAATGACATAAAATTACATAAAGGTGATAATAAAAGTAAAGTATCATATTTTCACCTCAAAACAGGGTTTTGAGGCAAAAATGACATCAAGCTGAATAAAACATTCCTTTGATCTTCCCAGATGTCGTGACTTTGAGTTTATTAGACCTCCTCATGACCTTGTTGACATTTATTGACATTTGACCATGGTGAGACCCTAGAACCTAATGAGACCAACCCTATGTCCTAGTAATATTATTTTGAGAGTAAAAGTGACTCACGACTAAAGACCATAGAGAATAGAATCAGCAAGTATTACATGAGGGGAAAACTGATGAAAGACCACTACCATCAATGAATCCATGACCTAATGGAATGGTGAAAATTTATGGTATGGGACTCCTAATTTGCAAATGCAAAAGAGAAATTTTGATCATTGATGGCAATATGACTAGATTGACACTAAAAACTTCCACTATTATTTTATAATTTCCTTAGGAGGCCCATTTTAGACCTCAAAACTCCCTTAATGTAGATTCAACTAACTAAATCCAAGTGCATACAACATGTAAGCACTCGAGTTAACTAGATAAAGCTAGGTGTGTTAGTGTAAATTTTTTCATCCTGCCACCAGTGATCAAATAGACTCTTATCATGTCTTATTAGGGTCCCATTGTCAATTTTTTTGTCATTCCATTAGGTCATCATGAAAAATTTTGGTCACTGGATGTAGATCTAGGTCTAATTTTACTCCTTCCAAAATATTACTAGTTGTTGGCTCATTTCACCTCTCAGCTGAGTGTACCATCATTCATGAGTTGTCATTATCATTACATTCATTTTCATCATGGTTTCATTCAATCCAAAGTATTTATTAGGTCTTAGGGTTCCAAGGTCATCAAATCATCATTTCATGCATAAAGTCCAGCAAGTGAGTTGAGTGATAATAAAGAAGTTTCATCAATAAATTTGATTTCAAAGAAAAATGTAATTTTATGTTCCTAATTTGTAATAAGTACTTAAGAGTTCCAAGTAGTTGCAAATGCTCAAGTTCCACCAACAAATGTCCAAGGTTCCTAGAAGAATTTAGTGTTCTAAAGCCACCAAAATTTCAAAGTTTAAAGATCAAGTTCAAAGGTTAAAGGTAAAAATCAATGAAAATTTGATTTAGAAAAAGGGAAATGTGGGCCCATATTCATTTATTGATTTTTCTCCAAGTATAAAAGGCCCTAAAAAAAAAAAGTCATTCATTCTCACTCTCCAGCATTGAGCTCTCAAACTTGCCCAAGTCAAAAATCAATTTTTGCCACAAAAAATTGAGTTCCTGGCTCAAAGTTGCGCTTTTCCTGAAGGAGTTGGACTTTCAGGTGAGCACGATGTGCTTTTCCCAAAGGCGTTGCGCTTTTTGTAGAGCTCGTTGCACTTTTCTAAAAAACGTTACATTTTTCTTAGTGAAGCAGCTACAACCTTAAACTTGTTTTCAAGGGTTTTGAGGGCCAACTAAAGGTTTCTTCATCTATATTAAAGTAAGTTGCATCTTCCAAACCCCTCACAGCTCAATTTCATAAATTTTTGGTGAAAAATTCCCATTTCCCTCTATGCTATGCTCTAGTGATTAAACCCTAGTTTTCAAAGTTTGCAAGCTAAATTTATTTTCCCCTAGACCCTTTTACTTCCCTCACACTCTAATTCATCCCCCACTACCCTCACATCCCTTCATTCCCCACTCCTAAGTCATATTACCTAAAACCCTACCCCTACGCTACGCTTTTCTAGGCAGCTAGACTACATCCCTATAATAAAATTCCCTACCCCATCCCCCTTTTCATTTCAACTCCCTATCACTTCCCTAAGGTTCCTAACCGCCTTAAATCCTTCCTTAAATTTTCCCACACTTTCTCCAACTCCCTAACTTCATCATCCCACTCCCTTTTCCCTCCCCTTCTCCCCTAGGGTTTCTAAGAAAAAAAAAAAAATATCATGGAGGGAGAGAGAAACATCATGGAGGAAGAGAGACACACCATGTAAGAAGAGAAGAAGATCTACAAACAAATGAGGGAGAATATTAAGGTTAGAGCCATCAAACACTAGGGAATTGATGTCATCACCCCTAGCAGTTAAATATTTCGAGCATGTAGGTTGTTTTGAGTTTTGTGAAATGGTCCAAAGAGTGCAGAGCCATCCTAATTTGACTAGGATATTCATCACCAACCTACAAAAAGACCAAGTCACTATTTTAGGGATGACATTCACCATTTCCATAGACATCATTGTAGGAACAACAGGGATACCTAATGTAGGTAAAATGTGGTTCAAAACTCGGGATTTGGATGCCCAGCTATATGAACCCTATGTAAAAGAACCTTACAAAGACAACATTAAGAAAATATTTCCTTTTGGTCAGCTGCTTAATAGGTTTACTCCCATGATGAAGATAATCCTAAAATATTTCACTCGTGAGGGTAGATTCTCTAGGTTTTACAACTACCACATCAGGTTACTTATGCATTTCACTAGGGTGAAATTTCTCAATATTCCCTATTATTTGTATAAGAGCATTGACAATATGACCTACATAGTACATAATAGAGAGTATGAGCTTCAAATGAATAGTCTCTTCCATCATTCACTCATCAAAATCATTGTACTTAATCACCTCAAACAGTTGAACATTTCATGGGAGACTTTCACTGAGGTAGAGGTCTTCACAACACCACCAAATCAGCGTACTAGACCTATTCCACCATCAGCATCAGTTTCTCGAAAACAAACTAGTTCATCTAGTAGGGCTACAGATAGGAAAGGTAAAAAGGACAAAGAGGTCAAAACCTATCAGAGAGGACATAGGAAAGTGTTTTCTCCACAAATTATGGAAGGGGCCTTACTTTCTACATCAACAAAATAGGGATATCATAAGCAACAGAAGATAATTGTCCAAGAGAAGGAAGCACTTTACCATGACATTGATATGGTGGACTTGGAGGCTCAAGATGAACACGAAACCCTAAACCTGGCCATCAAAGAGAAATATGCCAAAACCAGAGAGCTGCAAGATAATTTTGCAAGGGCACAGTTTGTTATCTCCTTCCTTGAGAAAGAGAACAAACAATTGAGTGAAAAGAAAGTACTCTTGGAAATGGAATTGTTGAAGGCTAAGAGGAAAAATTTCAAAGGCAAAGCAGTAATGGGACATGATGAGTGTGATGAGGATGAGGTTCAAATCACTAAGAGAAGGCCAAAAACAAGGGGCCTTAAAATATCATTGGAGTGGGAAAAACAACATGAGGCACTTCTTGTAGAGGAACTCACCTTTGAGGAGAGGATTGCCATGGAAATGAATGAGAATAGGGAAATTTGGCTTGAAAGAGAAAAAATATACCTAGAGAAGCTCCTTCACAAGGCCAACAAGGATAATCAAATGTTGAGGCATATGGCTCACGACTACCATACCAGAAACAAATTTGCAATGTCAAGGTTAAGAAATTGAGGGATAAGCTCAAGGAAACCCTAATCAGCCAAAAAGAGAAGGGTAAAATTGACTTGCTTGCTGATGTCTCCTTGGTAGCATGAAATAATTCATTAGGACCTCATTCAACAATTTTGAGAGTCTTTGGGAAAAAAATTGACATTTTGGGCATTTTGGTCAATTTTTACAAACTTTTTGCATAGTTAGCCTGCAAAAAGCGCAGCATGGGCCATGCTGCACTTTTTCTGGGAGCCTCTAAATGTGAAAAATTAGTGGGGATGGATAGAGAATGGACTCTACATCAATTTTTACTACTGGATCTCCAAAATCTGAGCTTTTGACAGGTCAAAAAGCCCAAAAAACCACCTAAAAAAAATTTCTGCCACTATTTTTCAGCCTCACGTTGCGCTTTTTCACTAGTCATGGTAGATTTCAGTTTTGAAGAGATTAAATCCATCATTTTTAGTGATTGAGGACATATTTTACAACTACACAGGAAGAGATTTCCAACGAGCTATCTTGGGCTCAATTTAGAATTCAGAAAGGTAGTCAAAAGTCAAGTGGAAGCCCACGTTGTGCTTTTCCGAGGGGCACGATGCGCTTTTTGCACACATGTTACACTTTTTACAGTCTCATATTTTCTTTAGAAATTTCACCTTTTCTCAGTTGATTGATGGATTCCATGGATTTTTACTGATGTAAATGTAAAAATAAAATGTAATTATGTCTTTTATAGTTACTAGAGTTGGATGAATCAAGTAAATTTGTAATTTTGGGTCAAGTGAATCAGTTTCATCAAAGATAGGGACGAGTTTGTTGACCTCCCTAGTCATTAGGATTCTAGTTGAGGAATTTGGGAAACATCTCCACAAGTCATGGATTTGACCCCTAAGAGTCGGGAGAAAATTTTTTGGTCTTGTTGACCACACTTTGTCAACGACCCCATAGCAGTACACCCCCATTTTTTCAAATGGGACTTATCATGTTCGAGGTTAACGCCATTCAGATTTCATCGACAACCAAATTTTTTTATAAATGATGTAAACCCATTCTGCATGTTTATGATGTAAATGATCTAAGTAAGACCGTCATGTATGTAACAACCTAGGTAAGCCTATTATGTTGGTGACGATTTCTATCCTAGGAGGTTTTTTGTCTCACTGATTTACTTGTGTTTTTCGACACAAGTTATCGGTAGAGTTTTCCCCTCCAAACTCACCCCAAAGCTAGGGTGGATTTTGTCATCAGAATTCTAAGTGAGTCCTAGTGTTTTCTATAGAGTCCTTGTAAAAGTAGTTTCGAAATAATCCTAGCTAGTTGGCTAGATAATTTTATTACAAGCTACTTGGTCTACTAGATCATGTTTTGAGTCGCAGAATTGGGTACCTATTTGAGGGTCTATATGAATGGGTACTCCCCCTTCATGTGTCTAAATGTATTTATCTTATGTAAAGAGGGTTGGAAAGAAAAATTAAATCCCCTCTTAGTCAATTAATTAGTTTTTCTAGTCTAATTAATTAAAAAATCTTAAGCCAGAAATTTAATTAATTTTAGGTCCTAGGTGAGTATAAAATCCTTCAAAGGCAAAATTCGTTGGTTCTTAAAAAATGAATTTTTGAAGGCCCCAGGCCAAGGAAATATTGAGAATTTCAAGAAATTTTGGACCTTGGGCCTAGGTGGTTAAGTCAAAGTCAAAGTCAAAATTTTGAGGTAATTAACTCAAAAATATTATTTTTGAGTTAATTAAAATGGATTTAAATGATAAATTCGTTTTTTCCTCAAATTTATAATTTCAACGGTCCATATTAAAAGATGATCAAATCTTTTCGACGGTTGAGATTATTTTGACATGGATCAACCGAACTAGCCGTTGGAGATTTTGTCTTATAAATTAGAGGTCTTGATGTGACATTTTCATCTAATATTTGAATCGTGCACTTGTCTTGGAAGCTCTTGTGATTTATTTTGTTGAATAAAGCATAAAGACTTTGGGGTTAGAAACTTTGGCGTTCCTTTTCCAGATCTATGTGGTGATTTATTTCTAAACTCTGCTATTTTGTTTGGCATTTTTATGGTTGATGGCTTTCATGGATTGATCTTCATACATGTATCTTGTGCAGTTTTTTGGGTTCATAAAATGACATTTTTGATTTAACGGAAAGACTAGTTATCTATTTTTCTAAAGGATCTCATGTTTATTTTCTTAAATCTCTATCGATCTAAAGTTCAGATCGAAGTGTGCAGGGAATCGTTTTTGTTTTTAAGGTTTGAGCATTTGGGGAAGTCTTCAATTGGACCAGCTGACTCTTAGATTTTGTAAATTTGAAAAATCCCATCGTTTCTAATTTCTCAAAGCTATATTACGAAATTGTGTTTTTTTACAGGGTCTTCTAGGGCTTGTGCCTCTCTTAAAATTTTATATCTTCTAAATCGTGCTGAAATGGGTTTAAATATGGCCATGAGGGCCTCTAATCTATAGATTAGCATTGTAAATTTGTATATTTTGTCTAGGGTGTAAGAGTTTAATAAATTTTTTGTGCATATTTTTGGATCTGTCTGGTTTTTTGCAGGTTCGCAGGGGGATTTCATAATTTTTTAAAAAATATTTGAGCCAGATCTAACCCCTAGAGGGCAAGATCTGGCCTTAGGATCACTTTTTTTGGCAGATATGAATGTTATTTTATTAAAGGTGCATCTAAAATCTAAGTTACGTGGGAAAATTTTGAATCTGCTGGATGATTTTAAATGTGCTTGGTTTGTTTAGGTTTTCTTTGCCTCTGGTATTAAACGATGCACAAGACACATTTCCTTTCTTATGCATACGCCGACTCTTCTCCCTTACGTGTCCTCCCTATCTGTTGCTGTCCCTTACAGTCAGTTTCACATCCCTTTGCAGCCTCGTTCAAACCCTTTTCCTCTGCCACCGTTGTGCCCCATTTGCTCCGTCGTCGACCCAGTTTCCTTAGCCGCCACTGCAGATCTATTCCCTTCCCTCTTCCACGCTCACTGCATCATTCACGTCTTGATTTTAATTCGTAGTCTTAGTTTCATATATATATTTTTATTTTTATTTTTTTTGTTTAAAGAATAATATAAAATATAAAATATAAAAATTCTAAAAAAGTATTTTTATAGTCAAATGAGCTTCTAAATCTTAATCTAAAGTTTGAATATATAAAATTTTAATTTCTGGATTGGGTTATTTAGAACATCATAAGTTCAGAAATATTGCAATGATCTCGCATTTCAATTTGATAGTCGTCTCATGATAGCATTGATGTGGATTCAGATTATTTTAATGCATAGTTGTGGTGCATTCTATTGAATATTATTGTGGTCATTTGTGTTCTCATAGCAGCAATTATACATTAATTACTTGGCTTTAATTGCATAACAAGATCTTTTAACTCCATAAGGCACTGGTTTTAATATAATTGGATCTGTGAAATCTCGTTAATCTCATCAAGTACTTGGTTATTTGACTGTGTCTCGTGAGTTGGTTGACTTGCAACCAATTCTTTTTATTCATTTCTTATTAGGGTCTACCTCCCTTAGCTTGCAAGGAGACATCTTAGATAGAGAGATTGGGGATCAGGGTGACAGCCCCTAATCTGAGTTATTGTCATGGTGCCTAGACATTCTGTGCGACAACATTTTTGGCGCCGCTGCCGGGGACCAAATTATTGGACTTTGGCTTTACAACATTCATCTCTTTATTCATATTTCATCTCAGGTATTTGGGTTAGCTTCCTGTCCTAGTGGTGACTCCATTGGCTTCATATTCCACAAGAATTTGTACTCGAAGACATCTAGGTAGCTTGATTAATCCTACTCTATATCCTAAAAAAGGTTCTGAGAGTCTGATTGCACAAGCTCTCTTCTCGTACACTTCTTGTTAATCTCAACCAGGAAGCTCTCTCTGATATCCATTCTCTTTTTTGTGATCCACCTCAGCACGATATCATGGATGTATATAACCCGTGTAATTTTGCTAATATTTAGGGTTATCCCCATGCTTTCCCTCAAACTGGAATGGATAAATTACCTTCTTTTCAAGGAAATGATGTAGTTAGTGTGAAATCTCTTTGTTTGCTTTCGCTAATTGGTGGAATAGATTTGCAGTTGCAAATAAAAATTTCAATGATGTAAAGATGAGGCTTTTTGTTCTTACTTTTGGCCAAGATGTTGCATACTGGTTTATGGAAAAACCTGATAATTCATTTGATACCTTTGAATCAATTGTAACTGCCTTTAAGGACAAGTATGGTGATAAAAGGGAAGATAGGCATTTGGTGAAAGAGATCAGTACCATAAAAAAGAAATAAAATGAAACAATTGAAGAATTTAATAGGAGAGTTAATGGTATCCTTAGAGAAATATTTCAAACTCATAAACCTCTTGATGGATCTCTTCTGAATTTTTACGTTGATGCTTTTAATTTTGATACTTCATATGATTTAAGGCGTGCTAAAACTGCAAATTATAAGGCTTGTCAATCTTTAGCTGAAGAACTTGAAAAGGATAAAAGGGTATCAGGGAAGTCTGAAATTCCTGGTTTTGATAGGGCTGCAACTAAGTTGAAGGGACCTAAAGGAAAAGAACCTCTAGAAGATGATGATGACCCTATGAAAAAGTTAATGCAAAATCTTGAAAGGATGGAGCTTAATCAATTGAAATTAATCTCTGACCATGCTAAGGAAATAAGAACTTTACAGTCTAGGTTGGTCCAAATGGAAAGAGCTCAAACACAGAATTCCCAACCTAGGAATCATAATAATAATAATCAAGGAAATAATACTTGGCAGAAAAAAGGTCAGTCGAGTGATTAGAGACTTCTGAATCCACTTGAATCTACTAATCTGGTTGATGAAGCTCCCCCTTATTGTAGAGCTTGTGATGCTATTCATGAAGAGGTTACTTGTCCCACTGTTAAAAGAATCATGAATAGTGGAATGTTTGGGGAAAGTAATCAGATAAATGTTGTTGGTAAGGAATTCTCTTTATCTATGGAATATTGGATGGAAGTTAAGGAAAATAGTCAAGATGTTAGGCCTTTCACATCTTCGCATAGTATCAATAATTTTGATCATGAGAAGGATTTGATGATTGAATTATTTGGTGAAAAGCCTTCTCCTGATCAAGTTTTGGAAATTTCTAAGGACAAAGGGTTAACTTATCAAATAAGGGATAAAGAGCAAGGTCATAATCAAACTCCCCCTCAAATTTTTAATCCTAGTCCTGGTTTGGATATTGATTTGGGTGCATGGTTGAATAATGCTAAGATCTTGGTGCCTGTTACTAAGATTTTAAAGCTTCCTACTTAGAGAGCTAAAGTTTTATATGTTCTTGGAGCTTCACATGTTAATGTTACTCAAGATAAGACTCCTGAAGTTTCTTATAAATATGCCCCTATATATCTGCAAAAAATGGAGTCGGATAACAAAGATCATCAGCCATTTTCGTTACTTTGATGGTTAATGGTTATAAATTGAATAATTGTATGCTGGATTCTGGTGCTTCAACTTGTGTCATGACTAAGAGGGTCATGGAGCAGCTTAATTTAAGAGTTTCTAGACCATACTACAACATATGTGCCATGGATTCTAAGAAAATTGAAGTTCATGGGTTAATCAAGGATTTACAAGTTCATTTATCAGTTTACCCTGACATCATGATTGTTATGGATATAGTTGTATTTGATGTTCCAGATGCTTGGGGTATGTTGTTATCAATAAAGTGGGCTTCTGGTCTAGGAGGAAGTATTCAGATGAACTGGTCTTATGCTACGATTCCTTCCCATAGAGGTGAAGGGTTTGTGAAGCTTAATAGAGAACCTGAAAGAAGATTCCATGTAAAAGATCCTAAAAGACCTCATAATGAAATAATTAAGGAACAACCTGACATGGGGAATTATGCCATTATGTCTAATTTTACGATTTCCTTAGATGACAAGGTTGATGAGAAATTTGAGCACCTAAAGGATCAGGTTTGGTACATGCATTTTGATGGTGCAACATCTAGGTATGGTAAGGGTGCTGGAATTGTTTTGAAGTCTCCCCTTGGTAGTGTTTTAAAGTTTGCCTATAAACTTGAGTTTGATGCAACCAATAATTTGGTTGAGTATGAAGCCTTGTTTTTGGGTTTTGAATTTGCAAAGGCTTTAAGAATTAAGTTGCTTAGTATCAAGGGAGACTCTGATATGGTTATCATGCAAGTTAAGAACAAATTAACATGTAAAAATCAAAGGTTAAGGAATTATCGAAATGTTGTGTGGGATGTTATGGAACACTTTGATGCCATTAACCTTGAAGCTATCCCAAGAGAAAAGAATGCCTTGGTGGATGAGCTCGCTATGGCCGCTTCTACTTTACAATTATCTAATGAATTAATTAAGGAAAAGATAAAAATGGAAATTATTTTCAGACCTTCAGACCCAGATAATTCAGAAGATTGGCAATTTTTTAATGATGAAAAGCAGGCTATTCTTTTTCTTAATAATTTGGATGATTTTGAAAATTTTCGGGTAAGTTCTAAGGAGGATGGATCTGAGGATCATGATGATATTATAAATCCTACTCATCGAAATATCGTTGCTTTAGAGCAACACTTTGATCGACATGATGCCACAAAGCTGAAAGAGGAAAATAAAATGGATCTGGGTGAATTCATTGAAGTAAATCTTGGTTCTTCTAAGGATCCTAAGATTGTTAAAATCAGTAAAGGTACCAATGAAGAAGAAAGGAAAAATTTGACAAATTTACTTCATGAGTATAAGGATGTTTTAGCATTTTCATATGATGAGTTAAAAGGATATCGAGAAGATGTCATGCAACACATTATCCCTTTCAAAGATGAGAATGCTAAACCTTTTCGTGAAAATCTTAGGCAAATAAATCCTAAGTTAGCCCCTTTGGTTCAGAAAGAGATTTCAAAAATGCTCGCAGCTGGAATCATTGCTCAAACTAGAAATTCAACATGGTGTTCCAACCTGGTGATTGTTAGGAAGAAGAATGGTACCATTAGACTTTGTGTCGATTTTAGAAACCTTAATCTAGCATGTAAAAAGGATAATTACCCTTTGCCCAACATGGAGACTATGTTGCAAAGAGTAATAGGTTCAAGAATGATGTCATTACTAGATGGTTTTTCTAGATACAATCAAGTTTGGGTTAAAAAATAAGATCGTCACAAAACTACATTCACCACACCATGGGGTACTTTTGAATACATTAGAATGCCTTTTGGGTTGACTAATGCTGGGGCTACTTTTAAAAGGGCTATGGATTATGATTTTAAAGGTTTAATTGGAAAAATTATTGAAATTTATCAGGATGATCTTACTGTTTTTTCTAAAGATGGTATTACTCACATAGGTCATCTTAAGCAGGTCTTTGATAGATGTAGAGAATTTGTTATTTCCTTGAATCCAGCTAAATCTGTTTTTGGAGTAACTGAAGGGAAATTACTTGGTCACATCATCTCCAAGGATGGGATCAAGATTGATCCTAAAAGAGTTGAGGAAATCAAAAAGATTCCTCTACCTCATAATATTAAATCCCTTCAGTCTTTTCTAGGAAAAACTAACTTTCTTAGAATATTTATTCCAAATTACGCAGAAATAGCTAAGCCCATTCAAAGTCTTATAAAAAAATATGTAAATTTTTTGTGGAAAGAATATGGTAAAAAGGATTTTCAAGGGATTAAGGGTGCTATTGCTTAAGCTCCTGCTTTGGCGAGTCCTGATTACTCAAAGGATTTTATGATTTTCTCTTTCGCTTCTAAAGATACTATTGTTGGTGTCTTGTTACAAAAGAATAAGGAAGGTCACGAACAACCTATTGCTTTCATGAGTAGAGCGCTTCAAAATTCTGAATTAAAGTATACTGCTATGGAAAAGCAAGCCTATGCTTTGGTTAAGTCTCTTAAGAATTTTATGACTTACGTGGGTTATTCTAAAATTATTTCTTTTGTCCCGCATTCTGCGATTAAAGATATCTTAACTCAAACTGATTTCTTAGGGACTCGTGTTAGGTGGGTAACTAAAATTCAAGAGTATGATCTAGAGATTAGACCCACTAAGTTAGTCAAAGGTCAAGGCTTGGCTGAAATGATGACCGAAGGTAATGAGAAAGCGCTTGGTTTGATCTGTCTTAATGATGCATCTTCACCTGAGCTGCAAAGGTTAGGAGAGCATGAATGGTATAAGGAAATTATTTATTATTTGTTAAATCTTACATGTCCTGACCATTTAGTTTCTCATAGAAGAAGGGATCTTAGATTAAAAGCCACTAAGTATTGCCTCATGAAGGATGGCCTTGCATGGAGAAATCCCGAGGGGATAATACTTAGGTGTGTTGATGAAATTGAGTCTAAAAAGTTGATTTCTGAGTTTCATTCAGGATTTTGTGGCGGTCACTATGCTGCAAGAAGTACCGCCCACAAAATTTTGAGAGCTGGTTATTTTTGGCCTTCGATTTTTTCAAATGTGCATAAATTTGTTAGAAGTTGCCAAGCCTGTCAACTATTCACTAGGAAGCAGAAGCTAGCTGCCCTACCCCTACAACCTGTGGTTGTTGAGGCACCTTTTTTAGCATTGGGGTCTAGATTTCATTGGGAAATTCCATGAAAATTATAACAATGGCTACTCCTGGATCTTAACTGCTACTGATTATTTTACAAAAATGGGTTGAAGCCATTCCTGCTAAGAATTCCAATGAAAAGTCATTATGGAATATATTGAAAATAAAATCATTACTAGATTTGGTGTCCCTACCAAGATCACTACTGATAATTCCAAAGATTTTAGTTCTCTTGAATTTTCATTTTTTTTGTTTTAAGTATGGCATTAATTTATCTCATTCATCTAACTACTATCCTCAGGGTGATGGCTTAGATGAAACAAATAATAAAAATCTTATAACCATTATCAAGAAGATAGTAGGAGATAATAAGTGATCTTGGGACAACAAAATAAAGTATGCTTTGTGGGCAGATAGAATTACTAAAAAGAAAGCTACTGGTAAAAGTCCTTTTGAATTAGTTTATGGCTTGGATGTAACTTTGCCTATTCACCTTAAATTTCCAGCTTACCAAATCCTTCAACATTTTTCCACTGATAAAGATGTTGTTCAAAATAGAATTGATCAGATTGTGGAGTTGGATGAAACTCGTAGGAAAGCTTTAGATAATATGTGTAAGAATAAATCTAACATTAAGAAAATATTTGATAAATCGTCTCGATCTAGATCTCTGTAGGTTGGAGACATGGTATTACTTTGGGACAGAAAAAATAAAAAGCCTGGAAAACACAAGAAATTTGACAGTTTGTGGCTGGGACCTTATATTATCAGAGGTATTGCTGGACCAAACTCATTCCACTTGAGCACGTTGGAAGGCAAACCACTTCAGTTACTTGCAAATGGCCAATTGCTTAAGTTGTTCTTCAAAGATGACATCTAATGCCATTGGGAATCCTCTATTCTAGATTCTCACATTGCTTCAATGAAGCAACATGTCCCCAAGTAGAGCTAGATGTTGACCACACTTTGTCAACGACCCCATAGTAGTACACCCCCATTTTTTCAAATGGAACTTATCATGTTCGAGGTTCACGCCATTCATATTTCATCGACCACCAATTTTTTTTATAAATGATGTAAACCCATTCTGCATGTTTATGATGTAAATGATGTAAGTAATACCATCATGTATGTAATAACCTAGGTAAGCCTAGTATGTTGGTGATGATTTCTATCCTAGGAGATTTTTTGTCTCGTTGATTTACTTGTGTTTTTCGACACAAGTTATCGGAAGAGTTTTCCCCTTCAGCCTCACCCCAAAGCTAGGGTGGATTTTTTCATCAGCATGCTAAGTGAGTCCTAGTGTTTTCTATCGAGTCCTTGTAGAAGTAGTTTGGGAATAATCCTAGCTAGTTGGCTAGATTATTTTATTACAGGATACTTGGTCTACTAGATCACGTTTTGAGTCGCAGAATTGGGTACCTATTTGAGGGTCTATACAAATGGGTATTCCCCCTTCATGTTTCTAAATGTATTTATCTTATGTAAAGAGGGTTGGAAAGACAAATTAAATCCCTCTTAGTCAATTAATTAAATTTTCTGGTCAAATTAATTAAAAAATCTTAAGCCAAAAATTTAATTAATTTTAGGTCCTAGGTCAGTATAAAATCCTTCAAAGGCAAAATTCGTTGGTCCTTAAAAAAATGAATTTTAAAGACCCCAGGCCAATCGAATATTGAGAATTTCAAGAAATTTTGGACCCTTGGGCCTAGGTGGTTAAGTCAAAGTGAAAATTTTGAGGTAATTAACTCAAAAATATTATTTTTGAGTTAATTAAAATGGATTTAAATGATAAATTCGTTTTATCCTCAAATTTATAATTTCAACGATCCAGATTAAAAGATGATCAAATCTTTTCCACGGTTGAGATTATTTTGACATGGATCAACTGAACTAGTCGTTGGAGATTTTGTCTTATAAATTAGAGGTCTTGATGTGACATTTGCATTCAATCTTTGAATCGTGCACTTGTCTTGGAAGCTCTTGTGATATATTTTGATGAATAAAGCATAAAGACTTTAGGGTTACAAACTTTGGTGTTCCTTTTCCAGATCTATGTGGTGATTTATTTATAAACTATGCTATTTTGTTTAGCATTTTTATGGTTGATGGCATTCATGGATTGATCTACATACATGTATCTTGTGTAGTTTTCTGGGTTCATAAAATGACATTGTTGATTTAATGGAAATACTAGTTATATATATTTCTAAAGGATCTCATGTTTATTTTCTTAAATCTCTATCAATCTAAAGTTCAGATCTAAGCGTGCCGGGAATCGTTTTTTTTCTTAAGGTTTGAGCGTTTGGGGAAGTCTTCAATTGGACCAGCCAACTCTCAGATTTCATAAATCTGAAAAAGCCCATCGTTTTTAATTTCTCAAAGCTATCTTACGAAATTGTGTTTTTTAATAGGGTCTTCTAGGGCTTGTGCCTCTCTTAAAATTTTCTATCTTCTAATCGTGCTGAAATGGGTTTAAATCTGGCTATGCAGGCCTCTGTTCTATAGATTAGCATTATAAATTTGTATATTTTCTCTAGGGTGTAAGAGTTTAATAAATTTTTTGTGCATATTTTTAGATCTGTCTGGTTTTTTGCAGGTTCGAAGGGGGTTTTCATAATTCTTTTTAAAATATCTGAGCCAGATCTAACCCCAGAGGGCAAGATCTAGGCTCAGAATCGCTTATGTTGGTAGATCTGAATGTTATTTTATTAAAGGAACATCTAAAATCTGAGTTACGTGGGAAAATTTTGAATCTGCTGGACGATTTTAAATGTGCTGGGTTTGTTGAGGTTTTCTTTGCCTCTGGTATAAAACGCTACACAAGACACATTTCCTTGCTTCTGCATACGCCGTCTCTTCTCGCTTATGTGTCCTTCCTATCTGCTGCTGTCCCTTACCGTCAGTTTCACATCCATTTGCAGCCTCGTTCAAACCCTTTTCCTCTACCACCGTTGTGCCCCATTTTCTCCGTCGTCGACCCATTTTCCTTAGCCGCCGCTGCAGATCTTTTCCCTTCCCTCTTCTACGCTCGCTGCATCATTCGCATCGACCCTTCCTTACCCGTCGAGCGCTCCAAACTGTCTGCTTTATTTCCTCTGTCGTCGAGCCATTTGCCTCGCCGCCTCACTTCTTCCTCTGCGTATCCCTTTTTCCGCCGTCCATATTTCTCCTCGACCTGCACAAAAACAAAACCAAAAAAAAAAAATAACGCATACAATAAGTCTGAAAAACCTTAAGTATATGCGTTTATTTTCATTATCGAATTCATTTTGTGTTGGGTTAGCGTTAATGTGTAGTTTTAGTTTAAGTTCAATTCTTGTTATTTAGCTTTTAGGTTTCATTTTATGTGTTAGTTTTAGATTAAATTTTTGTTAAGTTTTGAATCTTAGATTAAACGTAGACTTTAGATGTTATTTTTTAGATTTTAATTAGTGTTCGTTTTAGTTTTTTGTTTTAATTTGTTTTTAGTTTTAGATTGTAAATTTAGATTTTAATTCATAGTCTTAGTTTCATATATATATATATATATATATATATATATATATATATATATATATATATACATAACACATAATATAAAATATAAAAATACAAAAATTCTAAAAAATTATTTTATAGCCAAATGAGCTTCTAAATCTTAATCTAAAGTTTGACTATATAAAATTTTAATTTCTAGATTGGGTTATTTAGAACATCATAAATTCAGAAATATTGCAATGATCTGGCATTTCAATTTGATAGTTGTCTCATGATAGCATTGCTATGGATTCAGATTATTTTAATGAATAGTTGTGGTGCATTCTATTGAATATTATTGTGGTCATTTGTGTTCTCATAGCAGCAAACATACATCAATTACTTGGCTTTAATTGCATAACGGGATATTTTAACGCCATAAGGCACTGGTTTTAATATAATTGGATCTCTGAAATCTCGTTAATCTCATCAAGTACATGGTTATTTGACTGTGTCTCCTGAGTTGGTTGACTTGCAACCAATTATTTTTCTTCATTTCTGATTAGGGTCTACCTCCCTTAGCTTTCAAGGAGACAGCTTAGATAGAGAGATTGGGGATCAAGGTGACAACCCCTAATCTAAGCCATTGTCGCGTTGCCTAGACATTTTGTGCGACAACAGGTCTATATCTTTCATTTTATTTGTCATTGCAAGGGTTGGATGTTGTGTAATTTATCTTTGAGCACTAGTGTATTCAGTAATTTTGGCAGGAACTAATAAACAAAGTTGCAGCTATTTTGGTGGGATTCATGTGGTATGTGTTTTAGGAGTGTTTCCTCTTATGTTCTCATATGTTTGAATGCATTATGCTTTCCATATTCATGTCTATCTCTAAATGTGATTGATTTCTAAGTTAGATAATTACAATTCATTATTTTCATGCTTTTTTTTGAAGGAATTATCACAGTTGTGTTTCATTTTCATCTCATGAAAAGAATTCATGATTTCCATGCTCTATTTGAAACCCTAGCAGTCTCTTACACTCATCAACATACCTGAAAGTGCAAAAGTGTGTGCCTACCTTGCCCCATCAGATATCTGTAAGTCTAATCCTCAGTTCCCTGACTTAGTTCTTCCTAAACCTAATTCACCATCCAGCACCCAAAATCAATCAACCAAATCCTAGAGCCTATTATACCTAGCCTAAAATCATCATTATCCGGTCAATTTGGTTGTGATATCAGGAGAGAGACCTCTCCTTCCTAGTAGGGCTAGCTACTAGGCCAAAGTGGCATGTGGTTACCTTTGTTGGTCTCCTTCTGAGCCTTCAAATATCCATTGGAGTGATAACAAGGTGCACATTACATGCAATAAATCAAGTTGAACTGAAGCTAATTAAGGCTAACTAGGTGTATGTACACCAACACCCTCTCTTAAGCATAACTTAGGTGAGTGTGATGTCAAAATTAATGAGCTTCGACAACAGGGCCATTTTAAGCACCCATATACAATGCATGAAAAGAGGAAAGAGGGAAAACCTAATGGGAAGAAAACCCCCCCTCAAAATATAATGCAAAAATTAGAGAAAATACAACTGCTAAGTAGTCGTGTCCTTCACCCTGAGACGATCTCATAGAAATCAAAATTTATGCTCAGTGAAAGTCTTGGTGAAGGTATCATCAGTCTGCTCGGAACTAAGACAGTACTGAAGATCGATTATCCCATCATGAATTACTTCTCTGGTGAAGTGCATGTGGATCTCGATGTGTTTGGTCTATTTTCATTGCACTAGATCTTCGCAAACTTTAGTATACTTTGATTCACACCAGATGATAGTTGGACAATGGTCACTGATACCAAGTTCAAATAGGAAAGTTTGTAGCCAAATGGCCTCAATACTGGCATTGATTTATCCTCTGTACTCAGGCTCTGCTGATGATAAAGAAATGGTAGCCTTCTTCTTGCTTGACCAGAAAATTGGGTTGGATCCCAAACTAAGTACATAACTGGAGGCGGACTTGTGATCAATGTTGTTGCCAACCCAATCTAAATTTTTGAACCCAATGAGATCCAAAGAAAACTTTGCTGCATAATTAATCCCATAGGTGATTGTCCCATGGAAATATCAAAGGATGTGCTTTGCAGTTTTCCAGTGTAACTCGTGTAGCTCCTTCATGTATCTAGAAATTGCTCCTATGACATATGAGATGTCAAGACATGAGTGATTGAGATAAATAAGACTTCCCACAAGTTGACGATACAATGTGCAATCAATCAATGGTGTGTCTTTACCATTCTCAATAATTATCCATGATAATAAATGTGTGTTTGTTGGCTTGTAGTCACTCATGTGAAATCGTGCAAAAATATTTCTAGCATACTTTGGTTGAGAAATGGTAATCCCAGAACCACTATGATTCTAGTCCAAGGAAGAAATTTAGCAAGACCATGTTTGTCATAGAAAACCGCTTATGTAATGCAGTTTTAATCTCAAAAATGGCATAATCTGAACTACCTGTTATCAAAATATCATCTACATATAATACTATGATCAACAAGGAGTCACATTGGAATCATATTTACAGCGTACAAAATTTTGAGATAAAAAATAGGAATCCATATTTTGCATACCACGCTCTAAGTGTCTGCTTGAGGCCATCGAGAGACTTCTTTAGTTTGCATACCAGAGATGAATTTTTTATGAATCCCTATGGTTGCTCCATGTAGATTTCCTCCTCAATATCACAGTGAAGAAAAGCAATCTTCACATCCATATGGTGCACCCCCCATCCTCGTGTTTCTGTAATGGAGAGTGCTAGCTGAATCGAATCTATTTTTTCCACTAGAGAAAAAGTATCATCATAGTCAACACCTTGCACTTGCTAAAAAAAATTTTCTACCAACCATACCTTCTATTGAATAAATTGGCCATATGCTAATTTCTTGGTCTGATAAACCCACTTGCACCTCACAAGTGTATGATTGGAAGGTAGCGAAACCAGATCCCAAGCCTGGTTCTCAATGATTGAGAGTTATTCCTCATCCATTGTTGCTTGCCATTCAGGATGCCCAGTTTATTTTGCATAAGTCTATAGATCTGATGCATGCATCATATAATCATGCATGGGCATGGATGCCTCCATAGCTAAGAGTGTTAATGGATCTTCCTCAAACTAAGGTATAGAGGCAGGATCATCTAGATATCACTCATGTTGCGCCATTTTTATGTTGAAGGTGGTCGAGAATCTTCCTAACTACATGAGGAAGTATGATCTCGATGTTCAATAACTGGTGGTCGAATAGGTGTCACAAGAAAAGGCTCATCTAGATCAAAATTATGATCTAAAATATCATCTGCATACTCATTAATGATGGGTGAGGGAAACTTGGTAACAAGTTCATCTGGTGGTGCATGCAAAATATCTGTATCAAAATCTACATAATTTTCAATAAATACATTTTCAATGTTGATATCAAGCAATATGTGCCCTTTAACTTCATTAGAATATCCAACAAACATGCATGCTTTATTCTGAGGCTCCGAAGCCTTTCTACTCTCTATAGGAATGCGGGCCCATGCTTGAGATCCAAAAATGTGGAAAGGTGGTAATATCAGAAGTTTTAAAGTGGTGAAGGTGATAATGTGTGCAACCTATATTTCTAATGTAATAAAAAAGAAAGGGATATTTTACTACATTGTATAAGTTGCATATGGAATAGGCGTGGTATTCAAATGTTATATAATATTACCAGGCCTTTAATTCCATGGGCTAGTTTTCATTACCTTATAACACTAAGGTGCTCTTATACACACTACCCCACAGCACTGTCCCATGATGGGTCTATGATTATCACTAACATGAAAATATGTTCATATTTACAATAAAAATATAATTGCAAGCTTTATCACCAAAGATATTCGAAGAAGTGTTAATGCCTGTGAACGAAAGTCTTTATGGAAAAGTATTATCATGTTTAATATTGGGATATGTATATATGTTATGATTCTTAAAGCATAGTATGTGATTCTCATATCTATTTCATTTTCATTTAGAAGTCTGAAGAAGAATCATTGTTGTTGCGTTGTAGGGTAAGTGGGTAAATTCCTAATATAGTTCATCAATCATAAAGTAGTTGGTAGGTGCAAGGAATTGACCTAATTTAGAAATTTGATAATGTAGAACAACATTATCTTTGTATATTGGGTAATTTTATCAATAAAATAGCCTTGGTTGTTATATAAAACTCAAGTTTGATTTCAATTGGAGCTTTAGATTGTGCAATGGATTATTTAAAAATGGAGCCATAAAATTTTGAGACTTACCCATTGAAAATTGGATGTTGGTTCAAGTACGATGGCCATTCATGCTTGAAGGCATTGACAACTACTATATTATCATGTATGAATCATATTATAGTGGGAAAATTTTGCAATGTTGTTCTTTCAAGCATCCTAATATCTTTCTTGAAAAACTCCTTACAGAATTAAATACTAGATTTTGATTTGAATGGCACTATTGTAATTAGCTTGGAAGTTTCACTGCTCACTTCTTGTTGGTAATAGTAGTAATGTACATGAATGCTTTATATTTCATCGGAAAATTAATTAACCCACTTTTCCAGCAATATGATACATCTAAAGGAAAATAGTGGCACGTTGGGCACGAAATGCAATGGTTATAATGACTTGGATTTATCATTTATATTGCAATAATGATGTGTGCCACTACTTAGGTCCTTATTTCAAACTTTTAAGTTGGACGATAATTATTTTTTATTGTTATATCTAATGCATCTCTTGTTATTAGGGTTTTTGTTGTACTTTCTTATTACAACAAAAAACATATTATGCCTTTGAGATGATAGTGCCTTGGAATAATTTACATGTTGCATTATGAAAGATGTGCTTGAAGTTATGGTATTGGACCCACCATAAATTTGAGAAACTTTTTTCCATCAAGGTCCGTGACTTGTGCTGATCAATTCATTTTTTTATGGTTATTGATATGTACTATCCTAAGAGCACTTCCTAGTACAGTTGGTTTGCATCGTGTATGTTGGCTTTTGATTCTTTTGAAGGGATAAGGCAATATCAAAGTCAAGAAAATGAAGAGATGGAGCGGTTAAGAGAACGCCCAACGCTTCAAGCGCAGGTCGGGCGGCCCCCACTTCCACCACGCAACATCATTCATCACCCATTGTGGATTAACACCCATCTAATCATTGGAATTTAAACAAATGAACAATACTCTCATATCAGTAGAAACCCGTGGGCAAAAACATCCCACAGGTTATCAATGTTGGTGTCGTCACAGTGGAATCTGCCAGTAGTCCGCTGATTACAGATCCATGGCTTACAATAACTGCGGGGATAGACCCCCGATTGGTGCGTCATACCCTAGAGCACCCCCATAGTGACGTAAGTAGCCTGTCATCCATCGGCCACGTCACTCATCCCCCCACTCATCGCACATCGCTCCCCACAATTCTTAACTCTTACCTTTCTTCAAGCGCCCATAAATCTTGTGATATGCGATTCGAGGGCGAGACCCAACCTCCATCATCCGACATCATCCTTCAGTCCCTACTCATTGCACTTCACTCCCCACAACTTGTGCATTTACCCCACCCCCCCCCCCCCCCCACACTTCACACTTCACAAATTTTAATATTTAAACTTTGTTGGTAATACATAAATCTTGCGATTTGTGATATGCAGGCGATCCCACCTATATCCGCTCATTGCACATCGCAATTCGAAAATATTACCATTTACCCTTCACTGTTAACACATAAATCTTTCGATTTATGATATGCGAGCGACCCTACCTCCATCTGCCATGTCACCTTCCCCGCAATTTCCACATCACACCTTTAATCACTTACCCTTCGTTGTTATCACATAAATCTTCTGATTTGCGATGTCCAAGCATCCCCACCTCCGTCCTTCCACGTCATCCCTCTCGTAAATCACACTTCGCACATCGCACCTTATAACATTTATCATCCTCTGCTGACATATAAACCTTGTGATATGCGATCTATGGGTGCGGTCCCACCTCCGTCCGTGCCACATCACCTTCCCCACTATCCCACTCCGAACATCAAACTTTTTATCACTTACCCTTCATTGTTCACGCATAAATATTGTGATTTGCGATGTGTGGGCAGTCCCACCTCCATATGCCATGTCACTCTCGCCCATCGCATATTTCTACCCGCAAGATTTAACCTTTACCTCCCTCTATGCTCATATAAAACTTGCGATCTGTGATTTGTGAGCGCAGCCCGACCTCCGCGCAACATCATCAAATCCGTTCCCTAGCCTTTGTTCTGCTGGATGGAGCATGCAATTATGGTTTATTCAGCTTGCTCAGGAAACCTCCTCTAAGGATCCAAGCATGTAGTATGAGTGGCCACTTCACAATGGATTAAGTGGAAATCATAAGACTGAGGGAGTGGAGACTTTCAAGCAATAGATGGAATCATATGATGACAGACAGCCTACCCACCTACAACTGCTCCTTGCCATACCATTTGAAGGCTCCCATAATTTGCCTCCATGGTCACCCATGTATTTTCTATTTATTGTTTGATTTTGATGTTTTGTTGGTGACATCTCAATTTCATCCAATCCTGTTTTAATTCTCTCAATACATAAGTAATTGCTCGATGTATGCTTTGTAAGTTAGGTAGGATATTTTGATTTAATAGGTATGGTTCAATAATAAATGATTGGGATCGTAGACCCTCAGAGAAAACTCTGTATGCAGGGATTTCAAAAAATGAACATGGGTTTTGAAATTTTGAAGAATTTTGTGTTGTTTTGTATGATTGTGCTCCCTGTGCTCTGAGATACATATTTGGGAGAATTTTTTAAACTTAAAATGATACAGAGCTGTTATTTGGATTCCATATGGAGCAATGAGTATTATGTAATTTTTTTCCTTCTGTTATCAGTAATCTCCCTTTTATGTGTAATCATCTTTCATGTTATGCTTCTTTGATGGTTTGTGTAATGTAGCTGTCGGTGGTCTGCAATTTTATTTATGAATTCGTGTTTGTATAATGCTCAAGTTTTAATGCTCATGTATTAAGCTTGATGCACTCCCTTAATTTGCGCTCCACGAACCTATGTTGTTGTCCATATCTCATTCATATCCGCTTCCTCTGAGTTCACGGGGGACAGATTCTTAATCCTCTTAAGCCTATCTCTTATGGGTTCCTTATCCTTTTCTTTCTCAACGCTTCTGCATATTTTTAAAGCTTCTGCTCATTGTTTTATACTTGGCCCATCTAAAATCCATCAGCCTCATAGCCTCTTGAGCCCTCTCACAGTATAGGGAATTCAAATGAATCGAATCCAAGTTCTTATCCATCCTTGAACCACCAAAACCATTATTCTCTTATTCCATATTTTATTAGAGGCATCCTTATGGTTATCTACATTTAACCTCTGATTTTAAGATGTCCTAGGCACTAGTCTTTTGCAACTCAAGGTTGTCTCTAGGAGCTATAACATATTTTTTGCGTTATTGTCGGGGACACGAATTAGAAATTTTTTTCCTTGCGATACGACATTATCTTCACCCTTAAATCAGGTGAGCACGAAGGGTTGATAGTTTAATAGCCCTTACCATGGCGACTCCACTATTATTAAAGTTCAAATCAGTTGTAATCGTGGCTTATAAAAAGCCTCATACTCGATCAAATATTCCCCAGTAGAGAACCCCTTCTGTGTCTGATCCCAAAAATATTATATTTAAGAGAGTCAGAAAGGAGAAGCAACCCAGCTAGGCTGAACTACCCTCATTTACTCTAGAAGCTTCACCTTCCTCATCTCAGAAAGCTGACATCTATGCTCCTAGCATCACAACCCGCGTACTTGACATTTATCTAGAAACATTTTCTTTAGCTAGTTCAATCATAAAAACAAAGATGAATCCACTGATATTTATTTTCCTCCCTTGCACCCTACTCTCGAGGCTGAATAAGTCAAAGAATTTGTGGTAATCCAAATCATTTTATAGACCAATATAACAACCTCTATTCAACACACAGCTGTTATACGACAGCCAATTCATCCTAAAAATCTACGACCACTACACCTCATGGTTGTACCTGGCTTCCTCCTCAAAAAATATACCCCACTGGCTCTACCTCAAGTATTGAATGACATGCCTCAAGATTATGTAAAACTCTTGCCTCGGTTCACCGGGGAAGATAGTACTTCTACGCATAGACATATTGAAAACTTTTGCACCTTTGCTGAGAATGTAAATGTAGAGCACTTAGATGTGGTTTTAAGGATTTTTTCCAATATTTGGATGAGGAAGCCCGAAAATGGTTCAAGTCTCTAGCTGGCCACATAGTCCACACCTGGGAAGAAATGGAAAATTTATTCACATTGAAATGTGGAGAAAAGAGGGACCATGGATATCTTCTCACAAAGTTAAATTCTCTGAAGAGAGACACAATGAGGATGTAACATAATTTATAAAGAGATTCAATAAGCTTTATAATAATCTTCCTGTTGAAATAAATCCTCCCCAAGCAGTTGCTAAGGTGGTTTTCGTAGGATATTTTGAACCAGAGTTTGGGTTCACCCTAAGACAAAAAAAGTCTACATCTCTAGATTAGATCTAGACTGATGCATTGGAGGTAGAAGAAAACTTTTCTTCTACTGGTAAATTCAAAGGGAAGACAGAGCATGAGGCCAGAAGGAGTAGAAAGGAGGCTTCTACCTCTAATCAAGAGAGGGAATCACAGGAGTATATAATATAAGAGATGAATAAGTTGATCAAGAACCTCTCAAATAAACTGGTTAAGCTTGAATTGGAGGCTAAGAATTCCCCTCCTCGTTCCAACCAAATGATTCCTAACCATGGGTTTAATCCCCAGTATCGGAAGCCCCCTTTACAGTTGTTTCAGTGGGAAAGGAAGGAAAAACAAGATCACATCCAACCTCGTCTATACCTAGAGGGGAAAGTGGAGGGACAGGCTGAGGAAGCCATAGAGAGCCAAGGATATCAATTCCTCACTTACTCTAATGATGAGGAAGGTGAACTTACCTTGAAAGGGGAGCAAGAAGATAGGGAAGTTCCTTCAGTAGATCAAGATATTGACAAGTATTACAGGAAGTTCGTGGATTTTATGCATGCTCAACTCCATAGGAAGTATGATCTTAGGTCCTCCAGGAATAGAACCTGAGTGCAGGAACAAGATGAAGAGTCAACATCAAGAGAATAGACCCCTCCTAGTTCTGCCGCTAAGCGGGAAAATTCGTTAGAGGATTATGTCTCTCCTAAAGCCGTTGCATCCACCTCCTCGAAATAAGGCTTTGATCCTACCAACAATGAGAGATCCACGACTATACCCTTGAAACTACCCAACCATCCTAAAGAGTAGTTCAAAGAAGTTATTACAGAAAAAATCTCCCATGGCCTTTAGCCTCTAGAAAGAATTAGAGAAGGACAAGATCCCAGTCCCCCTGATCAAGCTTTTAAAACGGCCCTCATACAAGGCCCAAGTCTATCAATTCATGTTGCCCCATGGTGTAGGCCCTCTACCTGACAGCCTCAATTTCCAAGAAGAAAGACCCATGGTATTTTTTGGACCTCATGTATAATAGATGCACTCAACCACTCCCCCATTCTATGTGACTCTCATTCTACATGACCTATTATTGCACAACTGCATGTTGGATTCCATGGCCTCACATAATCTGATTCCCTTGTCTGTCATGGAGCAGTTGGGGTTGCAAATTACCAGGCCTTATAAAGATCTGTATACTTTTGATTCCAAGAGGGTGAAATGCTTGGGCATGATAAAATATGTGGTAGTAAATTTAGCCCAGATTCCAGCCAAAAGTGTGGTAATGGACAATGTTGTAGCTGATATCCCAGCTCGGTATGGAATGTTGTTATCCAGATCCTGGGGATCCAATATTGGAGGATCCGTAAAACTTGACCTCAGCTATGCCACTATTCCAGTATTCAGTGGGGAGGAAATAAGATTATACAATGAATCTAGATTAGTGAAGATGGTCACCAAAGCCAATGGTTCCACAAATTCTTTGGTATATGGTAAGGAGGGTGAATTATCTTGTGTTATGCTTGAGGAGGATGAAAATTTCCTACAAGAAATGAAGAGTTGTCCTCTAATACATAAGAATCCTATGAGCAAACAGGAAAGAAATATATAGACCTTGTAGTTTGATGGAGCTTACTCACGAGAAGGAAAAGGCATTGGGGTACCCTTGATATCACTAAAAGGATGCTTAGTTCCCCTCTCTTTTAAGTTGGAATTATAAGCCACATATAATGTGGCTGAATATGAAGCCCTGCTATTGGGATTGCAGGCGGCACGAGACATAAACATACAGAATCTGAAGGTGTTTGGAAATTTAGAGCTTGTAGTAAGATAAGTCAGGAGCCAATGCCAAAATAATCACTCGCGACTTAGAGCTTACAAGAATGAGGTATGGGATTTGGTTGAGAACTTATTTTCTGCTTTTAACATTTAGTTCGTGCCAAGAGATAAGAACAGAATGACAGATTCACTAGCTATGGCTACTAGTAGTTTCCGCCCCCCACAAAATACCTTGCTCAGATATAAGGTTGAAGTGCGATACCGCTCCTCCATTCGGTTAGCCATATATAAATTTTTCATATACTATGATGGCTAAAACATGTCTATTAGTCTTCAAGAAACATATTTCATGCAAAATCTGTGACTTCTTGAAGCCTTGCTATGTCCATTTGTCCAAAGGATCCATCTCACTGATGTCTTCACAAAGCCCTGCTATTGTATTGAAGAAAACTACTTTGAAACCCTCTTCCATTCATATCTTCCTATTAAATTTCCCTCCACTTCCTCAAAAATCCCTTTTAGACCTTATAAATCCCCTTTATTTGGTTTAAAATCACCTTTTTAATTCTATCAGAACCTCTGAAAACCCTAAAAAAACCTTCATTTCAGCCTAATTCCGCTCCTTTTAGGCATTCAGGCTCAAGCACCTTTCGGCTTAGCATTAGCCCCTTTTTCGTCATATAGCCTAGTCCTGTGACCAAGCTCTAAGCCCCATCAGCTATCGCATATCGCAGCCTCCCGATTCCTCTTTCCTCTTGCATTTTCTTCCGCTAATGGCTGATCCCCTGAGTCAATCTCCACTGTTGATTTTGTTTAAGATCTGACGGTCCTCGCTCCATCAGCCATCACACTTTGGTGATTCCCATTTCCACTTCCTTTTTTCCTCTACCGATGATCATCCCCCATCGATGGAATCTCCACTGTTGATCTATCCTAGATCCAACGGTCCTTGCTCCGTTGCGTTTCGTCGCATTGGCGCATTGCTCTTCGGCAATTCTAGTTGCCTTGCCCCCTGACCCTCTTCACCACCGATATGCGAAGCTCCGATCGAATCCTAGCCATTGATCTTGCCCCTGATCCAACGGCTCTCTCTCCATCACACTATCACAATCAATCTCCTCCATCGTCCATCACACTAGCCTTTCCCATCGGCCATCGGCCATTGCAACTTCCAAATTCTTCCTTCCCGGACCCTCTTCTCCACCGATTGCCGATATGCCAAGTAAATCTCTGTCATCCATCTCCCAGATCTGACGGCGCGCATTAATTCCCCTTATTTTTCACCTGCGGGCACTTTCAACACACGAATTAACTATATTAGTGCCCCCGCAGTTGACTCCTTTGACCACCGAAGATCTTCATCCAACGGTCTAGATTTATTGCGGAGGCACCCCGCCCACAAACCCGTCCGTACCTCAATTTCCCCCGCTATACATATTTTCTTTCATTTTTCCATGTAATCCCGCTAGTCCCACCTGACCACGTTGGGAAATTTCATCGTGTTTTCCTCATGATCTCCACCGTTGACCTGACCCCCTAGATCCAATAGCCCACAGGCAGTTTCGCACCCGTTTCTCCATAACGCTCCAAATCTCATTTTCAACATGAAATGGGTGGTTTTCAAAGGACACGTGTCACCTACCCACCTGTGTCATGTTCCTCTGGCCTAATACCACTTACCACCTTAACCTCGCGTGAAAACCACTCTTTGTTTTCTGCAAGACCGCTTATCACCACTTACGCGCCACTACTCAAAATCTCCCGGGTTTCTTCCTGGTTTCAAGAATAAACCCTTCCCCACATATTTCACTTCCTCCGCATCACTCTATAACCTTCGCCAAATCCTTTGTTCGCAGTTAATCCACATCGCGTAGGTTTTTATAATAATTTTGTGGTTTGTGCAGGTTTAATGGCAGTGGTTCATAAAATTCGTCCCACAGTCAAGAAATGTTGACAGAGGCCGAGGATGATGATCCTTGGTGGCCTAACTAATTTAGAAAGGGGAAAAAAGGAGATGATTTCCACGTTTTAGTCGATAAATCATGATATCGGCTTCTTAATAAAACCCTCCAAGCAGCCACTTGTACACCAAAACAGTGAAGATGTTCAGTGGTCAGAGAATGAAGGATAAAGCATAAAGACAAATAATCAAAGGGAATACAGTCAGCAAGGACATAAAGGTTAAAGATGATTGAAGAGGCCTAAAAGCAATATCAGAGGCCTAATTCAAAGTTCAAAGTGACAGATTATGGTATATCAACAAAGAAGCCTTGGAATGTTAGATCATCAGGGCAATTAAATCCCCAGAGATCAAGAAAAGGACACATGCAGTCTTCTTCACCTTTCAAAGACACCGTGACAGCCATCCTGATGACAGAACCTCATTAAAACTGTCAAAATAGTTATTGCACAGTCATGGGAAGCCTCAGAACCGAAATATGACATTTACTTGTTACAGAAGTCAAACAGAGTACCTCAGCCACAGTTAGTTTCAAAGAACACACTTTGGAGTTATTACCAGCCTACCAGATATGCCTCAAATATAGAAAAACTACTAAATGGTACAATCAGTTATTGCTATGATTATTAAGCAAAATGGGCATTCAAACACCTCTCCCTCTCTGACTTAATTAATATTTATTACCATTTCTGCAACACTCTTCCTCTTTGTACCTATATGTATTCACAAAAAACTCGTTGTAAAAGGTTGGAAATTGGTTAATTGTTGAACTGTTATCGAGTAAGAGTTTTTTATTAGTTGTAATATAGTAGGTTGGGAATAGAAGTATCAGACTGTAAAAGCTATTGGACTTAAAGTATGTAACTGGTTTTGGACATCAAATATAAAAGCAGATTCACTAGATCATGATCTAAATCATTGGTGATGTTATTCTTATTGTGATTGTTATTCTCCTTATGTTTCCACTTTGTTCATATTCTCTGATAAAGAGCAGTAAAATATAGATTAGGATTTACGTCTAAAGTACCCTAATTCTAACTGATAAGCTTTATCTTTATTTTTTCTTCTAAATGTGTGTTTAAGAATAAATCAATAGAGTAAAACCAGTTAAGAATTATTGGTAAGCCCATGTCTTGCTGAGTAGAACTTGAGGTGTTGTTCTTGAATGATTTTTTCACTGCATGCTAAGTAGAGCCTTAATCAAGGAAGTCTATGGTTAGCACTGTCCCTTGTTTAGCCTTAAACAATTGTTTTGAAGATTTCCCGTATGAGTATGCCAAAAGCAGGATAGGTTAAAAGTCCTTACTTTACCTTAGGCTACTTTTTTTGTTTATCTTGAATTTTTTCCTTGAGATTATGTTGAAAGCAGGATAGGTTAAAAGTCCTTACCTGATCTTAAGCTGCCTTTTGTTTTCTTATATGTTTTCTTTCTCTCACCACACTTCTTAATGTTCCATACCACCAACTCAACTTAAAATATCTTCTGATATAGATGACTTGCCCTATGGAAAACCTTGGATAGTTGATGTGCAACTAAAACCTTTTATGACTCCATAGACCAATGGTTTAGCACTGTTTTTTGACCCATATTCCCATGCTAAAACATCCTTCTATTTATGTCCTCCTTCACTTCACATGACCTTCTCATTTAATGATTCCCAACCAAAAACAAAAAAATCCCTCGTACTTCATAACTAGCCTAATATCATATCATAAGCTTTAAAGATATATCATTTTAAAACACATATAGAGATATCCCTCTCTGAATCTAGGGGGGCTAGATCCTAGGATTCCAAAGTGGTTCTGATGTTGCCTTGTCATTTGGTATGCCAAACTTCCAAATCACAGTACCCCAACATAATGGCGACTCCACTGGGGATTTTTGAGTGAATCACATCTTATACATCCTTAAGAGCTCAAAAGACCCACAACAGCCTTAGACTAGTAGTAAATTACTGATGGTGGATAGCAACTCATTTTAAAACATTTGAAATCATCCACCTAGCGACTCCACAATTCCTAAAGGACCAAAATATTCCACTGGTGATAAGTAGGCCTGCTGATTACTCTTGGTGTCAAAAGAATCCACTGGGGCAGCCCACAATACCATTAAAGCATTGTGCACACCCATGATTAGGAAACTTTGAGGATTAATTTTTCCTTGTTAAAGACTAGTTTTCCTCTAAATATTGTCATATCTGGCTAAATTTCTTTTCTTTGGGTCTAAATATTAACAATACTGGCTTCAAGAAGAATTCATACCAGAGCCTATCCTGACCCAAATCCTCTTGAGATAGTTGATAATCCAGAAAGCATTCTTATGAAATCTCCTGTATTTAGGGATCCAACTATTGTCAGGCCCATTCATAGAGCTAAATCCATGCCTGAATTCCTTACAGCTCTATCAGATACTCAAGTCGACTTACCCTTTCCAAGTAGCTTACCAAGAACTAAGTCCCTTAGTGGTATATATCAGACAGACTTTGAGCCTCCAAGTTCACCACAACATAGTGGCCAACATATTAGCAGCAGAGAAACCCCTCCATCTACACCCCCTGATCTTCATTTCATCCATAACTTTGGTTTCTCTCACCCCAAATTTTCTCAAAAGTATCTTGATGGTCCAAGCACTTCTGTCATCCATATACCCATTGTTCAAACCACTCCATTCCTCCCACAAAATCATATCATGGCATCATGGTATGCTCCACTAGTGTTACCACAACCTCTGGTTGCTTTACCCAATGAATATCAGTCCAAAATTCCCCATTTCACTGGAAATGAATCCACTACTGCTCAATAGCATGTAAAAAAGATGAATGCTACCTTTGATTATATGGAAATAGACGATGAGACCATTAAGATGAGAATTTTTGCTCAAATTTTAGGAGGAGAAGCCAAGAAATGGTTTAAGGGTTTAACTCCTAATAGTATAAATGATCTCCCTTATTTACATCAAACATTCATAAACAAATGGGAAATGAGGAAGAACCCTCTCCAAATACTTTCAGATTACAACAACCTCAATAGAAATGCTGGGAAGAGTGTTCAAAGTTATTGCACTAGGTTCAATAGTGTTTATAATGCACTACCCCCATATTTGAAACCTCCACAAGGCTCAACTTGGGCCAAATTCCCTGAAGGATTTGATCTCTAAATAGCCTATCAGTAAGAGAAAGGGATCCCTTAAATTTAGAAGACACGCAGAAGGGAGCTCTCAGTGTTGAATCAAATCTGATTGAGAAGAGAGATGGGATGAGGGCTGAAAAGAAAGTAACATATAGGGAAGACACTGCACCTTCCACATCTGACTTGAAATTAGACCATCTAGCCAAGAACATGGACAGGTTAGAAAAAATTATGGAGAGCTTGGTTTTCCAAACAAATGCTCAGAATAGAAACTAGCCTCAAAATTAGAACCAAAACTTTAGGAGAAATCCCAATCAAATTAGACAAAGAGATTTTGATCAACAAATCAGACCTCCATTTCAAGAAAATTATGTTGATGAAGATGAGGGAATGATAGAAGAGCCAGAGGGAACTGTTATAAACATGATGGGAGGAAGTAATGAAGACCTTTCCTTTTTCATAGAGGATGACGAGGCCACATATACATATTAAGATAATGAAGGCTTAGAATCTGAGGACTATAGGCAAGGCTTTGAGAATGCCATCATGGAGGTCCGTAAACAATATGACCTCAGGAGCAAAAAGAACCAAGAAAATTCCCAAAAAAAGACCTTTGACATTACTATTAAAAATAGATCTGAAAAGGTGATTATAAAGGCCACTGAAAACAACAAAACAACAGCTGAAAGTTCTGGTAAAAACAAGGGGAAAGGCACTCAAGCCACCGATAAACAGAGTGTTTACCCTAGTAGCACTAGCACTTCACCTAGTGCCCCTGGAAAAATAGTTTTAATTGATGTACATAGTAAAACCAGCAAGCTAATTTTTTTGATAAGTTAGTGACTAACAAGACAGATTTGAGCCTTTCAAAGAATCAGTTCCCTTTCAATTTTGAAAGCGAAATTGCTAAAATCAAGATCTATGTCCCCCTCACTGAGTTAGTCACTCAAGATGTATATAAATGTCAGGTGTTAAAAGCTTTGAACATAGAAGAAATTAGACTCTGTCAACCTAAATGATGATCAACCAGCCTTTTTATTTGGTCCTAAAATTGAAGGGAAGTTCCAAGAAGGAGTGGTCCCTCCTTTCTATGTCAGTTTGAATATCCATGACAAGATTTTGCACAATTCTATGCATGATTCAGGGGCTTCTCATAACTTCATGCCCAAAGTAATCATGGAGATATTAGGCCTTGAGATAACTAGACCATATAAATATTTTTATTCTTTTGACTCCAGTAGAGTAAAATGCTTAGGCTTGATCAAAGATCTTTGTGTAAACTTGACTCAAATGCAGGCCAAATGCATAGTGATGGATGTGGTAGTGGCTGATGTGCCCCCAAAATATGGCATGCTTCTTTCAAGGTCATGGGGTGCTAAGCTTCAAGGTACCATGCAAATGGACATGACATATTCCACCATCCCTATCTTCAGTCAACTTAGAAGACTTTATAGGGAATCACACATGAAATTTATGGTGAGTAGTCAAGAAAAATCAGAAAATTCCCCTCTTTATTATGTCCATACAGACCTAGATTCATATATTATTTGCAATGATGAAATATTTGGTGAACTAAAGTTGGAAAGTGAGCAATCACCCAACATAACAGAAAACAAGGAAGGAGAGGATAGGGAGAGAGAGGCTCTCAAACAGTTTTCCAAATCTCAAAATTACAACAAAAAAAACAGAGAGTATGAGAAATCCACAGTCCATCAACTTAGTGCAAATCATGAGATTCAAGGAGAAATGCCTCAACTCCATGAGAACTTTAAGGAACAAGACCAACATAAACATGTTGCAGAACCCATAAAAATGCATGATGACAGTCAGAACACACAAGACAAAGGGGACAGGAATGAAAAAAGAACAAGTCTGAAACTAGCCCTCTTTGGAGTATAAGTTTTGATGGGTCTTGTAATAGAACTGGTGCAGGAGTAGGTGTGTGGCTTCAAAACACATAGAATAATTACGTTGAAAGCCATTCATACAAGCTAAAATTCCAATGCACAAACAACATAGCAGAGTATGAAGCACTCCTCTTAGGACTACAAATACGGAGGAAATTAGAAGCCAAGAGGATAGATGTTCATGGAGATTTTGAACTAATCATTAGGCAGATAAATGGAGAGTACACCTCCAAACATCCAAGACCAAGAGCCTATAGAAATTATGCCATGGACCTTTTGAAAACTTTTGAAGAATATGAACTTGTTTTTGTCCCTAGAAGCCAAAAAATTCTTGCCAATGGTTTAGCTTGTGCTGCCAGTTCATGTCAGAGACCCTATGAAAACAAACAGTTCATAGTCCAAGTGAAATATAGACCAGATTTCCCAGATAATGAAAAGTATTGGCAGGTCTTTGAGAGAGATAAATATATAGAGGATTTCTTGCAGTTCAGAAATGAGTTTGAGTTGTCAAATTCAGACTCAAAGTATGATAAAGGTTGTCTTAATGAGGAACATTCTGTTGAAAAAGAACCTCCTCCCAGTGCAGAAATAAACCTGCTAACAAGAGGGTTTGAAAATCAAATAGAAGAGTGCATAGACTCAAGAAAAGAAGAAATAGAGGTACTACAGTCTAAAGACAAAGGCTTACCCAAAGGACTAGCACCTCGAGAAGACTTGTTTGATTTTAATGACATTGTCAAGAAACAAACAATAGAACCCACTAAGTCTGATATTGAAGAATGCAATATAGGCAGTAAGGATAAGCCTAAAATGATTAAATTATCTAAAACATTGCGAGCTCACACGAAACTGAAATATATTGAGTTGTTTAAAGAGTTTTTTGATGTATTTTCTTGGAGCTATGAGGATTTAAAGGCATATGACACAGAGACCATTCAACACAAAATACCACATAAAGAAAACAAGAAACCATTTAGGCAAAAATTGCGCAAAATAAACCCTGTGCAGTTACCTCTAGTTGAGAAAGAAATTAGGAAAATGTATGATGCTAGAATTATTGTCCCTGTAAGATACTCAGAGTGGGTATCTAATATCATAGCTGTAAGAAAGAAAACATGAGAAATAAGGCTCTGTATTGAATTTAGGAACTTGAACAGAGCCTCATTAAAGGACAACTATCCCTTGCCTAAAATGGAGCACATCTTAAAAAGGGTAGTTGGTTCCAAGAGGATTTATTTGCTAGATGGATTTTCGGGATATAATCAAATATTGGTACTCCCTGATGATTAACTTAAAATATCCTTCACTTCTCCTTGGGGCACTTTCATGTATGTGGAAATTCCTTTTGGATTAATGAATGCAGGTGCCACCTTTCAAAGATCCATGGATATTGCTTTCTCAGAAGAAATAGGTCACTTCATTGTGATTTATTTAGATGAAATTACAGTCTATTCCCAAACAGATGAAGAACACCTAGCACACCTATGAAAGGTCTTTGAGAAATGCAGAAAATTTGGGCTATCTTTAAATCCCAAGAAGACATTGTTTGGTCTCCAAGAAGGTAAGATTATTGGTCATATCATATCTGAAAAAGGGATTAAAATAGACCCAAAAAGGGTTGAAGGTATATTGCAGATTAGTCACCCCAGAAACATCAAAGAACTTCAATCTTTCATTGGAAAGATTAATTTCTTAAGAAGGTTCATACCCAACCTGGTAGAACTCCTTAGGAACATGACAAACATGCTGAAGAAAGAGATAGGAGTTAAATGGACCTTAGAAGCAAAAAAATCCTTTGAACTGGTCAAATATGCACTTACCCAAGCACCGGTTCTTATCAGTCATGATTTCACTAAGGACTTCCGCATATTTTCATTTGCATTAGAACATACTGTGGCCGCTGTCCTATTACAGAAAAATCTAGAAGGACAAGAAAAGCCAATTGCATTTTTCAGTAAGGCATTAAGAGATGCACGTCTGAAATATAATATCATGGAAAAACAGGCCTATGCTTTGGTCAAAGCCTTGAAGGATTTCAAAGTTTATATTTTACACTCTCACATTATTGCATTTGTGCCTCATGTAGTGGTAAAAGACATTTTGTCACAAGATCCTGATGGCAAAAGAGGAAAGTGGATTGTCGTGATATTGGAATATGATTTGGAAATTAAACCCACTAAAATCATCAAGGGTCAAGGCTTAGCACAATTAATGGCTGAATCTAACTTGCAATCACTTGATATAAACATGATAGATGCATTGGATGGGCAGGAAGAATTACCAGCCCCATTTATTGAGGATCATTTCCTTAATTCATCTTGGTATGGTGATATTTTGTATGTGCTTACTAATCTCAATGCCCCTCCTGGTTTGTCTAAAACAAAGGAAAGATTCTTGAAGTTAAAGGATTTAAATTACTAAATTTTAGATAATTTATTATATTGGAAGAATGCCAGTGGTGTAATGCTTAAATTTTTGCCTGAGGTTGATGCAGATATGATCAAGCATGAGTTTCATGAAGGAGAATGTGGAGGCCACCTCAATTGGAAAACCACTGCTAATAAAATCCTTAGAGCTGTTTATTACTAGCCCACCATCTTTCAAGGTGTCCGCAAAATGATAGTTGCCTGCCATAAATGTCAAATCTTTGAAGGCAAAAGAAAACTACTTCCCTTACCCTTGCAACCAATCACTGTTGAAGCTCCTTTTCAACAGTGGGACCTAGACTTCATTGGGAAAATCCATCCTGCCTCTTCTGCCCAACATAAATGGATACTAATAGTCACTGATTATTTCACCAAATGGATAGAAGCCATCCCTTCTAGGAATGCCATAGACTCAGTTATCATAAAATTCCTTGAAGACCACATCTTATCTAGATTTGGATTTCCTAGGAAAATCATCACTAACAATGTTGTTGCATTTAGTTCTAAAAAGATGGTTGATTTCTGTCACAGATATCAGATTGTGCTTGGTCATTCCATAGCTTATTACCCTCAAGGTAATGGCTTGGAAGAATCTTCCAACAAGAGCCTGATAAACATAATAAAGAAGTTGCTGGAAGAAAATTAGAGGCCATGGCACAACAAGCTGGTACATGCCTTATGGGTAGATAGATTGACAATAAATAAATCAATTGGAATGTCTCCCTATCAGCTGGTTTATGGAGCAGATGCAGTTTTTGCTACCAGTTTAGGAGTGCCAGCGATGAATTTGGTCCAAGAAATACAGTCAGAGGAAGATAGCATGATGAGAAGGATAAATCAGACCATACATCTTCAACAAACCAGGGAAGAAGTCTATAACAGAACACAGAAAGTACAAGAGAATAACAAAAAGTTGTTTTATAATAGGACAAAGGCTAGTGATTTCAAAATTTGTGACAAAGTACTCAAATGGGATTCCAGGAGAGAGGATAAGGGCAAACATGGGAATTTTGAAAATTTATGGCAAGACCCTTACATCATTCAATCTGCCATTGGTCATAATGTATTTTTTCTACAAGAGATGGATGGTACAGACCTGTTTGGGGGTCCTGTCAATGGAAAGATGCTCAAGCATCATTTCTGGTAAACTCTCAATTTAAAGCTTTCATTATTCATTTTAAATATCATTGCTTTATTTTTCTTTGAAAAAAGAAAAATAAAAAAACAATAGAAAAGAGAAAAGAGGGCAGATATAAAGAAGAAAGGTACAACCCCATACCAAAAAAGAAAAGAAAAATCTGAAAGTGTGCAAGCCTAAATTCCACTACCAAAAGAAGCACTGTTATTTAGTCATACAGCGTAATCATGACTAGATAGATTTCAATTTACTGTTGATAGGTCAGAGAATCAGATTTGCCAAACAATTTAATCTTGGCTTGTTAGTAGACTAGATTAGGATAGAAAAACAGAGGTTCAAACATGCTCACAATATGAACCAAAGAATTAAAAAAGGAATGGATCTAATCGGATCAAAACCTGAGCCAAATAGAAGAAAAGGAACTGGTTATAACATGTTGAAAACTTGAATCAGGTAAAGAAGAAGAAGACAGCTCAAAAATATCAAAATCAGAGCTGAAAGAAAGAAGGAAGGACTCTCATTGCTTTCAGATCTTAAGCCTTCCAAGTTTGTTTTACTTTTCCACAAATAAAGGTTTATGGACAGTTTGTTTTTGATGTCATAGCCATCACAACAAATCAGATAGCTTAATCTTGGTTTGACTGTGTTTTCAATTTCTGTTTTAGAATGTAGATAATGCAAATCTGTCAGACAGTTTAATCCTGACAGATGGTAGTTAGGTAGAGAATTTTTGAGTCCAAATGTTTAATCTGGACTCATGGAAGTTATAAGGGTAGATATTAGATTAGTTTCCTGCTTTCAATAAAAAAATAAAATGTTGATGTCTAAAGGTTTGCCAGTCCAAGTGCACCTTATGAAGAAAAATGTTAGGAAAGTAGGCTGTGTAGGTAGTTTTTTGGGGAAAATTGATTTGATATGATGTAATGATTGATCATTTTTCAAGTAGCATGATCAAAGAAGAAAGAGGATTGTCAAAGTGCAGGACATTGATCTACATTCCAGAGACAAAATTTCTGAGGTTCTTGACACCTCCAAGGAGCTGCCATCCCCAAGTGGAGCCACTGTTAGCCATCTATAAATTTTTCATATACTATGATGGCTAAAACAGGTCTATTAGTCTTCAAGAAACATATTTCATGCAAAATCTGTGACTTCTTGAAGCCTTGCTGTGCCCATTTTTCCAAAGAATCCATCTCACTGATGTCTTCACAAAGCCCTGCTATTGTATTGAAGAAAAATGCTTTGAAACCCTCTTCCATTCATATCTTCCTATTAAAAATCCCTCGACTTCCTCAAAAATCCCTTTTAGACCTTATAGATCCCCTTTATTTGGTTTAAAATCACCTTTTTAACTCTATCAGAACCTATGAAAACCCTCAAAAAACCTTCATTTAGGCCTAATTCCGCTCCTTTTAGGCATTCAGGCTCAAGCACCTTTTGGCTTAGCCTTAGCCCCATTTTCGTCATATAGCCTGGTCCTGTGACCAAGCTCTAAGCCCCATCGGCTATCGTATATCGTAGCCTCTCGATTCCTCTTTACCCTTGCATTTTCTTCCGCCGATGGCTGATCCCCCAAGCCAATCTCCACTGTTGATCATGTTTAAGATCTGATAGTCCTCGCTCCATCGGCCATCGCACTTCGGCGATTCCCGTTTCCACTTCCATTTTTCCTCTACTGATTATCATCTCCAATCGATGGAATCTCTGTCATTGATCTATCCCAGATCCAACGGTCCTCGCTCCGTCACGTTTCGTCGCATCGACACATCGCTCTTTAGCGATTCGAGTTCCCTTTCCCCCTGACCCTCTTCATCGCCAATATGCGAAGCTCCAATTGAATCCTAGTCATTGATCTCATCCTTGATCCAACGGCTCTCGCTCCGTTGCACTATCGCAATCTCTATCCTCCATCGGCCATCACACTGGCCTTTCCCATCAGCCATCGGCCATCACAACTTCCAAATTCTTCCTTCCTAGCCCCTCTTCTCCGCCAATTGCTGATCTGTCGAGTAAATCTCCACCTTCCATCTCCCAAATCCAACGACTTGCATTGATTCCCCTTCTTTTTCACCCACGAGCACTTTCAACACACGAATTAACTATAGAAGTGCCCCTGCAGTTGACTCCTTTGACCACCGAAGATCTTCATCCAATGGTCTAGATTTACTGCAAAGGCACCCTGCCCACAAACCCGTCCATACCTCAAGTACCCCCGCTATACCAACATTTCAGAGAGTTGATTCAACCTAAGTGCTGTCATGCATACTTTGCAGATTTATATTACAACTCTCTTCTTGGACTCACACATACCCCTTCGGATTAATGGGGGGAATGTTGGACACCTAATCCTCCATAGGTAGGTGTGGAAGGCGAAAAGTCACAAAGGAGTCCAAGTGACCTTGGAAGATGAATCCAAGAGTCACATTCATGTAATATAAATGTACATCTATGTGTAATAGAGAAGCAATGAATCCCTATCTTTCTATGTGTGTGTTTTAGTTTCTTCATACACCATGTGTGTGTTTAACAGGACAGTGTAAGTATTTTGTATGTATGTGTGATTGGGTTTTGTTCATAAATGTTGAACGTATTTACATTTGAAGTTTGAATATTTCTCTAACATATGGTTTGCAGGACAATGTAAGTATTTTGTTTGTATATTGGTTTGGGTCTTGCATGTGCAGGAAGGAAGACACAATAGGATAACTCAGACACATACTAGAAGGATAATTCAACACCAAAGTACCATTACTTGAAGCAAACACAACAATACCTCAGCAGTTGTTAGTGTTCAAAGAAGAAGTGCCAAGCCAAGTATCAAGTCATGTCAAAAGTCAGTATTTTAAAAATCATCATTGTAAAATTTTAAAATATTCATTATTGTAAAAGAGTCAATCTACCTAGAGTTAGAGAGCCATTGTTGGGAGGTATAAGTGTCATTGTTGGATAATGTTATGGTTTGGTTGCAGGTCATAGTATTATTGGGTGATTGGTATAGTTCAAGAAATAATTTTGAATCATATTGTATCATGGATCATTGTCCCTGGTATGGGAGTCCACACTCTTGTCTTACTTCTGATCATTATAGGGTGGCAAGGAGGTACTAGGTTGGTGCATGAAGTCACCTAGAGGTTGGACCCTATGAACACTTCAGGGTGGTTGGTTGGTTTAGGATTTCAGGGCATATATTTAGTTGACTACTGAAGAAACCAGGGCATTGAGGCATCCTTCCAATGGGAGTTGGAGAAGAATGATTTTCTAGAATTCTAGGACGTTGTACCTTTCATTTCAGTTGGGGCTGAAAATTCAAGAATTTATTAGACAAGTGTTCGATGGTTTTTGACCCGGAGGGGGTTTTCCACCTAAAATTCATCTACCTATTGTGTTCTATTATTTACTTTTGCTGCTAGATAAACATCAAGAATAATTGAATATTAACTAATGCTGTGAAAATATTTAAAAGGTGCTAATTGATAAGAAATATTGATTCACCCCCCCTCTCAATATTTCTAACAATTGGAATCAGAGCTTGGCTCCTTCAATAGAAATCTAACAACTGGAAGGAGGTCATGAAGTATACTAAGAATAGAGTTCCTCTATTCAATGGAAATAACTATGCATTTTGGAGTGGAAGAATGCAGGTTCCTTGCTGGCACAAGGATAAAGTATGGGAAATCATTGAAAAAGGCTTTACAACGACCCAGGATGAAAAGGGAAAGAAAAATATGGTATATGAAGCAAGGGCTAAAGATCTCATTATCAGAGGGCTTATCGAATCTGTCTATATTAAGGTACTGAGTTGCAAAACTGCTAAATAAGTATGGGGCAAGCTTGAGAATATATATACAGGTGACTCAAACGTGAAAGAAGCAAAGCTTCAAATTTACAGGGAAAAAATTGAGCAACTCAAAATGAAGGAAGATGAAAATATTTATGCATACTTACAGTGTGTTGATGAAATAACAAATGCATTCAAAGGTTTGGGAGAACCTAATGACACAAAAATTGTTGTCTGAAAGATCCTTAGAAGCTTGCCGGAAAGATTCAACCCAAAGGTATTTGTCTTGGAATATAGTTCAAATCTATCCAATCTCAGCAAAGATGAATTGCATGGAGTTCTTACGGCATATGAAATGAGGATTAAATAATAGGACCACACCTCTCACCTATAAAAAACATTCGCCACATCCAAGAAAACTAGTAAGGACAAGCATACTCCGAAAGTGAAAACTTGCAGTTGTAAGGAAGAAGAAAAGGAAGAAGATGAAGAAGAATTTTCAGATAAATAATTTTCCTAATTCATGCGAAAAATGAGAATATGTACGGGAAAATTCAAAGGTAAACTTCCATTGATAGTTTTCGATTGTGGTGAGGTTGGGCATTTTGCAGCCAAGTGTCCTCACAAATACGAGGTTGTTACGAAAGGAAAGAAAGGTCTAAGGAATTTCAACAAGAAAGGCAATACGAAATGGTTTAAGAATAGTTTCTTCTCCAAAGAAGATAGTGCCTCATCTAATGAAGATAGTGATAACGAAGAAGAAATCAAAGGAAGAGTATTTTTTATGGCCAATGATAATAAGCAAGAAGTGTCTAACGAAGAAGAATAGATGACTGAGGTTGAATTTCAAAACGAAGTGATCAGGATTATCAAAGAGCTCAAGGTCGAGAAGCAGCATGTCAACACTCTTGAAGATGAATTAAAGATATAAAGGGAACATTTCTTAAATCTTAAAATCAAGGTTGAAGAATACAAACAAGTTGAAGAATCGCTCACAGAATAATTAGGAAGGCAATAAAGAAAGAGAAGCATTGGTAGCTGAAATAGTTTCTCTTCGAAAGCAAGTAAAAAATGGAAAAACTCTTCAAAAGTACACCAAAAACTCCAAGGCATTCAAAGAAATTATCAACAATCAACGATCAAACAGTGACAAGACCAGTTTTGGTTACAAAGAAAAATATGAAAAAGGAGCTAAGTCCTTATATGACAACAAAAGAAGATGGATATGCAAAATCTAACAAGGAGGTAGACCTTCCAGCCAACTCAAGAGATCAGGACTCGTAGGAATAACCATAGAAGACAATTCCTCGAAGAATATTTCCTCCCAGGTAATGAACTATCTTCTATGGTCATTGTTATTCATGTGGAAGGTTTTGACATAGAGCTATATAATGTCGCATGTGTGTTTGGAATCAATATAGTGTTGGGATATCTTTCAAAAATGTCTATTCCAGAACTCAACAGAATATTAAAAAATTTGATCATTTGAGAGATGATGTTGAATGTTACAAATGTAAATATTTTGGACACCTGGCTAAAGATTGTAGACTTGGAAGTTCCTCAAAGGAATTCTCGCAAAATTAGAATGAAAAAATATGGAAAAAGAAGACTGAAAAATGTGCTATCACTCTCAAGGCTCCAAGCATCAGAAACATTTGGTATGTTGATAGTGGTTGCCCAACTCATATGACTAGAGATAGGAATAAGTTCATATCCTTGAAGGAAAAGAAGTATGGAACAATGTCTTTTGGAAAGGAAGGTTCTTCAAACATCATAGAAGAAGGTACAGTCACACTTGGAAGTAAGAATGCATTAGCGAAAGATGTGTTGTTGGTTGAAAATATGAATCACAATCTACTCAGTGTTGGACATATGCGCGATCAAGGACACACGATGTTATTTAACTCTAAGACATGTGAACTCAGCAAAGTCAAGTTTGGTCAAATTATGGCTACAGCAAGCAAAGCTCCAAATGACATATATATTTTGGATCAGACACTTAAAGGGTGTTTTTTGGAAAAAGAAGACGAAAGTTGGTTATGGCACTAATGAATGGAAGATATAAAATTTGAGAATTTGGTCAGGATCAGCAAGAAGGAAGCAGTAAAAGAAATGCTTAAAATTTCAAAACCCAACAATACGATATGTGAATCTTGTCAGAACAGGAATCAGACAAAATTTGAGTTCAAGACAAAAAAACACTTTGCATCACGTACATTGGAATTAGTACATACTGATCAATGTGGTCCTATGAGAACAAAATGCTTAGATGGAGAATTATATTTTATGCTAATGATAGATGATTACACCAGAATGACAGTTGTCAGCTTCTTAAAGAAAAATACTGAGGCATTCGAATGTTTTAGAATCTACAAGGAATTGGTCGAAAATGAAACTGATTTGAAGATCAAATGTCTGAGATCGATTAATGACAGATAATTCACTTCCAAGGTATTTCAACAGTATTGTGATGAAAATGGAATAAAAATGAAATTCTCAATAGTCACAAAACCATAGCAAAATGGAGTTGTTGAAATAAAAAATAGAACCGTACAAGATGTTGGCCACCTATAAAATTTGTTCTATCAAAAGGTGGCCAAAACATTGTTTAGCCTTCAAGGAACAGTTTCATTGCAAAAATGTTATCTCTTGAACCCTCTGCAAGACATCATCTCCTCTATCCAAAATCTTCACTGATGTTTCCCTTCACAACTCGGAAATTCTGCTAAAAATTCCATGAGAAAGACTGCTGCAAAATCCTCTTTTCTCCCCTTCCTTCACTCAGAAACTAACCTTCATTTTTACCCTCTTTTTCCCCATCATTTTCCTTTGATTTCCATTTTTCCTCATTTCCCCTTTGTATAATCCACCTTGCATAGTTTAAAACTCCTTTTTAGACTATATAAAAACCCCCAAAACCCTTTGAAAACCATTGAAAATCTATGAAAAAACCCATTTTTTATTAAGGGTTTAAGCCCCCTTGGGCTAAGTCTCTAACCATTCCCTTCCATACGCCCTGGTGTTGGAACCAGGTGCTAAGCCATTCGAGCGCTTATCGCAAACAGGGAAAACACAAAACACAAGCCTTTCCCTTTATTAAAACCCCATTGCCGATTAGCGCCCCCCCCCCTCTTTAACCGCCCGGTCATATTACCCTTCATAGAACCCTTGGCCCCGCAGTCGGGCACCAGGCTGCGTTGAAATTAATATTTTAAACCTTTTTTTATATTAATTGGTCAGTCTTTTATAATTTCAGTCACTCCGCACCGTCGATCTGATCTGCAGATCGACGACGCGCAATCCATTTCTTCAGTGGTCCCCGTCAGCCAATCACCGTAGCAAAAACCAGGCAGAATCCATCACACCACTTTCAAGCGGAGGGCAGTTTTTTCCCGATCGGTATCGATTCCATTCATCGGTTGACGCGTGGCCTGGGCACTGTTCACAAAACCACCGTTCATCACACGTTAAAGATCGGATGTGGACCTAGTGCGATATTGGCGTACACCGTCCGATCTGAGGCCACTCATCAGACGGTTATCGCTCTTCGAAGATGCCCCTGTGATAATTCAGGGTACGGTGCAGTGTTAAAAGAATCTCCACCATCGATCTGATCTGCAGATGACAGCCCAAAATTCATCGTCCTGATTCCTCGTCTAGTCAGCATTTCCGGACCCGGGAGTTTTATTCATCTGGATTTTATTGAAAATCTGAAGTCCGGGTGCGTTCTATAGGGTTTTTATCATGGGATCTCCGCCATTGATCACTTTGGCTGCTCTCATCCGACGGCCCACGATTGATTTGATTCCCGATTTTGATTTTTGACCATTGTTGCCCAAAACAAAAAAAATTATCCATTTTCTCCATTTTTCCAAAAAAAACTTATCCGCTTTGACTTTTCACCTCCGCTCCTGACCGTCGATCTTTGCGCGATCGACGGCTCTGATTTAAATTTTTCTTCCGTATTCCCTTTGATTTCCTCCAATCGATATCGACCGTTGGATGATGCCATCCAACGGCCATGCTCCCTCCATGTGCCTTCTAAAGCAGTCAACCTACACATGCAGGATTTTATAAAATTTGTTTGCATTTTTGCAGGATTTAATGGTTTTTCTGCCATGCTAAAGAAAATTCACAGGCTAAGGGTGATGATCCTCCTGCCTTCGATTCAACAGAGAAATCATTCGCGGGGTTTGAAATTCATGATTTATCAATGATTCATGAGGCATTGATGCCATTTGATCCCTGTACAGCCCTGCGCACCAAAAAACTACAGTTAATCAAACACCGATCAAAGAGTATCAGTGTCGAAGATAGAACACACCAGAAACAGGAGATTAAAGACCTAAAACACAGATCTCAAGAAAATTAAAGGTGTTTTAAGGAAAGAAAAAAACATCTGTCGAGCCGAGAAAGCCTCCACCGCCATAAGCAGAGGCCAATCGAACCCTCTACAACTCCTACAGATACCTGCAACCTCATAGAAATCAAAGAAAGCTTAGTCATTACCTGAACAAGAGGTGTTTACCTGAAGACAGCTGAAAAATTAATACAAATCAAAGATCTTATCTCTAATTGTTGACAAAACCATTTTAGAAGATTAAGAACAGTCCAGAAGCAGATATTTTCGATCATTAGGCCTCGAAAGGCTGAAACAGAGTTATGAAGCAGAGTTAGAAATGATTACATAATTAATGATACTTGACCCCTGAGAAATCCTCCCACATCCTCATTTCTCTATAAATACCTCTGTAGAAGATGAGAAAATGTTGGTCTCTGGACATCTAAATGCATGTAATAGTTTTCTGAAGCTACTGATGCCCTCAGTGCAATTTGAAGATAAATAAGCTGATATGAGAAGTTTGAAGATGTAGAGACCCACCGGGCTTGCTGATTGTAACTAGTTTGAACATCAAATACACGCTGCTGATTTATGGGATCCTGATTTGTGTCAATGGTGATGTGTTCCTCACTATCAATTGTTATTTTCTTTAATGTTTTCACTCTGTTCACTTTCTCTGATAAGGAACAACAAACATAGAGCTAGGAATTACTCCCAACAGTACCCTACTCTTACTGAAAGATTTATTTTCTATGTTTTCTTTGTTTCAAAGTTCTCTTTGCTGAGTATATTAAAGCAAGTTGGTTTCAAAGTACTAGCCTGATATAGATTGCTCATTGTGATGATCATCAATGTTTTCCTTTAGAATATGCTGAAAGCAGGTTGGTTTTGAAGCACTCGCCTGATCTTAAGCTATTTCAATTGTTTTTAAAATGTTTCTAACTGAAAGTACTTCAATGCAGACTAGTTTAAAAGCACTTACCTGATCTCAGAATGCTTTTAATTTTTATTTCTCTAAGCACATGCCGAAGCAAGATAGTTTAAAAGCACTTACTTGATCTCAGACTGTGCATTGTTCTTCATTTGTTTGTTCTCCATTTCCTATCTGTTTCATTCCATACAATCACCTTAAGAGATGCTTTGACATAAGTGACTTTCCCCATGGATCCTTCTTGAACCTTGTTGTCCAATTAAAATCCTCCTATGACTCCATAGCCCAATGGGTTAAAACTATCTTTGCCCTTTTTGTCAGCCGAATCATTCCTTCACTTGCAGATATCTTAACCCTTTATTTTGAACTTCCTTCACCTTCATCATGTCTTTTCCCAACCAACACAAACAAAACAAAACCCATGCTTTTCACAACTAGCCTAATATCACATTTCAGCCTTTAAATATCACATCTTTAAACTCATTTATAGAGAGATCCCTCTCTGGATTCAGGAGGGCTAGATCCTTGAATCCCAAAGTGGTTTGATATTATCACTGCAGTTGGAATTTTGCCAATCTTGCTAATTATAGGGTGCTAACACAGGAAATGGCAAGAACAATGTTAAATGACTCAAAATTAGATGATAAATTTTGGTTTCAAGCAATCGATACAATTGTATTCATTATAAATAGAGCTTTTCTAAGGAACAATTGTAACATGACTCCATACGAATTACGGAAAGGAAGACCAGCTAATGTCAAATACTTCAAAATATTCGGAAGAAAATGCTACATCAAAAGAGAAGATAAAAAATTGGGTAAGTTCAATTCTCGTGTCGATGAAGGTATTTTCGTTGTTTATTCTCACAAAAGGAAGGCTTATAGATGCTACAATATAAGGCGAAAACAAATATTGGAAAGCATAAATGTTACTTTTGATAAAGATTTTGTTACAAAGGATGAAGATAAGATTGTCCCTTCAAGAAAATCTGAGGGATCTGAGGAAGAATCTGTGAAGGATGAAGAAGAAGCTTCAGAACAAGACCAATCAAATAATGAAACAACCTTCAACCAAGAGGAAATAAGAAATTATCAGCAGGATGTACAAGAAAATTATCCAGAAGCTTTAAAAGAATAGTGTCAAAAGAATCATTTGTCAAACCAAGTCATTAGCAATGTAAATGAAGGAATTGGAACTAGAAGAAGTCAACAGTTTCATTCATCACAACAAGGCCACCTTTTTGTTTTTAGCAACTTTTGAGCCTAGCAATTTTGAGGAAGCTAGACAATATGAACACTAGGTAGCAGCTATGAATGAGGAACTAGATCAAATTGAGAAGAACGAAACTTGGGAATTGGTTCCACGACCAAAGGATAAAAATCTTATTGGAACTAAATGGGTCTTCAGAAAAAAATTCTAATGAGGATGGACAGGTTACCAGAAATAAGGAAATATTAGTCTGCAAAGGATGTGCACAAGTTGAAGGAATTGATTTTGATGAAACATTTGATCTCGTTGCCAAAATGGAAGCTATCAGAATGTTTCTCGCTTATGCATTCTTGATAAAAATCAAGGTCTACTAAATGGATGTTAAGTCAGCCTTTCTAAATGGTGAATTGGAAGAAGAAGTTTACATTGAACAACCCGAAGGTTTTCTGCTCTCTCAAAAGGAATACTATGTCTGCAAATTAAAGAAGGCACTATATGGTCTCAAGCAAGCTCCTATAGCTTGGTATGCTCTTCTTGATGGATATCTACATCAATAAGGATTCAAGAAAGGAAGCACCGACAACAATGTCTATGTGAAAGTGGATCAAGATAACCTAACAATTATCTAGGTATATGTAGACGATATAATTTTTGGAAGCAATGATGACAAATTAAGAAAAAAAATTCCATAAAGATGCAAAGTGAGTTTGAAATATCTCTACTTGGTGAGCTGACATACTTTTTAGGGCTTCAGATATCTCAGTAGGATAAAGAAATATTTATATATCAAACCAAGTACATCAAGGAAATTCTCAAGAAATTCAAGATGGAATATTGCAAGCCCATCCTTACCCCAATGGTAACAGGTTGCAAGTTAAGTTTAGATGATTCATAAAATGATGTGGACCAGAGGTTTTATAGATATATGATTGGTAGTCTTCTATATGTGATAGCTTCTTGGCCAGACATAATGTAGGCAGTTGGAAAAGTATCAATATTCCAAGTAGCACCAAAAGAATCTCATATTATTGTCGTCAAAAGAAATTTGATATCTTAAGGGCACGATAGAATATGGTTTATGGTATCCCAAAGGAAATAATATAATTATCCAAGCTTATATAGATGAAATTTGGGCAAGAAGTGTTGATGATCGAAGTAGTACCATTGGAGCAACATTCTATCTAGGTGGTTGCCTTGTTTCATGGTTAAGTAAAAAAAAATCTTCAATCTCGTTATCCACAACAAAAGCATAATATATCGCAGCAGAAGCCTGTTGTACTCAAGTTCTCTTAATGAAGAAAACTTTACAAGATCTTCAATTCAAGTTTGATGAGTATATTCCCATATTTTAGGATAACACCAATGCCATTAGTATCTCCAAGAGTCCTATGATGCATTCCAAAACAAAGCACATTCCGATCAAATATCATTTCGTTAGAGAGCAGGTCACCAAAGATAATATAAAGCTTGAATATGTTGGCACAAAGGAACAAATTGCTGAAATATTTACCAAACCATTACCTCATGAAGCATTTGAGTATCTTCACCTAAAGCTTGGGATTATCCCAAGTTCTCATTAGAATCTTTCTCTTTCTTTAAAGTAAAAAAAACGGGGGGGGGGAGAGTTGAGGTGTGTATAGGTCCGCAGGATGACGTTTTCCAGGGTGAGTTACACTTTTCCATTGATGAAAAGGGGGGAGATAATTTTGTAGTAGAAGGTGTCATGATCACAGGGGGAGTACTTTTGTTATCATCAATAGCAAAGGGGGAGATTTTTTATCAGTGGTTGTCATTGATGTCAACCCAAGCAACACTAGGGGCTACCCTGATATTACATAGGAATTTTGACTTGACAACTTGCTCTATTCTAGTAAAGGATATTTTGGATGGAGGGAGCAACGCAACAGATCATCATGGATCAACCACTAGAGGGATGTATTTTTCTATGCAAGAGTGATTTTTGGTACAAAAGCGTCAAAAGAGTATCTGAAGACACTTTTTGGGGATTTCTAACCTCATAGAGTTTCTTTTCCAAGAAACTCAGATTTCCCATGCAGAAGTAGTAGAGTTTGTGGGTTGCTCCAATAGGAAGTGCGTAAAGCTAGTTGCACAGAGGGTTAGAGGTAGTAGGTCGGCAGTAATTGGGTGAGATTGCCACCAATAGATTGCATGACCAAGACCAGTTGGAGGTTGCCTCCAACTACATAATATGCAAGGCAAGGATTTCCTTCCTTCTAGATGAACATGAACTCAAGAACTTTATCGACAGTGCCCAAATTGAACCAGTAAATGTCACACCATTAAGAGCCTTCAAGAAGAACATGGATAAAGCCAAGTTGTTGATCCTCGATAGAGTGAAGGATAATATTGTTTCACACATTTATAGAAAAGGGATAGCCAAGGATATGAGGGATGCATTGACCACATTATATTAGGGGTCTTCCGAGAATAGGAAGAAGTTTTTGGAGGAGAAGATGTGTACCACCGAGATGAAGAAGGGAGAGCACATTCATCCGTTGTCTAGACTTCAAGAGAACCGATATTAGTTGGGCACTATGGGAGGAGCTCCTCGGGCCACAAATATAGTCAAACTTGCCTTGAATTTTGTATCTGAATTCTATCGGGTCTTTGTCCAGAACATCCTAGGCAGAGAGAAGTTATCAGACTAGGAAGTGATATGGGCATCTCTTCAGCAAGAAGAGATGATGAGAGATCTACTCAAGTGAAAACTCGATGGCAGCAGTGGCAATGGGTCAAATCCCAAGACGAAGGAGGAGGACAATGAAGCCCTTGCATCAAAGGGGAAGCAGGAGCAGTGCAGGAGGAAGAAGGATATTTCTAATATCAAATGCTTTTGGTGTGGTGAGATGGAACATTATGCCACACAATGTCCTCTCAAAAATAAGGAAAAGGACAAGAAGCATGATCCTCATGTATTAGCTATGAAGATAGAGGAGAAGGAATTGGCGATTATTTCCCATATATATCCAGGAGAGCTTTGGGGTGATATAGAGTTGTAGTTCAGTAGAACTGCAGATTTGGTGGCATTCTTGAGGAGTCCACCACTCGGATCATCACCTTACTACAGGAGCCCAAATTAGAAGTAGTAGGATGTACGAGTGCTAGTTGGTGCAGAGGAGTATAGTTGTTATCAGCGGTATAGTTTGAGCAGTGCAGATCAGAGTTGGAAGCAGTGTAGAAAGGCACAGTGTAGAAGTCAGCATTAGCGCAAAGGCTTCAGAGGGACACCGTAGAGTCTAGCAGTAGTCAATTATTCATCACTGAGATGCAACATACTTGTCCAATTTTTGAATTTTTTTTAGTTGCAATGCAAAAGTAGCTTGGATAGGAGAATTCAAAGGGAGTTGTAGTACGATTTTATTGTTGACAGTGGCAGTGTCTGCAACAATAGAGATGCAGTGTTTGCGCGGAGTTGATGGGAAGTGTTTGAAATTAGTGTGTAGAGGGATATGTTTCAGAGTCAAAGCAGTAATCAAAGGGTGTATCGCTAGAGAATGTTCCATGCTAAGAGGGAGTGTTGATTTTAGGTAGCATCGAATGTGCTCTATGTATCAAAATTTATAGGGAGGCGTAGGCAATGTATTCCAGATAACATAGAAATCGTTTAGGGAAATTCCACCCAGATTGTATTTGATTAATGTAGAAATTTGAATAACTGTTATATTATTCTCCGAGATTATCCTGATCACACACTATTTGAGCTTCATGCATAATACATAATCTCTTCTACCATTGATCATTAATTGCAGAAATATAAACAATCGCATGCGCACATTAAAACCATAAACAATCACACATATAAACACAGTATTTATGGGAAAGCTTAAAGCTGAAAACCCCCAACTATCTGTATATTATATAATAGAGATCATGTAACAATCATTGTACAAAGCTTCTCACAAGCTCTCAGTACAATCTCCAATTGCTACACACTACACAAGCTCAGATCTAGCAAAACACATGCTCCAATCTTCTCCACCTATTAGCCTGCCTCTACTGCGCAATCCCTGATGAATATTGGCCCTGACTGAGTTCGAATCCACCTGGTATGCACTGCGCAATCCTCATTGGCATCTCCATCAATGTGTGGTGTAGACTCATGCACCAATATAGTCACACTTGCTCTTTCACCTACCTCTCCACTGGTCTCCACTGAAACTGTCCATGCACTGAAGTTAACTAATGTATTCTTTAGTTGATTTATGAGTTAATAATTAGTGAATTAATTAATAATTAATTCACACCACTCTCACTAGTGTATCAATCGGTTAGACTAGATACAACTAGCTCAACTATGTTTAACTGAGTTAAACTGAATACAACTCCACTAACTTCCTCAATCAACTCCACCAAACTCTGTCACATGAGTTCTAACTGAAGTATCCATGCAATAGCTCCACATAACCCTCGGGAATAGCGTAATTCCTTCTGTCAGCTCCTGTGCCACATCTGTGCACTTAACTGAAGTGCTCCAAGAGAATAAGATAATGTTTAGAGTCCAAATATTATTAAGAGCTAATAATATTCGACATATCTATTTTAGACTGGCAATCTAAAAATAGATTCCGCCCAGTATGTCTAAAAATAGAAGTCCATCTATTTTTTCCGACTTGACCAACCATCCACAAATAGCATCCTGCAACTCATAGAACATGATCCATATGTCTAAAAATAGACTTTGCGCCAAAAATAGCCTGCGGGCCCACTTAGTGAAGGCGACTTCTTTCCACTAATCTCATCATCTTGTTGCAATCTCAACACTCCCTCTCAACAAGATAAGGATTATCTGCCACCCCTATCCTGCCTCTGTGGTATTCGAATTTGCTCCTGGTGAGCGCCTTCGTCAAGATATCATCATCCTGATCCTCCGTGGGAATGTATGAAAGTAACATGATCTTCCGATGTAAACAATCTCTGATATGATGATACCGGATGTCAATGTGTTTAGATCTATCATGAAATAATGGATTAATCGAGAGTTTAATGCAACTCTGATTATCACAATAAATCACAGTAGGATCCAAGTGTGAACCGAACAACCCGACCAGGATCTTCCTCATCCATATAGCCTCGCATGTAGCCAAACTTGCTACCATATACTCGGCCTCTGCTGAACTGAGTGCCACGGATCTTTGCTTCCTGCTGTACCAAGAAACTGTTGTCGACTTGATACTGAAAATCCCTCCAGATGTGCTCTTTCTGTCCGTTGGGCTCCCTGCCCAATCTGCATCCATGAAGCCACATAGCCTCACCTCATCCGACTGTCTGTACCACAATCCATATCCCGATGTGCCTCTGAGATAATACTCAATACATGCTTCCCTAGCTTCCCAAAAGAGCTTGGTTAGCGTAACCATAGCTTGAGGTCCTGTTGTGCTATGTCGATCGTGTATTGGCTTGGATACCTGCAGCATTCCCACCAATAGAATGGCAGTGGCATCCACTACCTCGGCCGAAGTAGCATCCTCCTTCCTCCATCCACCAGGAATAGGAGTATCAACAGGCTTGCAGCCATGCATGTTGAACTTCTCCAGTATCTCCCGGGCATACTTACCCTGAGAAACAAACAGTCCATCACTGCATTGCCAAATTTCCAATCCCAGGAAATAATGAAGGAGGCCCAAGTCCTTCATCTCAAACTCCTTTGCAAGATCATCCTTGCATGAGTGTATCAAAAACTCATCACTTGTCAAAATCAAATCATCTACATAAAGTACAATGATTAGCAACTTACCCTCCACAATACGAGCACGGATTTAGATCCGCCTCACTCTTGGAGAATCTAAGTCCGGTGAAATAACTGTCTATCCGTGTGTACCAAGCACGAGGTGCTTGTTTCAACCCATACAACGCTCTCTTGAGCTTGCACACATGCGACTTGCTGCTGAAGATCTCGAAACCTTCGGGCTGCTCTATGTACACCTCCTCCTCAATGACTCCATTGAGGAATGCAGTCTTCACATCCATCTGATGGATGTGCCACCCCATCTGCGCTGAGAGAGCTAGGATCGTCCGTATGGAAGAATACCTTGCGGCAGGTGCAAAGGTCTCCTCATAATCGATCCCCTCGATACGGCAGAAAATCCTCGAGCAACAAATCTTGCCTTGTTCTTCTCCACACTCACGTCAGCCGCATGCTTCACTTTGTAGATCCATCGCGAACCCACCACTGATTTCCCCTCCGGTCTTGGGACAATCTCCCATGCACTGTTTCTGACAATCGAATCATACTCTTCTACCATGGCATCTACCCATGCGGGGTCCTCCACAGCTTCCTCGAAAGAGGATGGCTCTGTCACGACACATTTGCTCACAAGAGCCATGTATCCGATATACCGATCAGGTGATCACAATGTCTGCTTCTTCTTGGTTGGTGCTCTACAACCTTCTCTGCATCTTGAGCCGGTCGCTCAGCTTCTGTAGTGCGCTTGCGCCCTCTGATGGTTGGCGCTGCATGAGTGGTCTCTTCCACTCCATGAACTTCCTCTTGTGGCTGATCCACATTCTGAAGCTCATCCTTAGGAACTAATAGCTCCTCATCTGCATGCAAGTGTGGCTCCCTCTCAAGCGAACACTTCATGGCTTTCTCCTCCTGAAATTTGATATCCCATCGCACAATAGTCTTGCGACTGTCTGGAAAATACACACAATAGTTGTGGGGCGTATCAGTGTACCCCAAAAATATCCCAACCTCTGCGGTCGGCTCCAGCTTCTTCCTGGCATCCTTCATCATATGAATGTAAACAGGTGAACCAAAAATCCTCAAATGGGAAATATCAGGCTTCTTACCAGAAAATGCCTCGTCGGGTGTACTCATGCCAAGTATCTTGTGAGGAAAATGGTTCTACACATATACTGCAGTATTGCATGCCTCAGCCCACAAGTGTATGGGAAGGCCCTGATCATGGAACATCACCCGTGCAGCACCCACGATCGTTCTGTTCTTCCGCTCAGCAACCCCGTTTTGCTGTGGGTTATGAGGTGCTATGAGCTCTCTTCGAATTCCTTCTGCATTGCAAAAGTCCTTGAATTCGCCAGAGATGAATTCACCACCATTGTCGCTCCTAAGAGCCTTCACCTGCTTCCTCGATTCTTTCTCAACCAGTGCCTTGAACTCACAGAACTTTGAGTATGTCTCGCTCTTCTTCTGCATGAAGAAGATCCAACACTTACGAGAAAAATCATCAACAAATATCACATAATACCTGTGCTTTGCTGTCGAAGCTACTGAGAAAGGTCCACACATGTCTGTGTGAATTCTCTCAAGGATCGTCATGGCACGACTATCCTTCTCGTGAAAGGTGGCTTTCACAAATTTTCCCAAGGTACACCCCTTGCACTGATCTGACTGCGCAAGAGTGCCTTTAGGAAGCCCAGTAGAAATCTGCTGCAGTATCTTCAAAGCTCCATGGTGAAGGTGGCCCAATCTCCGGTGCCACAACTCGCCATCATCCAGGGTCCTGCTCTTTGCCTTTTGCCAGACTAACAACATAACCATCTACGTAATTGATAAGGTTCTTTCAGACACCTATCCTCTGGGTCTCACCAGTTGCCTTACTGCGCAGGAAAGCCTTTCCCTCACTAAAGACAACATCATATCCCTTGTCTTCTAACATCGCCACAGAGATAAGATTATTCTTCAATCCTGGAACATGCATCAGTTCCTTCAATACGAAGGGTTTACCAAACTCCCTCTCAAAGGAAATGGTACCGATACCAGTCGCACCGTATCTACCATCATCGCCCATCTCGATGTGCACTCCGAGATCTTTCTCATCCAGATCAGTAAACAAATCTCGATCTCTTTTCATGTGAAAAGACGCACCACTGTTTAGAAACCACACTGAACCCATCACACTTGAGACCAAGCATGCGATCAGCGAAAAATCCAGCTCAAACTGCGAGGCTAAGGCCTCTCCAGCTGCAGATCTAGCAGCTTGCTTATTTTACTTCTTCTGTGGACAATTTGTGGCATAATGTCTGTGTTGGTGACAGTGAAAGCACTTCACCTTGGACATGTCCTGCTTCTTGCCTTTTGCACCGGATTGAGAAGCTTTCTTGTTCTTCCCCTTATTTGCTTTGGCAGCCAAAGCGCAATTCTCTTCATCAGAGTCCCTTGATGAAAATCCATCCCTGGTACTTCACCTTATCTCCTCTTGCACAAGATCCGACCAAAGTCGTTCCCATCCTGGCAATTTCTCTCAACCATTGACAGAGTCCTGATAGGAATGCCAACTTTGTTAGGAATTTGGCTTCTGTGATCCATAGAATGTGTGTAATAATTTTCGGTAAAAATCACATAATGTACATTTATGTCAACGCGTTTCGAACCAACTAGTGTGGTTCATCATCAGGACAAGATGAGCAATCTGATCACGAACCAGCTTAAGTAGATCAAGACATCTCCAACTAGCTGTTGGAAAAAACGGCTAGTTTGACTAGAATAGAAAGAATTTTATTTTTAGTATTAATTCTATTATATTTTTAATTTTTAATTATATTCTTATTATAAATTCTATATAAATAAAAATCAATTATAAAATCCAATCCAATCAAAATTTTTAGTAATTCATAAATGGCAACAATTAAAAAAAAAAAAATCACAATTCATATATAGAAATAATTTAAAATCATAATTCTAATAAAAACAAGAATTTCTATTTAAAAAAAAATAAAAATAAATAAATAAATAAATAAAAATAAAAAAATCTTATAAAATGACAATTTGCAAAATTAATCAATTAAGATTACTAAAGAGGTAAGTTTCCCAATTAAAAATAAAAATAGAAATAAAATACAACAAAATAAAAATATAATAATAATAAAAATAAAATAAAAATTAAAAAATAAATAAAAATAAAAATAAAATAAAATAAGAATAAGAATAAGAATAAAAGTAAATTAATTAATTAATTAATTAAAAATAAATAAATATAAATATAAATAAATAAACAAAAATTAATCAAATAACCATATAAAAATAAATAAATAAATAAATAAATTAAAAAATAAATAAATAAATAAATAATAATAATAATAATAATAAAATAAAAAATAAAAAATAAAAAATAAAAATAAAAATAAAATTAAAAATAAAAATTAAATAAATTAATTAATTAAAAAAAAAAAAAAAAAAAAAATTAATAAATAAATAAATAGATAAAAATAAAAATAAAAATAAAAATAAATAAAATAATAAAAATAATAATAATAAATATATAGATCAATAAAATAAAAATAAAATCCAAATATAAATTAAAAACAAAAATACTAATCATAACCAAATTAATAAAAAGAGCATACATCTGGAGAGAGGAATCAAGATCGAGATAAGAACAAATCTCGATCTTGATTCCTCTCTCCAGATGTATGCTCTTTTTATTAATTTGGTTATGATTAGTATTTTTGTTTTTAATTTATATTTGGATTTTATTTTTATTTTATTGATCTATATATTTATTATTATTATTTTTATTATTTTATTTATTTTTATTTTTATTTTTATTTTTATCTATTTATTTATTTATTAATTTTTTTTATTAAATAATTTTTTTTTTTTTTTTAATTAATTAATTTATTTAATTTTTTTTTTTTATTTTTTTTTTTATTTTTATTTTTTATTTTTTATTTTTATTTCTATTTTATTATTATTATTATTATTTATTTATTTTTTTTTTTAATTAATTAATTAATTTATTTATTTTTTATATGGTTATTTGATTAATTTTTGTTTATTTATTTATATTTATATTTATTTATTTTTAATTAATTAATTAATTAATTTACTTTTATTCTTATTCTTATTCTTATTTTATTTTATTTTTATTTTTATTTATTTTTTAATTTTTATTTTATTTTTATTATTATTATATTTTTATTTTGTTGTATTTTATTTCTATTTTTATTTTTAATTGGGAAACTTACCTCTTTAGTAATCTTAATTGATTAATTTTGCAAATTGTCATTTTATAAGATTTTTTTTTTTTTTTTTTTTTTAGAAATTCTTGTTTTTATTAGAATTATGATTTTAAATTATTTCTATATATGAATTGTGATTTTTTTTTAATTTTTTTTTTAATTGTTGCCATTTATGAATTACTAAAAATTTTGATTGGATTGGATTTTATAATTGATTTTTATTTATATAGAATTTATAATAAGAATATAATTAAAAATTAAAAATATAATAGAATTAATACTAAAAAGAAAATTCTTTCTATTCTAGTCAAACTAGCCGTTTTTTCCAACAGCTAGTTGGAGATGTCCTGATCTACTTAAGCTGGTTCGTGATCAGATTGCTCATCTTGTCCTGATGATGAACCACACTAGTTGGTTCGAAACGCGTCGACATAAATGTACATTAAGGAATGCCAACTCTTCGGAAGCCCAAGGAGAGCCAAGCTCACCAATTCCTCATCATCTACAGTCACCCCCACACTTCCCAGCTCATCCCTGCATTGGGTGAACTTTGTGAGGTACTTGGGCATATTGTCGCCTTTCTCCATCTTTATGTTTCTGGGTTTATCCTTGAGCACCAACTTCCTCTGGTCGCTCTTGCTTTGGAATAAATCTGTCAAGGCTTTCCACATCAAGAATGGAGAAGCCTTACCATGAAGGATGGACACTATGTGATCCTTCACGCCCTCCAACAGAATCCTTCGACACTTTGCTATCTTCTTTTGCCATGCGTCAAGTACAACAACATCAGTAGAAGTAGGCTTTGGAATTGCTGCATCTATGAAATCCTTCAACCCATTGTCATCTAGCACCGCCTCCATCCTATCCTTCCATGCAATATAATTTGAGCTGCCCTCAAGGGCATACTCCAATCGCAATCCGTTGAAAGACATCTCAACTTCGACACTAAGAAAACACTGTTGCAAATTCAAATTCCACCAGCACAAAACTCAACCGCTTCAATGTCTTGCAATTGCTCCAATGATCAATATCGCTCCGATACCGTGTAGAAATTTGAATAATTGTTATATTATTCACTGAGATTATCCTGTTCACACACTATTTGAGCTTCATGCATAATACATAATCTCTTCTACCATTGATCATTAATTGCGGAAATATAAACAATCGCATGCGCACATTAAAACCATAAACAATCACATATATAAACACAGTATTTATGGGAAAACTTAAAGCTGAAAACCCCCAACTATCTGTATATTATATAATAGAGATCATGTAACAATCATTGTACAAAGCTTCTCACAAGCTCTCAGTACAATCTCCAATTGCTACAGACTACATAAGCTCAGATCTAGTAAAACACATGCTCCAATCTTCTCCACCTATTAGCCTACCTCTACTGCGCAATCCCTGATGAATATTGGCCCTAACTGAGTTCGAATCCACCTGGTATGCACTGCGCGATCCTCATTGGCATCTCCATCAATGTGTGGTGCAAACTCATGCACCAATATAGTCACAACTGATAGTAACACTTGCTATTTCACCTACCTCTCCACTGGTCTCCACTGAAACTGTCCATGCACTGAAGTTAACTGATGTATTCTTTAGTTGATTTATGAGTTAATAATTAGTGAATTAATTAATAATTAATTCACACCACTCTCACTATTGTATCAATTAGTTAGACTAGATACAACTAGCTCAACTATGTTTAACTGAGTTAAACTGAATACAACTCCACTAACTTCCTCAATCAACCCCACCAAACTCTGTCACATGAGTTCTAACTGAAGTCTCCATGCAATAGCTCCACTTAACCCTCAGGAATAGCGTAATTCCTTTTGTCAGTTGTTGTGCCACATTTGTGCACTTAACTGAAGTGCTCCAAGAGGATAAGATAATGTTTAGAGTCCAAATATTATTAAGAGTTAATAATATTCGACATATCTATTTTTAGACTGGCAATCTAAAAATAGATTCCGCCCAGTATGTCTAAAAATAGAAGTCCATATATTTTTTCCGACTTGACCAACCATGCACAAATAGCATCCTGCAACTCATAGAACATGATCCATATGTCTAAAAATAGACATAGTCTAAAAATAGACTTTGCGCCAAAAATAGCCTGCGAGCCCACTTAGTGAAGGTGACTTCTTTCCACTAAACTCATCATCTGGTTGCATTCTCAACAATTAAAATAATTAATTCTTTTTAAAGGGACCCTAAGTATAAACTTAGAAAAAGAAAATAATTAAAGGGACTCAATAGAATATGGGCTTGAATGTTCTAGAAAATGTGTATCAAGTCAAAATTTAATCTTATCCATTTATTATAGATCTAATCTGGGTCGTTGAAGTTTCAATGAGAAGACTATAGGAATGGCTTGAAGGGTCATTTGGAAATTACATTGACACAAGACGGTGAAAGAATCAGGAGATTAATTTCTTTATTGAGCAGTGCTCAAGGAGAAATATCTATCGAGAGATCTTCTGCAAAGAAGGGAAGTAACTCTGGTTGGAATCATTCTTGATCCTGAGAGTGCATAACAGAAGAGACAGTGAGAGAAAGTGACGCAAAGCCTACACAATCATTGCACACAGCCTGAAGGGAAGTCATATTTTTGCGGAGGAGACAACATTGGGCCAGTGCCCATATCCTTGAGAGATTTTTTGGAGGCGAAAAGGCCTAAATTTCTAGCCAGCACAGAAATCAACACAGAGACAAATGGAATTCGTAGTTGTGATGAAAATAATATGTAGAGTGATGCATTCATTGCACAAAGGAAACTCAAGGAAGTTCGTTTTGGGTGTTGATCAGTGTCGGGTTCCTTTGGAGGAGTGAGGTTTTTCTGCTGGCTAGAAACTGAGGCCTTCTAGCCTCCGAAAAATCTTTCTGGGATATGGCACTAGCACGACATTGTCTCCTCAGCAAAAATATGACTTCCCTTCAAGCTCTGCACAGTGATTGTGTAGGCTTTGCGTCACTGTCTCTGCGCTACCTCTTTGGATCTCACTATCTCTTTTGATATGCACTCTTTGACTCAGGAGTGCTTCCAACCAGAATTAATGCCCCTCTTTGTGGAATATCTCTCGATCAATATTTCTCCCTGAGCACTACTCAATAAAGAAATTGATCTCTTGATCCTTTCATTGTCTTGTGTCAATGTAATTTCTAAATGACCCTTCAAGCCATTCTTATATTCTTCTCGTTTAAACTTCAACGACCTACTTTAGATCTCTAATAAATGGCTAAGATTAACTGTTGACTTGATCCACCTTTTCTATAACATTCACACCCATATTATATTAATTCACTTTAATTATTTTCTTTTCCTACGTTTAGACTTAAGGTCCCTTTAAAAATAATTAATTATTTTAATAAATTACAATCCGGGTGGAATTCGCCAAACGATTTTTGGGTTATCTGGAATACATGTTCCTATTTATCCCTACAAATTTTTAGACTTAGATAACATCTGATTCTACCTCAAATAAACAGGGATAAATATCAATCGAGAGATCTTTTGCGCAGAGGGGCAGTAATTCCGATTGGAAGCATTCCTAAGTCAGAGAGTGTATAACATAAGAGACACTAAGAGCCACATATGCAAGGTAGATCCAGTGATGCAGATAATGTACATTCATTACGCAGAGCCTGAAGGGAAGTCATATTTTTTATGAGGGGACAACGTTGGGCTAGTGCTACATCCTAGAGAGATTTTTCGAAGGCCAGAAGGCCTCAGTTTCTAGCCAGCAAAGAAACTAGTGTAGAGACAAAGGGAAGTTGTAGTTGTGATGCAAATATTGTGCAGAGAGACGCAGTCACTGTGCAGAGGAAATTCAGGGTAGTTCATTTTGGGTGTTGATCAGTGTCGGGATCATGTGGAGTAGTGAGGTTTGCCTCAAAAGATCTTTCTTGCCATTTTCTCTACACGATTTTACATATCTGTCAATCATAGACTTGTACTCAGAAATAATTACTGTGTAATAATATAAACCCTCAGCTATTGCATCGGTATTCTTGCATTGGGTTTTTCTAGGGACATTGGTCTAAAAATAATTGTATCAGATGTGTGTATAATCTATTCTTATTCCATTTTGTTTCTGCTCTTATGTTTTTCCGCAGCTTATTTAGTGAAATTTTCATTTTGTTTAATTCGATGTTTTCATAGCAATAAGCTGAATAATTCATTAATCAGTTAGAAGAAATAATTCTAGTTGCTACAATATAATTCCATATTTGAAGAATTTCCACAATTTATCCTTTAATGTTGCTAGAAACAATCTCAAATTTTAGTGTTTAAGTAACCATAAGATCTACAAAGTATTTCAAATTCAAATACAAATGGTTTTGGATCCTTTGACCTCATACCATGGAATTTGGGAAGGAAATATGGAGGGATTTTCTTCATTTGAACATTGATTCAATATCTTGAATGGGAAATCCAAGAGGATCTTACTCATTGTCATCATCTACATCCATTATTCTACCTTCTTTGCGACCTCTTCTTCTTCTACCTGCAAAATCGAATGGTGATGTGGTTCTTACTACACCACGTGATCAAGTTGGGCAAGTTGTGGTATTGAAGAAATGTATATTGTTTCATAAAAAATACTACAATTATGGATGTATATTATTTCATAAATAATATTACAATTTTTTTCTCTTGGGGAAAAATCTATTATATTTAATGGATAGAAAATTTTATTCCATTATAAAATATATTATACTTTTTATATATTGTTAAATTTAAAATTTTATAATAATAATTACCTAAAATTCAATATATTATGACTTGGTGAGGAAAATTAAATACAAAACCAATATAGATTCATCTTAACCCAGGACCTATGAAGCCCTGAGAGAGGGATTTAGTCTTTCAAGGTGCAAACTTCTTTAAGTGTACAAAACTTGAAAAAGTGTTTTTGTTGTAGCCACTATAACCACCCTCCAAAAATTTTGGCTTCAACTAATTTTGGATACCCTATGAACCTCTTGAGAGATCATGTCCTCACAATAGCCTAAGTGTTTAAAGTCGTCAATTTTTTTCTTGAAAATTTCTAAGTTAAGGTGCACTTGCTAGTCACAATGCCAACACACTTTTTGTGCATAGCCCAATGTGACCATATTGGCACTAGGTCACATCTCAAAATGTGATTGGGGTTGCATGTGTGAGCCATTTATATATACAAACTGACCCCAATTATTTCAATTCACAGTTTCATTTATCTTTGGTGGTCCGCACAGATTTCAAGCATAAGGCCCCTCCCTATTCTTCCAATCTGTGATGGCGCCATGCACTAGTTCTAGGTAAGTCTCGTTTTATTGCACCCTATTTTCATGATTTTTTCTGTTTCAATTCTTCACTCTTTACCATATGCATCTCTTCGTATTTTTTGACTCTTTTTATTCATTTCAATGGTCAAACATGTATTTCTTTGTGTGTAAAAGTGTTATTTTTAGTTGATTGCCTTGCGTTCTCTGAGTATCTATATTTGCCCACCCTTGGTCAAATTTTGGAATTCTTGTCGCATGGACATGTGTTAACACTTTAACATCCCTTTACTTTCTTCGCAGACCCTGCTAACACTTAAACACATGCTCAGATCTTCAGGTGGCGCACCCACACAACATAGAAACATAACCTTACAAACACTTCCTATAGAATATGTGATTGTGCCCATGATAAACCTCCTTCTGACTCATCACACCAATGCTAAAATTAATATTAGCCAAAAACACTAGTCCTAGAAAGCACGAAAACACTATGCCTTGAGTTTTCATTATTTGGGCCGCGCATCTTCATGATCTGGATCTAGTCCAAATTCCTTTGTTGTCACAAACCATGCCTGGACTAAGAATATTTGTTTTCAACCTCATGCTAGTGCATCATGTGCTTCTAGTATTTAGATCAACCAACCCTTACCTCTAACCTACACACTCACATCATGTTCACTCTCTAAACTAATGTGATCATGCTATGCATATCTAGTCCTTAATCCGAACTACCTTTTTCTCTATATTATTCTCACACACCAAGCCTAGCACATTATATTTCTACAGCAAGAATTACACACACAAGAAAATATATACAATATGTTTTTTATTTACCTAATTCTGTATCTTACCATGAATGATTTTGAGTTTCCAGGTACAAAATATCTCCAGTGTATTAGTTTATCATCCTCAACTAAATCCATGCCTCTCGTTACAAGAAAAGGGCCCATAAAAGATACAATTGAGAGAAACATCAAGGGTGTATTCTATAATTTGAAACCACTAGTACAAATATTTAAGGACATCGAATGTTTCATCGACAAGTCTATGAATTTGTCCCGGAAAAAAATATTCAAATACTTCGCCCAAAACATGATTCGAGAAGATGAATAATACATAGAGGTATATAATAACATTAAGCATTTTAGGTTTCATATGATCGCTTGCCACTACCCAATGGTACCTTTTCTAGAGACAATTAGGTGGATTCTACAACACATTGATCCTCAAAACATGATCGTGATAAATTCAAAAGGAGTACAAGACACATATCAGGCTCATGATATTCATATGTACTACAAGCTCTCAAATCTAGAAGAATACCTCAATACAAGATTTATTGCTGGTTTTAGAAAAAATACGAAGGATGTCCTCAAAACTTAGTGGTAGGAGCCAAGTAAATTTCATCAAAAGCTTGATGGTATTTACAGAACGAAGATAATAAAGAAATTGTACCAATACTTAATGGCCATGTATTGAAGACTATATGGACGCGAGAATGTCAAGTTCTTTGAGGAAAAATGGGTCTATATGTTGCACCCATTCACTACTAAGGGAATTGTTTTCAATTGGTTGAATATCATTGTGCAATCACTGCAAAAGTCTGTTACAAAAGTAAACAATGTGTCAGAAGGAAAACAACCAAATTCTACGTATCCATATCTTCTAGATAGTATATGCGGCATGAACGAATTCCTAGGTTTGGTTTGGTGATGGGCTTATACTAAAGAGAGACCTCTAGTGCATATATATTGCAAAATACTTTGGGAAACTAGTTACAGGGTAGTGTATGTTAGGATAGCTAAACTCTTTATATCATTATTATATCAAATGATACTTAGAACCAAGGAACCATGCATGATAAATCATGCAAGGGAAGCTCTGGAAAACATTTCTTACTGGTTTTCATCTCTTTAGCGAACATTTATTAGATTCTTGGAGCATATAAAATTCCACATATCAAGCCTTTGTTTATGACATATAAGGTTATTATTCAAGAGGTGAGCTATTAAATTTCCACTGGATTGTCTAGATCATTATAAAGGTCGAAGAAATCTCCATGGCCCATATTTCCTCTGTGAATAGGATCATATAATCTCAAGAGCTTGAAGGCAACAAAAGAGGAAATAGCAGAACTAAAGCATCTGGAGTTCAATGAGATGGGATATCACTGGTATGATGCCAGAGGCATAGCTTCGTAACATTGTTCCAAGATAAGGTATATGTGGTAATATACCTCAAGCTCTTAGAAAGATAAGGAGAAAATCAAGAATCACTAAAATTCCCCTAGAGTAGTTGGAATAGACAGAGAAGCAAGTCCTTCAAACAAAGAAAATGTTTTAGATGAGACAGAGGGAGGGAACCAAGAGGAGATATACGTCTAAGGATATCCTGAAATGAAAAGAAAACAGGAGTAGGAGGTTGCATAAGGAAGAAGTAAAAATTATAAATCCAATAAAGATACTAAAGGTGAAATTGAAGAGGAAAGAAGAGAAATGAGTGCAAAGAAGATAAAAGGAAGAGATAAGAGTAAGAAGAAAGGAAAAAAATAAGAAAAACAAAAGTTTGAACAAGAGGCCATGGGGAAGATAAAAGAAAAATGAATAAAAAGAGAGAATAAGAAGCTTTGAAGAAACAACAAGATGAAATCAAGTAGAAGAAGAAAGGGGAGGAAGAAAAAATATGGTTGTATCTTAAAGAAGAGAGGAGGAAGAAACAAGAAGAAGAAAAATTGGCAAAGAAATTAGAAGAAGAACTAATAACTCTTGGGATAGATGATGAGCAAGAAGAGGAGAATCAATCAAAGTAATTTCTTCTCATAAGAGGAATAATTTCTTCTAGTGTCATTCAGCGTCTCACTGAAATATGCCACAGGCCTATCATCCTGACTCAACACAGCTCCAATGGCCTCTCCACTGGCATCACATTTTACTTGAAATGGTTTTGTAAAATCAGGCAGAATCAAAATAGGCTTCTCAATTATCTTTTGCTTCAAAATCTTAAGATTTCTTTAGAATCAAAGGATGTCTTCCATATGTTCTAACATAGAGATTTTGGAGATTTCAATACTTGAGGAACTTAGGCAATTGGAAGACATAATGAAGGGCATGCCATTACCATTACAAGGACATAAATCAAACCCAATGTTTGCAATGTTGTTAAATGTGTCTAGAATGTAATTGTTACTTTCTACACTATCATCATTAAGAGAATTGTTATCCAATTGTCCAACCAATTTTTGGCGACTCGCTTTGTTAACCCTTGGAATGTTTTTTCCTATCAATATTTGAAAAAACTCTTCCATATTAAGAAATAGAAAACATATATACATGGAAAACTATTATATATATAAAATAAATGTTATATTTGAATTCAAATTGAAGATTACAAAATGCTATAAATGAAACCAAATTGGTGAGTGTAGATACCATCTTGGATCCACTTTCACTATGTATTCGTAGCCAAGAGAGATCAAATCTCTCCCAATCTGTAGCCTAGAGAAATCAAATCTCTTTTCACTCTAATTGACAGATCCAAAATTAAAATAAATCTACATTGATATACAATCTCATCTCGATAAACTATCAATATATAACCTAAATTATAACCTTATGTAAAAATGTAAAAACCACAAAGCCACAAAAACAACGAAACCAAAAGATGCAGTTCCAATACCAATACTATTAACATTTAATCAATGAACCTTCTAAAAGAGTTCAAAAATAACAAACAAATTGTACCATTTATATATTTATATATCGATGAAGCTCTATTATGCATAGAAATGGTGAGATGATGTTCACCATCAATGACTTCAAAAAGTCAAGAGTTTAATAAAGAAAAATGAAGATTTGAAAGTCAAAAGTTTGTCAAGCAAAACATAATACACAAAACAAAGATGAAGGGCCAACAATTTCAATGAATCGCAAGAAAATTAATCCATACAAAATACAAAAAACAAATAAAAGAAGCCCCATCTATAGTGGTAAGTAAGGAAGCATTCCACCCAAAGAACCAGCCCCAGACTGCGACGTTCTAGGCAATGAAGACTGCCCGAGCTGGGAACTCTGATATGCATTCAAACCTTGTAGAGCAGCTGCGTGGGACCCATAAACCCCAAGAACACCGGGATTAACACTGCCAGCACCGCCATGCTGAAACCCATAGGTCCCCATCCTCGGGTGAACTCCATACGACCCTACGGATCCAATTGAGCTCTGAACAGATGGATTGAATAACGATGCCAAAGCAGGATTAGTGGACGTAGAAAGCGAGTGATTCAGCCCAGGAAGACTCTGGTTCTGGCCAGCCAAAATAGCATTAACCGCCTGAATGAACCGGGCATCACCGCCCTGATTAAAAGTCAATGAGCTTCCAAGAACACCGTGTGCTGCAGGGGCGGATCCCAGTATCGAACCGGCACCGTGGGTCAGCGCAAGGTCATTGGGGTTTAGAGGGCCAGTAACAGGGGGATGCGTGTTCCTCTTCTTGGTACCCTCTGCTGCTCGCTTGCAGCTCATGGAATGACCTTCTATACTTTTGTTCGGCTCCTCCAAAACCTTCTTAGCACCCTCAACAGTCTTGTAAATGAAAAGCGCAAAGCCTCTGGACTTTCCAGTCTGTTTATCAAACCCTAAGGGCCCTTCCTCGACTTGGCCGTATTTCGAAAAAAAGTTCAGCAATTTCTCCGCCGGCATATCAGCCGGAACGTTGCTCACATAGATTTTCCGCCCAGTGGTCTCGGTGGATGGGTGCGCTGGCGCCAGGCCAGCGGACGCCATTTGGCAAGCAGTCATCCTGCTATCGATTTTCTTTCTGGGCTCCTGCACGGCTTTCTGCGCACCTTCGATGTGCTTAAAGGTCACGAATCCGTAACATTTGGATTTCCCAGTGCCCTTGTCCATGATGACACTGCATTCCTCCAGCTCGCCGTATTGGGAGAAAACGGACTTCAAAGCCTCCGTCGTAGTGTCCCGGTCGAGGGCATGGACGAAGATTTTTCTGCGAGCTGGATCCTTGTCAGCGAGTTTTCGAATATTTTCTAGAAGCTGCGGGTCTTTCTTGGCGTTCTCAGAGATTATGTCCATCAGCTGCTCCTTGCTGAAAGGCTCCAACAGTTTCTTCAAGTCTTCTTCGTCTTCCTCGACTTCGACTTCGACTTCGACTTCGGCTTCGCTGCTACCATCGGATTCAGACTTTTCACTTTCTTCATCTTTCTTTTTGACGGCGTCTATATCTTCTGGTGCTTCTTCTTCCACCTCCACCTTCCTCTTCTTCGCCATTGTCGCCCTCGCTCAAGCTGTTTAGCTTCCTCAACCTGTCACTCTTTGGAAGAACAATTCAAACCCTACAAACCTAAGAATATCTATAAATTCCTGACCGAGTACGTCTAGCCACAGTATCCACTGCCTTTTATAATGAATTTTTACACCCGCCACACACACATATGTCGGCTTACAATGATTGGTTATTAAATTAAAATAAATGACAAGCAAAATTATACCGTGACCGTGACCATTCCTATAGTGTGGTCATGTAACAAGAAGATATGAAAAGGGTTTGAGAAACTTTTAGTCGTAGGGATCACTCAAAGTTATGAAGAAGAATAAGCTTTAATAGCAATAAAGGCCTACAAAAACAACCTTCTTCCAATGACATTCAACGTTTCACTCACCACGGCATATATCAAGATTTCATACTTCCAAATTCCATAGGGAATTTGCTTTTCTTTTTTCTTTTTTGTTTTTGGTTTAGTTTCTCCTTTTTTTTGTTTTTGGTTTAGTTTAATTTGTGTTTTACTCTTTTCAGCTCTACAATTATTTGGAAACATTTTTATATTATAATACTTGGAATAATGGAGAAATGTAGAATTCTCCATATTATTCTATTACTAGTGATCTATATTGTGACCAGTTAGATTGGATTCTATTTTTAAAGAATATGTTCAATTCATCAACAGATTTCTAATCTTATTTATGTATGAATGATTTGGTCAATGAATAGAAGTGTCTTCTTCACGTCTTTAGATATGCTTATTTCCTCCATTTTTTGTTTCTCCTTAATTTTAAATTGGTATCAAAGTTAAATTTGTTTATCGTTAATTAATTTTTTGTCGACTGTTATTAAATTGGTTTGTGAGCTGCCATAACCACCATAAATTTTATTAGTCATCATTCATGAAATGTTGTGAGGAATTGATCCTTTGCAAGAACCACCTCGCATTCCAAGTCGAATTTGTCATTGTCGTCGGGGCCTTGTTCATTGTGGTGGTCGAGGGGGTCGTGGGTGCGAGCAATCCAGACATCGTTTCCATCCTTTTCTTCGCATTTTATTCAGCGCGATCGTGCATGTGAACATCATCCTATTGTTCATATTGATCTGAATCCTCATCAGATTCGACCTTTGGACTAATATAGTTGTTGCATACCATGTGTATGATTTTTGGAGCTGTTAAGTAAGGTTTGTTTCCTGAGATTTGAAAGAGGGAGCATTCTTCGATTATCTATTCGACTTGTGAATGATCTGATCCTAGCACCATTACCGCTCGAATTGGACTCTCAAACTAGAGGGTTCAAGTTCAAACACTAGATCGTGCGCATAAGCACACCCTGGAACGACGTTATTACAAAATATCTTGTTATGAGTCGAGCTTAAGGCTCTTGATTCTTGTTTGAATATGTCTTTATTCTTTTATTTATTATCACTCATACTTATACCTAGTCGTTACTCTAATAACCATTTTCAGTAGAGTAAATTTTGAGACAGACACTGGTGACTAGACGTAATGCACAAGTAGAAGGTTTTGAAGGAGTACATGTTCCATATCTATTATATTTTCTAGTTCTTGTCAACGTGCATCAAAATGGGTTGTTTTGATTGAATAGATAATCAAACATCATGTCTATCTAACAACAAGCGGTTACAATCAACAAGAGCTTTGTGATTTAAGCATTCTGTAATTTTTTAGATGTCAGCATTTATAGTACTAGGAGTTGTTGGTTACTTGCACCTTTAATTTGTTGGATGTACACAAGTATGTGTGATTTAATCATATTAATGAGCTCATTTTTAATATGATGAAATATGTTCTCAACTAGTCCGTTGGAAGTAGTCATCTTATTTTGTTTGGCCACATATCCTCTTGTGTTTTTCCATGATTGTGTCAATCGTTGCAAAGAAATACAATAGGCAGACTAGATCAGTGGGGTATAAAGTGTCTAAGTAGATTGGCGTTACACATTTCTGAGTGTCTGCACATTCTTTAGGAGTGTCAAAATGTTACTGGTGGCGTCCTCTTCCTATGAAGGACGAAGAACTTGTGCACTGAGGAAGTGGAGTGTTAGAAAGAAAAATATATGCATTGTGATTGTTGAATCAACAATTCTTTGTGATCTTATTGGTGGATGTGAGTAGTGATGGGTCAACAAAGGAGATTGAAACAGTATTGAAGAAAACAGTCTCGATTAAAACTGTGTGTGTGTGTGATCCATAGGTTAGTGTGATGATTTATGACACATAGGCTAGTGATGTTAGAAATTGTGGTGCACAGTCTTGAAATTGTGAATTAGGATCTTGCATCATACCTGGTTGACTAGGTTGCCATGGTCTTCTTCGAGCTACATAACACACTTTCTTTGGTGTTTTATTTTTTCCACTGTCTTCCTGGTAACTTCCTTCGAACATGGTAATGATAGGAAATATTTAGTAGCATGTGATCCTCAACACATAACACAAACTTTAACATCCTCTTTTTTCTCATTTTTTTTAACACATCTATTCATTCACTTAGATTGCTAAAAAATTATGTTTTAAAGTGATCAAGAAAATTTCGAAGTTCATCTTGACTTGTCGATCTCGATGTTGGTTTACTTACTCTTTCCATTCCTCTTGATATGCGCTTGCATATTTCACAAATTTCTTCAAATGATAATTGGTATACATCACCTATACTCATTAGATAAAGGATATAATTCTAGTCATCTATAATTATTCTAAGTAAGAGGGTTTTTAATGTGTCAAATCCTAAATGATGTATTTTTTCTCTCTTAACATTACACATGAGTCTCTCTATTAGATTCTCAAGTCTCTCAGTTTATTTTTTATTCATTCTAAATATTTCATCTTTAACATCATGATATTTATATTTTTCTAGAAATATCCTTTGCATTTCATTCCATGGTCTTATTGGATTATTCCCTAAACTCATGAACAATTTAAGAGAATTACATTGATTTGAGGTAGCCTTGGATGTGTTGTAAGTCTCAAAATTTGTAGGGAAGATTAAGCACGTGTATTCTAGATAATCCATAAATATTTTGGGGAAATTCCACCCGGGTCATATTTTATTAAAATAATTAATTATTTTTAAAGGGACCCTAAGTCTAAAATTAGGAAAATAAAATAATTAAAGTGAATTAATAGAATATGGGTGTGAATGTTCTAGAAAAGTTAGATCAATTCAAAAGTTAATCTTAGTCATCAATTAGAGATCTAATCTGGGCTATTGAAGTTTCAACGAGAACACTATAAGAATGGCTTCAAGGGTCATTTAGAAATTACATCGACACAAGACGGTGAAAGGATGAAGAGATTTATTTCTTTAGTGAGAATTTATCAAGGATAAATATCGATCGAGAGATATTTTGCAGAGAGGCGCAGTAATTCTAGTTGGAAGTATTCATGAGTCGAAGAGTGCATAGCAAAAGAGGCAGTGAGAGCCACAGAGGCAATCTACATATAGTGAGGCAGATCCTACGCAGTCATTGTGCAGAGCCTTAAGGGACGTCGAATTTTTGCTGAGGAGACAATGTTGGGCCAGAGCCAGATCTCGAAGAGATTTTCTGGAGGCCAGAATACCTTAGCTTCTAGCCAGCAGAGAAAGCACTGTAGAGACAGAGGGAAGTTGTAGTTGTGACGTAGATACTGCATAGAGTGGCGTAGTCATTAAGCAGAGGCAGTGTAGGGAAATTCGTTTTGGGTGTTCCTCAGTGTTCGGTTCCCATGGAGGAGTGAGGTTTGTCTCACAAGATATTTCTTGTCAGTTTCTCTACATGATTTGACATATTTTTCAATCATAGACTTTTCCTCATAAATAATTACTGTAGAACAATATAAACCCTTGGTTGTTGCACCGGCTTTCCCGCATTGGGTTTTTTCGGGGACATTGGTCCAAAAATAATTGTGTTAGATGTGTGTATGATCTATTCTTATTCATCCTTTTTTCCGTACTTGTATTTTTCCGCAGTTTATTTAGTGAAGGTTTCATTGTGTTTAATTCGATGTTTTCGTAGAAATAAACTAAATAAATAATTTATTAGTTAGAAGAATTAATACGAGTTGCTGCAATAGGATTCAAGATTTGAAGAATTTTCACATGGTATCATAGCTTGTTTAAGTTGAGTGCGGGACAAACAGAAGAATAGATCCAACAAATACAGTGTTGGTGAAGTCAGGATAAAAGAGTTGCGTAAGGAGCATATCGATCTCCAACAGTATTACACAGTCCAAGCTAGGCGAGCTAGTTGCTGCAACGAAATCTCTCTCTTAGTGAGCCGACATAGAGGTGGTATTTTCAATATTTTAGTTTGTCCAAGGCAGAGGGAGCAACGTAGCAGATGACTGCAGATAAATAGCTGGAGGGACGTAGTTTGTTTTGTAGGAGTGATTTTTGGTGCATAAGCGTCAGAAGAGTAGTTGAAGACACTTTTTGGGGATTTCTAACCTCTCAAATTTTCTTTCCCAAGAAACTCAGATTTCCCGTGCAGAAGCACCAAAGTTTGTGGGTTACTCGAGTAGGGAGTGTGTAAAGCTAGTTGCACAGAGGGTTAGAGGCAGTAAGTCGATAGTAATTAGGTGAAATGGCCACCAATGGATTGCGTGACCAGGACCAGTTGGAGGGTGTCTCCAACTACATAATCTGGAAGGCAAGGATGTCTTTCCTTCTAGATGAACATGACCTCAAGCACTTTATCAACATTACTCAAGTTGAATAAGTAGATGTCGCACCATTAATATCCTTCAAGAAGAACATGGCTAAATCCAAGCAGTCGATCCTCGATGGAGTGAAGGATCATGTTGTTTCATACATTTCTAGAAAAGGGACATCCAAGGAGATGTGTGATGCGTTGACCACGTTATATCAGGGGTCTTTCTAGCATAGGAGGATGGTTTCGGAGGAGAAGATGCATGCCAACATGGTGCAAAATGGAGAGTGCATTGATCCATTCCTGTCTAGACTTCAGGAGAACCAAGATCAGTTGGGCATTGTGGGAAAATCTCCTCAGACCATAGAGATAGTCAAAATTGCCTTGGATTTTGTGTGTGAAGACTATTAGGTCTCTTTCTAGAGCATCCTGGGTAGAGAGAAGCTATCAGACTGGGAAGTGATGTGGGAATCTCTTCAACAAGAAGAGATGATGAGAGATGTACACAAGTGCAAACTTGATGGAAATAGAAGCAGTGGGTCGAAGCCCAAGAAGAAGGAGGAGGAGAATACAACCCTTGCATCAAAGGGATAGTAGGAGTAGTGTAGGAGAAAGAAGGTTATTTATAAGATCAATTTCTTCTAGTGTGGCAAGATGGGACATTATGCCACACAATGTCCTATCAGAAAGAAGGACAAGGACAAGAGCATGATCCTCAAGTGGCAGCTACGAATATAAACGAGCAGGAATTCATGATGATTTCCCATATATTTCCAGGAGAGCGTTGGGGTGATCTGGAGTTGTAGTTTAGTATAACTATAGATTTGGAGGGATCCTTGAGGAGTCCACCTTTCGTATCATCACCTTTCTACGAGAGCCCAAATTAGAAGTAGTAGGATGGAGTGCAGTAGTTAGCAGCGACAGAGTCTAAGCAGTGTAGAGTAGAGTTGGAAGCAATGCAGAAAGGCACAGTACAAAAGTCAGTAGTAGTGCAAAAGCTTCAAAGGGACAACGCAAAGGCTAGAAGTAATCAAATCTTCATCGCTGAGATGCATCATACTTGTCTTTAATTTTGGACGTTTTTTAAGTTACAATAAGCAACTACGATGGAGTATAAAAGCAACACGGATGAGAGAATTCAAATGGAGTTGTAGTAAGGATTTAGTGTTGGCAGTGGTAGTGTTAGAAACAGTAGATATGTAGTGTTTGCACAAAGTTTATGGGCAACAATGTTAGACATCAACAACATAGTGGGAGATGTTACAATGTCAAAGCAGTACTCAGAGGGTGTATTGCTAGAACATATTCTACACTAAGAGAGAGTGTTGATTTGAGGTAGGATCAAATGTTCTTTAAGTCTCAAAATTTCTAGGGATTCTTAAGAAATGTATTCTAGATAACCCAAAAATCGTTTGGGGAAATTACACCCGGATTGTATTTTATTAAAATAATTAATTATTTTTAAAGGGGCCCTAAGTCTAAACTTAGGAAAATAAAATAATTAAAGTGAATTAATGGGATATGGGTGTGAATGTTCTAGAAAAGTCGTATCAAGTCAAAATTTAATCTTACTTGTTTATTAGAGATCTAATCTAGGTCGTTGAAGTTTAAACGAGAAGACTATAATAATGGCTTGAAGGGTCATTTGGAAATTAAATTGACACAATATGATGAAAGGATGAAGAGATTGATTTCTATAGTAAGCAGTGCTCTGGGAGAAATATTGATCGAGAGATCTTCTGCAAAGTGGGGAAGTAATTCTGGTTGGAAGCATTCCCGAGTCAGAGAGTGCATAGCAGAAGAGATAGTGAAAGCTAGTGACGTAGAGCCTGTGCAGTCATTGCACAAAGCCTAAAGGGAAGTCATATTTTGTTGAGGAGATAGTATTGGGCCAATGCCATATCCTGAAGAGATTTTCCAGAGGCCAGAAGGCCTCAGTTTCTAGCCAGCAGAGAAACTAGCGTAGAGATAGAGGGCAGCTGAGTTGTGATACAAATACTGCGTAGAGTGTCGTAGTCGTTGCATAGAGACAATGCAGGGAAGTTTTTTTTGGTTTTTGATCAGTATCAAGTTCCCGTGGAGGAGTGAGGTTTTTATGCTAGCTAGAAACTAAGGCCTTCTATCCTCCATAAAATATCTATGGGATTTGGCACTAGCCCAACGTTGTCTCCTCAGCAAAAATACGACTACCCTTGAGGATCTACACAGTGACTACATAGGCTCTGCATCATTGGCTCTGCGTCACTGGCTCTGCGCTACCTCTGTGGCTCTCATTGTTTCTTTTGATATGCACTCTCTGTCTCAAAAATTCTTCCAACCTAAATTACTACACCTCTCTGCGGAATATCTCTCAATCAATAATTCTCCTTGAGAAATGCTCAATAAATAAATCGATCTCTTGATCCTTTCATCATCTTGTGTCAATGTAATTTCTAAATGACCCTTCAAGCCATTCTTATAGTCTTCTCGCTGAAAATTCAACGACCTAGATTAGATTTCTAATCAATAGCTAATATTAAATTTTGAATTGATCAGCCTTTTCTAGAAGATTCACACCCATATTCTATTAATTCACTTTAATTATTTTATTTTCCTAAGTTTAGACTTAAGTTCCCTTTAAAATTAATTAATTATTTTAATAAAATACAATCCGGGTGGAATTTCCCAAAATGATATATGGGTTATCTAGAATAAATGTTCCTAATACTCCCTACAATTTTTGAGACTTAGATCACATCCGATGCTACCTCAAATCAATACGGAGAAATATCAATCGAGAGATCTTCCACAGAGAGGGGTAGTAATTCCAGTTAGAAGCATTCCTGAGTTAGAGAGTGTATAATAGAAGAGACATTGAGAGCCACATATGCAGCGTAGATAGACTGATGCAGATACCATGCACTCGTTGTGCAAAGACAAGAGGGAATTCATATTTTTGATGAGGAGACAGTGTTGGGATAGTGCCAGATCCTGGAGAGATTTTTCGAAGGCTAAAAGGCTTCAATTTCCAGCCAGCAGACAAACCAACACAAAGACAAAGGCAAGTTGTAGTTGTGACGCAAATATTGTGCAAAGTCATGTGGTCATTGCACAGAGGCAGTGCAGGGTAGTTTGTTTTGGGTGTTGATCAGTGTCGGGTTCCCGTGGAGGAGTGAGGTTTGTCTCACAAGATCTTTCTTGTTAGTTTCTCTGTCAATCATAGACTTTTACTCAGAAATAATTACTGCATAATAATATAAAACCTCAGCTATTGCATCAATTTTCCTACATTGGGTTTTTCTGGGGAGATTGGTCCAAAAATAACTGTATCAGATGTGTGTATGATTTAATCTTGTTCATTTTTGTTTCCCCACTTGTAATTTTCCATAGTTTGTTCAATGAAGGTTGCAGTGTGTTTAATTCGATGTTGTTGTAGCAATAAACTTAATAATTAATTTATGAGTTGGAATAATTAATACCAGTTGCTACAATATAATTCCATATTTGAGGAGTTTTCAAAATTTATCCTTCAATGTTGCTGTAAACAATCTCAATTTTTGAGTGTTTAAGTAACCATAAGATCTGCAAAGTATTTCAAATTGAAAGAGAAAGGTTTTTGGATCCTTTGACCTCATACCATGGAAGTTGGAAAGGAAGGGTGGAGGGTTGTTATTTATATGAACATTGATTCAATCCCTTGAATGTCAAATCCAAGAGGATCTCACTCATTGTCATCATCTACATCAATTTCTTCTACCTTCTCTGCCACCTCTTCTTCTTCTACCTGAAAAATTGGATGGTGATGTGGTTCTTACTACACCATGTGATCAAGTGGGGGAGGGGGGGCATCATCACCGAAAAGTGATAAGCCCTGGTATTGCAACAAGAATGTTGAAACTCCCAAATTTACCAACTTTAATTATCAATCTGGGGTCCATACAAACTTAAGAGGGGTCGACATTGTATGTGCAGTAGCCATCTTCCTCTTCCTATTTTGACTCCCTTTGATGCAAGAGAAAGAAGGAAATGAAAAAATTCAATTGATAAAATCTCTAGGTAAGCCAACAATCCTAAGTTTCAAATGGTCAATATCACTAAGAAAACATATTCTACTTTTTTTTGGAAAGTAAATGATATAAAGGAAATCTATTCTACTTGCAGAAATGTAAAGGAAAATTTCAACCAAGAAATTATAATCTATCTTACTGGAAAGGAAATGGTATTAAAGGAAACTTATTCTATTTTGTGGGAAAGGAAAGTCCTAGATTACTCTTGTAGGAAGGAAATCATACTTTTCTTAAAGTAAATTGCAGAGAGGAAATCTAAACTAATTGCATAAATAAACATTCAAGAGGCAAGCAATGTAAAATATAAATGGAGACATAACCAAGCCTCAGCTCAACCAAAGTGGTCTCATATCATTAATAGGTTATAAATATACCTCTACCGTGAATTTGGAGTGAATGTGGGCAAGGAAGGACCTTGAACAAAAACTGTTACAGGAAACTCTTTGTTGCTATAGGAGTCTTCCAGTTACTCTATACTCTAAGTTATCTAACTAAATGGCCCAAAAAATCAATTAAAAAAATATGGGGTAAATTTTTTTATTAATTAGGATATCCTAAGACTCCAATAAAAGTGTAATCACTCAAAAATACCCTTGTTAACATGTGCTAAAAATTAACAGAAAATTACTACACTAAAAAATAGAAATTCTAGAATTAGTGAGCTAGTTAACTACCAAATTCCTAGCCCGATCAAGTGAAAATGAAATGGGGTACATTTTTTATTAAGTGGTATTTCCTAGGACTCCAATAAAATTGGAATCACTCAAAAAAACTCTTATTATCATGTGATAAAAAATAGCAGAAAATTACTATTCTTTTGCTACAAGATTGTTGGGAATGACTTTCTATATGCCTTATTAACCAAATAAAAGTTACTAGTAGGTATATTAATCCATTTTATTAATGTGTATGCTATTATGTTCATTATGGAGTGAGTATGGGTGTTCATGGATGTTGTGGTAAAATTTAGAATGCATTTGGAGATTTTTTCTTAGTGTTATAGGATCAAGAAATAGTGCTATAGGATTTCCATGTTTTACTACAAGATCAAATCTGAGAGAAATATGTGGGATTAGAAGGTGTTATGAAGGAAATAAACAGTGGTAAAGGTAGGGGAAGGGTGCATGAAACCATTTCCATTCTTATTGATCCTCAAGAGCCCATCTTGCAAAAGAAAAGATGTACACAATGGCCTTTCAAAAATATGGAAAGTGATCTCTGTAAACAATATTCTCAAAGAGGTTGTTGGAGAAGGAAGGAAAGCACGAGTGATGGAATGAAAAATGTAAATGACAACGCTCAGCCTAGAAACCCATGCCTTGACTTGCACACAAGCTAGATTTTTATTTTGATGCTTTGAAATACAACCAAACAAATGATTTAATTATATAAAACAAAGATGAAAAATAAAAATAATTCAAGATCTAAATATCACAACAAGAAATTAATTATGATTTCACTTTCCAACTCAATATCTACAAGCACGCTTTCCATAAGAGAGGTGATTATCAGACTTGCACAAGCAAATTTCTCATAAAAAATTCTGCTAAAAAGGAAAGTAAATATTTTTAGATAGATAGAGGAGAGAAGATGCATGAATAAAATAAACAAAGGAGAGAGACTAGAGCCTCTTGGTTGGGACCTAATGCAATATGGCTCTTCCCTCTAAAGGCAGATTAGATTAAAAATAATATGGATTTCATTCATTGTCAAAAGAGTTCATACATAGCAAAATACTAGGAAAAGAAGCTTGCTAATCCTCAAGTTTATAATCCACTAATTCAAACTTCCTATTGATCTAGTAGGCCCCTTTATCTATACACAAATACTTGAGAGGAAGCCTCCTTTAAGAGAGTTACTTCTTCTCTCCAAAACTCCTAGAAAAGAGGATATGGTCCCTAGCAAGAAGAATCCATATTAAATACTGAAATATATATTTTCTTCTAATAAGGAACACATCCCTAGATTTTCTAAATCAGTGGAGCTTTAGAATATGTCAATTATTTCATGATAATTTATTCATTTATTGGTACATCCTATGGCAAGGAAAAATTCCCTAAATTATCCATCCTCCAAATCTTCAAAATCTTCTCAATATTCTCACAATATTATAGAAAAACAAATAATAATAGGCACATAATATGAAATTATCTCTAAACCTTCCTAAGAACCTATTAAATCTAATAAAACATTATTAAGTGCGTAAGGAGAGATTTGATATAGCCTTTATGTTCCTAGGAAAATTTATACGAGCCTTGGTTTGTATCTAGTTTGGAGGCCCATCACCTATATCAGTTGTTTCGACTTTACTAGGGATGTTATTCTTATATTTGTGGAGTATTCGCATGTTATTAGCATACATTTGGCACCTTTCAACCCCGCTTATATTTCTCTTGTCCATAAATAGGACTCACCATCCTCTTTTGACCTCTAACGACCTATCTTTCTATGCAATTCTATTTATAAAATCATCGTTAAAATCAATTTCCTCCAACTAAACCCAGTCATGTCTAACCATATCTCTTAGGAACAATTTGGCTTTTTGGAAGGAAGACCAATTCATGAAGCAATTGGCCTCACTCAATAATCTCTCAATATCATTGATCTCTAAAAACAAAATACTATTAGTTTCAAAGTCAACCACTCCAAAGAATTTGATTAGGTCAACTGCCTCTTCATCTTTCTTCAACCTATTCACCTTGGTTTTTTCCCATCATTTGTCTCTTAGGACCACAATTGTGTTAGTACATCCTCCATGGCTCTCCTTATAAATGGATTTTCCATGCATTTTTCAATCCGGAGAGGGGAGTCAGACAACAAGGTCCACTTTAACCCCTTATTTTCCTTCTAGTTACGAAAGTGCTCAACATAAATATATTAGATGAAAAGAGGAGGAATATTTTCCATGGTATAAAAATGGAAAATAATCACTATCTCACACATTTTTTGTTTTTGAATGATATTACCAATTTCTTCAATGATATTTTGAGGATTTTATAATTTTGAGAGAAACCATGGATCACTTCTCTAGAGCTATTGGAATAGTGATCAGCTTAAAAAAGTTTTATCTCTTTAGAAATGGCTTGTTAACAGAGGAAAAACACATAATTTTTCAAAATTCCCACCTCCCCGTAAAATAAATGGTTTTATCTTCCAAATATCTTGGTTTCTTCATCAAACCAACAAATATTCCAAAGTAGACTACAATTGGATTCTCGTTAGTATTGAAAAAAGGGTTTGAATATGGTGCAACAAATCGCTCTCAAAAGCTTGTACATTTTCCCTCTACAAAGTTTTAATTGAATCTATACCATTTTATTGGGCCTCTCTATCATGGATTCCATCAATATTTCTCCAAAAAATCAAACAATATCCACAAAATTAATCAAGAGAAAAAACTATATTCCCTTACTACATGTTCCTCCATTGAATCTCCGAAACATCTTATTTGCTAGTGTCTAAAAAACTTCTTATGGTCTTCCAAATCCTTGGCAACAAAAAGAATATGGAGAATTCTTCTAGGGAATGGGCTATGGGAAAAATCATGTACAAAAAATACATTACACCCTCCTCGACACTCGATTGGATTAGGAACCTAATAAAAATGGCTTCATAATCTGGAAATAAATCATTCAATATTTCTCTATCATTTTATCTTGCCCATGGTAGCGGAAACTGAGGATTTGGAAAATCTTCTTCCCTCCAAATGAAAAATTATTAATGTGGAATTTTTTGAAGGGAAATTCCTCTACCTAGGATTTCCTTAAGAAAATATCCTTCATAGGTCATAGTCATTATGCTCTATCTCGAAATAATATTGAATTAATACCTCACTTATTCATATAATATCCCTTTGCTTAAGTTGTCTAGAAGGAAATGTGAGAGAATGATGGTGTTAGTCTACTTTGGATGAGAGATAGTTTATAATACTTTCTATATAGGTGTATGATAACTAAAAATAAATTAGCTCGCAAATGTATCCCATTAATTGTTGCATGGGACATTTGGCTAGAGAAAAATCAAGCAATTTGTTATGATCATGGACACACCTTTCTTTGTGATGGCTTGCAAAGATTATTTACTTCCAAGCATTGATACAAGGATCATAAATTAAAATTGTTGATATTTTTTTATGGTGTTACACAATATTATCCCTCAAAAGGAGGGATTGGGGTCAAATATTTATCAACAATTCAAAATTATTTTTATTTTGTGGAAATATTGGACCAACCTCAAATAATTATGTTGAATTATTTTCTTTGGACACCCTTTAAAAATTCCAAAAGCACAAAACCTAACCTTTTTACATGTTTATGATGACTCAAAAGTTGTTATAGATTGGATGACTAGTTCTTATCAGCTAAGTAACTACACTCTGTTATTTTTATATCAAAATATTCTCTCAATCCTTCTACAATTCTCACATATCACTTTTGAACATATTTATTGGGATAGAAATCAAAGGGGCGATGACCTCTCAAGGAGTGGATTGGAAATGGATGAAGGAACAACAAAAATTATTGAAAATAAGGAGGATCAATCCATTGAATCTATTCTTACCTTTTGCAAATAACTAAATTTGGAGCTCATATGGATACACAGATTTTTTCTGATGTACATGCGGGTGGAAAATTTTGCACATACTTTATTTTTTAGGAAAGTTACAGTTAAATAGTTTTCAAGTCTACTCTTTTTGTATATTTTTTATTATATATTGTATGTATGTCTATTTAACATAACATAAAGGTCAAAATTTTACTCTCTCAAGGCACGACATAGATACAATTATTTTGTACAAAAGAATAATCATGATGATTAATTTCTAAGCATAATTTTTGGGTTGTAAAATCAGTTTAAATACTACAAACACACATCAATGTATATTGTTTCATAAAAAATACTAGAAGTATGGATGTATATTATTTCATAAATAATATTACATTTTTTTCACTTGGGGAAAAATATACTATATTAAATGGATAGATAATTTTATTTCATTACAAAATATATTATATTTTTTTATATATTGTTAAATTTGAAAATTTATAATAATAATTGCCTAAAATTCAATATATTATGACTTGGTGAGGAAAATTAAATACAAAACCAATATAAATTCATCTTAACCTAGGACCTATGAAGCCCTGAGGGAGGGATTAAGTCTTTCAAGGTGTAAACTTATTTAAGAGTAAAAAACGTGAAAAAGTGTTTTTGTTGTACCTGTGATAACTACCCTCCAAAATTTTTGACTTCAATGAATTTTGGATCCCTTATGAACCTCTTGAAATATCATGTCCTCACATTGGCCTAAGTGTTTAAATTCGTCAATGGTTTGCTTAAAAAATTCTAAGTTAAGGTGCACTTGCTACTCACAAGGCCAACACACTTTTTGTGCATAGCCTAATGCACTTTCAATTCCCAACACTAGCACACGTCATAGTGATAATAAAGAAACCTATCAGACATATTGGCGCCAAGTCACATCTCAAAATGTGATTGGGGTTGCCCGTGTGAGCCAATTATATATACAAACTGACCCCAAATATTTCATTTCATAGTTTCATTTCTCGTTGGAGCTCCACGCATATTTCAAGCATAAGGCCCCTCCCTATTCTTCCAATCTGCGACTACGCCATGCATTAGTTCTAGGTAAGTCTTGTTTTCTTGCACCCTATTTTCACGATTTTTTTTTTTGTTTTAATTCTTCACTCTTTTCCATATGCGTCCCTTTGTATTTCGTGACTCTTTTTATTCATTTCATTGTTCGAACATGTATGTGTGAGTGTGTTTGTAAAGGTGTTATTTTTAATTTATTGCCTTGTGTTCTCTGAGAATCTATATTTTCCCATCCTTAGTCAAATTTTGGAATTCTTATCGCACTGACATGTGTTAACACTTTAACATCCCTTTCCTTTCTTCGCAGACCCTACTAGCACTTAAACAAATGCTCAGATCTTCAGGTGGTGCACCCACACAACATAGAAACATAACCTTACACACATTTTCTATAGAATATGTGAGTGAGCCCATGATAATCCTCCTTGACTCAGCACACCAATGCTAAAATTAAGCTTAGCCAAAAACACTAGTCCTCGAAAGCATGAAAACACTATGCCTTGAGTTTTCATTATTAGGGACGTGCATCTGCATGATCTGGATCTATTCCAAATTCCTTTTTTGTCACAAACCATGCCTAGACTAAGAATCTATGCTTTCAAACTTATGCTAGTGCATTATGTGCTTCTAGTCTTTAGATCAACCAACCCTTACCTCTAGCCTAAACACTCACATCATGTTCACTTTCTAACCTAATGTGATCATGATATGCATATCTAGTCCTTAATCCAAAATACCTTTTTCTCTATATTATTCGCCCACAGTAAGCCTAGCATATTATATTTCTACAGCAAGAATTACACACAAGAAAAAATATATAATATGTTTTCCTTTAACTAATTTTGTATCTTACCATGAATGATTTTGAGTTTCCAGGTACAAAATATCTTCAGTGCATTAGTTTATCATCCTTAACAGAAACCGTGCCTCTGGTTACAAGAAAAGGGCCCATAAAGGAGACAGTTGGGAGAAACATCAACGGTCTATTCTATAATTTGAAACCAATAGTACCAATATTTAAGGACATTAAATGTTTCATCGACAATTCTATGAATTTGTCCTAGCCAAAAATATTCAAATAATTCGCCCAAAACGTGATTCAATAAGATGAATAATACATAGATATATATCATAACATTAATAATTTTAGGTTTCATAGGATCGCTTGCCACTATCCAGTGCTACCTTGTCTAGAGACAATTGGGTGGATTCTACAACACATTGATCCTTAAAACATGGTCATGAAAAATTCAAAATTACTATATGGATGCAAATATGTCAAGTTATTTGAGGAAAAATGGGTCTATATGTTGCACCCATGCAATACTAAGGGAATTTTTTTCAATTGGTTGAATATAATTGTGCAATCACTGCAAAATTCGTTACAAAAGTAAACAATGTGTCAGAAGAAAAACAACCAATGTCTACATCTTCATATCTTCTAAATAGTATATGTGCCATGAACGAATTCCTAGGTTTGGTTTGGTGATGGGCTTATACTAAAGAGATACTTCTAGTGCATATATATTGGAAGATACTTTGGGAAACTAGTTATAGGGTAGTGTATATGAGGATAGTCAAACTCTTTATATCAATATTATATCAAATGATATTTGGAACCAAGGAACCATGCATGATAGATAAATCAAGGGAAGCTCTGGAAAACATTTCATACTATTTTGCATCACCTCAGTGAACATTTATTAGATTCTTGGAGCATATAAAATTCCACGTCTCAAGCCTTTGTTTATGACATATAAGGTTATTATTCAAGAGGTGAGCTATTAACTTTCCATGGGATTGTCTAGATCATTATAAAGGTTTAAGAAATCTCCATGGCCCATATTTCCTCTGTGAATAGGAACGTATAACCTCAAGAGCTTGAAGGCAACAAAAGAGGAAATTGCAGAACTAAAGCATCTGAAGTTCAATGAGATGGGATATCACTGGTATGATGTTAGAGGCATAGTTTCATAACATTGTGCCATGATAAGGTATATGTGGTAATGTACCTCAAGCTCCTAGAAATATGAGGAGAAAATAAAGAATCATAAAAATTCCCCTAGAGTAGTTGGAATAGAGAGAGAAGCAAGTCCTTCAAACTAGGAAAATATTTTAGATGAGACAGAGGGAGGGAACCAAGAAGAGATATATGTCTAAGAAAATCCTGAAATGAAAAGAAAACATGAGTAGGAGGTTGCATAAGGAAGAAGCAAAAATTATAAATTTGATAAAGATACTAAAGGTGCAGTTGAAGAGGAAAAGAAGAGAAATGAGAGAAAAGAAGATAAAAGGAAGAGATAAGAGTAAGAAGTAAGGACAAAAATAAGAAAAACAAAAGATCAAACAAGAGGCCATGGGGAAGATAAAAGAACAGCTGAATAAAAAGAGAGAATATGAATATTTGAAGAAACAACAAGATGAAATCATGTAGAAGAAGAAAGGGGAGGAAGAAAAAAGATGGTTGTATCTTGAAGAAGAGAGGAGTAAGAAACAAGAAGAAGAAAAATTGGCAAAGAAATTAGAAGAAGAACTAATAACCCTTGGGATAGATGATGAGAAAGAAGAGGAGAATCAATCAAAGTAAACTAAGCTGAATATATCCACTCTAAATATCCAACCTCCAATTCCTAGTATTGGTGGGATCTCCCTCTCAGTGAAATGCACATCCCTCCTCAATGAGAAGAAAAAATATTCCATATCTCCAATTTTGCATTTGATTAGCTCAAGTGAAAAATCATTCATGAAAGAAGGAAATAATTTTTGAACGGGCCATATCAACCAATCTATATCAATACGAAAGGATAAATTGTCTCAAACAGGTGCAACCTTTACAGTAGCTATTGAAAATAACATTGACTTTCTCACCCTAAAGGTTCAACGATTGAAGAAGGTATTGGATGATACAAAGCAATATAAAGGGAAAATACTGATGGAGAATCAAAGGATGTTTTCCATATGTTCCAACATAGAGGGTATGGAGGTTGCAATACTTGAGGAACTTAGGCAATTGGAAGACATAATGAAGCAATTTTATGATGAAATTATCACATTGAATAAACTGGTGGCCCCTTTATATGAAATCCAAATTTTTTTGCAGAATAAGATAAGGATTGTAAAGCTAGATCAGATGACTATAAACCTTATATAGGAACGGGGTGCCAAATATCGCATTGCACCAATAACTTTTCCCAAGAAAGGGAGAGTTGAGGCCAAGGTGGACAAAGCAGAGGTAAGAATACTTGTGTAGGCTTATGATCAACTAAACATTGACAAAACGAACACTATATATTTTTATATGAAGTTGCATGTTGGATTAGAGCCATTTCTCTGAATTCATGAGATACCTTTAGTTGGTATGTGTGGAGAGGTGAAGTAAAGGGAAGTTATCAAGAAAGAGATAAATGAGTCATTGGAAGTCATAAGACATGAAACTACTCAAGAAGATTTGTAGGTCACAAAGGATATTGTTCTCCAATATGTCATTAGTCAAGTTGCAGTTGAAGTTGAATATGTTGTAGAAAAATATACTAGTGGGCTCGAAGACCATATTTCCAGATTCATTAGAGGGTGGGATGACGCATGAACATGAATGAGAACAATCACAAACAGTTGAAGACATAGAAGCAAGATACAAGGTTTAGTACTAGTAAATTACAAAGGAGTTATATGTCATGGTGTCAGAATTGCAAATTACTCAAATTTGTACAAAAAAATTATTTTACTGTATTTTCATGATTTTGGCCAGAATTTTGTAAAAGGGAAAATTTTGAAATTAAAAAAGTGGGAAGAAAATGACAATACATGTACAATTTGAAAAACCACCAAGAATTCCAAAGGTCACATGGAACCAAAAGAGTCAAGAGGGGAGTCCAAGAGTCACAAGGGAGGTGAAGAGTCACCTCACCCATTATATATAGACCCTCATAGTTCAAGAAAAACAAATTTTAGCCTTAGATTATCTTGTTATCATATGAGTGAGAGATTTCTCTTTTGAGAAGCAAATTGTGGTTTCCATGTTCCACTATTGGAACAAGTGAAATGTATTTGTAGTTTTGCATCTGGGTACTTCTGCATAAGCATAAGAAGCTCTTAGAGATGGAAATATGTTTCACACATGTATCAAAACCTATTGTAATACTTCTCTTGTAATGGTAATGGCATGTCCTTGTATTAAAACATATTGAAGTGAATGAACTATTCTATTTTCTTTAATAGATATCTTAATTGAAATTGTATTTCATTTATGTTTTCATGATTATGTTTGTTTGAAAACTATTTTTCGAATCAATTAATGATTATCTCTGTGTATGTGTGCCTTTATTAGAGTAGTGCTATCATTGTTCTTCTAAAGACTCATTTTTTTTACTTTATTTCTGGAAGTATTTTATGCACATTATATTTGCACATTTCACAAATATTTAACGTTACTTATATGTCTCAAAAGTGATATTGAATTTCTGAAATGTTGTTGATTTTTGAAAACGTATGTCATAAATCAAACCCAATGGGAGTTACACCATCCTTTTGGATGAGACTCCCACTCCAAATGGTGTAAAGTCTAATTGGGATTTTATAATGGGGAGATACCTTATTGTTGGTGGAATTTCCAACACTTTCAACAGTTCACTACATTTACACTTTATCTTATTTCACGGATATATGTTAATAAAAAGAAAACAAAAATCATATAATATAAGGGTGATTATACTAATAACAAAAAAATATATAAAATAATTTTATATGTAAAGAGATAAATGTAAAATAAATGATATCAAATGCATGTTTTAAGCAAAATATTTCAATGTCAATGATAAATATATTATATAAAACAATTGAAAATTATAAATACATATAGTTTAAATATTTTATTGGTGTTTTGTTTAAAATGAAGGAGATGGGTAATTCTTTCACGCCTAGCATGAAGCTAACACCCCCACATGAACACACAAATATACATATATAAAGAGAGAGAGAGAAAGAAATAACATAGATCCAACTATGAAGCACTAAGAGGATCAAATTTGTGAATGCAAACCTTTCTTCAATTTTTCTACTCGTAACAGGTTTATTACCGTGTTAAGATGTATATATACAAGAAATTTATTATTATTATAGTCTCCCTCATATTACATTAAACTTTTTTTTCTTGAAATTGTGGTGTCAGAAATTGCTCCAGAACAACCATTTTATCGTTGACGATTTGAGTATAAACCAAGACCCATCATGAGAAAAAAAGTTGAGTAGAAGACAATGCATAACGAATAATATAAATAAGACATAAAGCCTTCAAAAATGAACTATTTAAGAGAAAATTAATAAATATTAATATAATTTGAAGAAATAATCAATATATTTAGTTATTATAAATGATTAGATGTCATGTTTAATGGTTATAGTTATAATTGTTGTATCAAATGTTTATATTAAAATTATTTTTTTATTATTTTTATTGTTATTCAAGTTTGTTAATATTTAAGTTATTAATTAAGGATTAAAATAGGGTGATATTAAAGTAAATTAAGTTAATTTTATTTAATTAAGCTAAAGTAAGTTAATTAATGTAATAAAATAATTATTATTCTTTAAATTGTCCTATTCCTTAATTAATATGATTAATGAAGAGGGTGAGGTGTAGTATGATAAGGTCAAGGAATGAGAATTTGTTATGTTAGATAGATATATATATAGATGAAGCTCTATTATATAAATTGTATCGTTTAGATATATCAAAATTCTTGTTACACATAGTAAACGGTTGATGAAGACTCAGAACACCTCCATTGAAGTTCACCATAAGCTACTTCAAAAAGTCAAGAGTTTGTTAATCAAAACATAAAGATGAAGACTGGAAAGTCAAGAGTTTGTCAAGCAAAACATAATAAACAAAGATGAAGAAGGGCCAAGAATTTCAATGAATCCCAAAAAAATGAGCCCATACAAAATGCATCTTCAACATTGTACCAGCCCCAGACTGCGAGTTCTAGGCAATGGAGACTGCCCGAGCTGGGAACTCTGATATGCATTCAAACCTTGTAGAGCAGCTGCCTGGGACCCAGAAACCCCAAGAACACCGGGATTAACACTGCCAGCACCGCCATGCTCAAACCCATAAGTCCCCAAGCTCGGGTGAACTCCATACGACCCTACGGATCCAATTGAGCTCTGAACAGATGGATTGAATAACGATGCCAAAGCAGGATTAGCGGACGTAGAAAGCGAGTGATTAGGACCAACCAAAATAGCATTAACTTCCTGACTGAACCGCCCTGATTAAAAGGCAATGAGCTTCCAAGAACACAGTGTTCCTCTGCTTGGTACCCTCTGCTGCTCGCTTGCAGTTCATGGAATGACTTCTATGCTCCTCCAAAGCCTTCTTAGGACCCTCAACAGTCTTGTAAATGAAAAGCGCAAAGCCTCTGGACTTTCCCGTCTGTTTATCAAACCTAAGCGCCATTCCTCGACTTCGCCGTATTTCAAGAAAAAGTTCAGCAATTTCTCCGCCGGAATATCGGCCGGAACGTTGCTCACATAGATTTTCTGCCCAGTGGTTTCGGTGGGAGGGTGCGTTGGCACCGGGCCAGTGGACGCCATCGATTTTCTTCAAGGTCACAAATCCGTAACCTTTGGATTTCTCAGTGCCCTTGTCCATGATGACACTGCATTCCTCTAGCTCGTCGTATTGGGAGAAAACAGACTTCAAAGCCTCAGACGTAGTGTCCCGATTGAGGGCATGGACGAAGATTTTTCTGTGAGCTGGATCCTTGTCAGCAAGTTTTCGATATTTTCTAGAAGCCGCGGGTCTTTCTTGGCGTTCTTAGAGATTATGTCCATCAACTGCTTCTTGCTGAAAGGCTCCAACAGCTTCTTCGTCTTCCTCGACTTCGATTTTGGCTTCGCTGTTACCATCAGATTCACACTTTCCACTTTCTTTATTTTCTTTTTTCACGGGGTCTATATTTTCTGGTGCTTCTTCTTCCACTTCCAGTTCCACCTCCACCTTCCTCATCTTCGCCATCGCCATTGCCGTGCTAGCTCAAACTGTTTTGCTTCCTTAGCCTAGAACCCTTTGCAAAAACACCTCAAACCCTACAAACCATCGAATATGACCAGCCAAACAATCCTTTTATAATGAATTTAATATATATATATATACATACTAACTAGAACACCTCAAACCCTACAACCCCTCGACCAAATACGACCAGCCAAACAATCCACTGCCTTTTATAATGAATTATATATATATATGCTTACCATGATTGTTTATTAAATTAAAATCAATTATAGGCAAAATGATACAGTGCTCAAGTAACAGCGAGATATGAAAAGGGTTTGAGAAACTTTTAGTTGTAGGGATCACTCAAAGTTATGAAGAATAAGTTTTAGTAGCAATAAAGGCTTACAAGGACAACCTTCTTATGCATATATCAAGAATTCATATTTCATAGGGATTTTGTTACTATTTTTCTTTTTCTTTTTTTGGTTTAGTTTCTCATTATTTTGTTTTTTTGGTTTAGTTTTGTTTGCGTTTTTTTAGCTTTGGAATTCTTTGGAAGCATTTGCATATTTTTATATTTAGAATAATGGAGAAATGTAGAATTCTCTATATTATTCTATTATTAGTAATCAATTGTGATGAGTTAGATTGGATTCTATTTTTAGGGAATATGTTGAATTCATCAATAGATTTCCAAACTTATTATTTATGTATGAATGATTTGGTCAATGAATAGAAGTGCCTTCTTCAGATTGAGCTTGGCTCACCTCAGATATGCTCATTTCCTCCATTTTTTTCTCTCATAAATTTTAAATTGGTATCAAAGTTAAATTTGTTTATCATTAATTAATTTTTTGTTGACTGCTATTAAATTGGTCTGTGAGCTACCATAAGCACCATAAATTTGATCAGTCATCATTCATGAAATGTTGTGAGGAATTGATCCTCTGCAAGAACCACCTAACATTCCAAGTTGAAGTTGTCATTGTCGTCGGGGCCTTATGGATTGTGGTGGTCGAGGGGGTCGTGGGTGCGAGTGATCCAGATGTCGTTTTCGTCCTCTTCTTCTCATCTTCTTTGTCGTTTCTGTAGGCGAACTAGGTCAATGGGGTATAAAGTGGCTAAGTGGATTGGTGTTGCACATTTCTGAGTGTTTGTGCATCTTTTAGGAGTGTTAAAACGTGGTTGGTGGCATCCTCTTCTTGTGAAGGATGGAGAACTTGTGCCATGAGGAAGTCGAGTGTTGAAATCACAATAGATGCATTGTGATTGTTGAATCAACAATTCTTTGTGATCTAACTGGTAGATGTGAGTAGTGATGGGTCAACAAAGGAGATTGAAACAACCATGAAGAAAACTGAAACATATGAGGAAAAAACATCAAGAGACATATGAAATATATTTTTCAGTTGAATTTGGTGAAGAGTTTTAGGTTGACGCTGTTGGACCTCAAGCTGATCAAGTCAAGGATCAGAATGCAGATCTAGAATTTCATGAAATTGTAAAAAGGTTAATGTTGGATCTACCCTCTTTCTCAAGTATAAATTATGAAATTTGGGCCATTAAAATGAAAATAATACTATGGAGGGTAGATTTATTGTATTAAATTGAAGATGATTTGAACCATTATATGAGTAGACATGCATCAACATTACATCTTATAACATATGCATTAAATGAAATCATGTCATTTAATATACTACATGAATATGGTGAGATTCATAATGCAAAAGTATTGTGGAATATTTTAGAAATGAAGTACAGTTTGAATGAGCCTAAAATGATGGAATTATTGTCATTGAAAATTATGATTGTGCTTTCAGTCTCATAATTGATTGTGAAACTGAAATAGACAACATTAAAGCTACAATCATGGATGATGAATATGTGTATGTAATTGATACTGAAACATGTAATGATGAAGAAACAACCATTGATGTAGAATCTGAAACTTATTATGAAAAAAGTTTCCTTGATGTAGAGACATATGAAGTCAAATTTGATGATAATTATGTATCTAATGAAGAGTGATTCAATCTGATGCATGAAAAGAATCTTATTGATGATTTGGTGTTTGGTTCGAAGAGATGCCTACCTCCATATATAAATCAAATGCAAGGCATCATGTTTGCAGCAACAGAATTGATTAAAGAGGTTGAAGACATTAATCAACCATCTATGTCAGTAGAGAAAGAAGATGAAAGAAAATATATCTTAAAGGAGAAGGATGGAAATAATCACTATGGTTCTCTTTATGCATCTAACATTGTTTTTAAGTGTGCAAATATTGGCAGCCAAGAAGAATAAATTGCAAACATTAAGGATAAGTATAAGTCCCAAGAACCTGCAACATTGAATACCAAGAATGTTAGCCTGCAATCAAGATCAATAAAGAGGAGATTAAGAGTTCAAGTGTTCCACCTTTGGTGCGAAAAACGTAAAAAAGAGGATAAGCTCCACCATTATCTTATGGAAAGAACGGCGAAGATGAAATTTCACCAACAAATGAACAAGCATGGAAACTTTAGCAAGAAGGAAAAAATGAAAGCTGAGTTATCAAGTTTTATTTACTTATCGTTGTAAGCATAGCTAAGATTGAGACTAGAAGGCCTATGTTTCTCATGTTATGCTTTGATCCATTTCTCCATTAAGAGGGGAACTTGGAATAATGGAGAAATGTAGATTTCTCCAGATTATTCTATTATTAATTATCTATTGTGATCAGTTAGATTCGATCCTATTTTTAAGGAATCTGTTCAATTCCTCAATAGATTTCTGATTTTATTATGTACAAATGATTTGGTGAATGAATAGAAGTGTCATGTGCGGACACTCTTCAGGTTAAGCTTGGCTCACCTGAGAGATGCTCGTTTCCTCCATTTTCTATCTCTCCTAAATTTTAAATTTTATCATTCAAAATGGTACATTTATGTTTCTTCATTCTATAATTATATTTAAAATGGTACAATTATATTTTTTAATTCTATTATTATATAAATATAAATGGTATAATTATTCTTCTTCATTTTATAATTATGTTTCTAAATTTCTGAAGTAGTTTGTTTGATTTTTCTTGCTTGCAGTTTCTAAATATTTCAATTATGTAGTTATTCCCTTATTCGAGCTCACATCTTTTGCACATATATAATGTCATTTAAGCTTAGGGCCTAGGATTGAGGATTATGGATGCTTTACAAGTTTTCTTTGGATATATTTTACGGAATTGATGTGATTTGTAATAATAGTTTTCCCCAACTCCGAGGCAACCTGGGTTTTCTTTTCACTGAAAATATTTGGTTTTTGGGGAAATTTCTTAGAAACAATGAAAATACTGGGAAAATTCAATAGAATTACTTGGAAAATTCTTAAAAGACAAACTATTTCTTCTTCCTCAAAACTCATTCTTGCCACTGATTTCATATAATGCAACAATATCATTTATTTTTTTCATATCCAATTGTTTACATCTCCATGAAGGTCAATTTCTTTCCACCATAGAACTTTTGTCATCACGCTTTTTCTATTCAGGACAGGAAACAATACTTTATAGTTCACTGAAATAACATGCGTCCCTCACTCATAGAGGCTTGCACTTCATTAAATGAGGTGACTTTTCTATCATTGAATATATATCTGACTCTGCACAACTCACCTAATCTACAGTATTGGGACCTTCATTTGCATCATTGAGACCTTCCTCAGATATTTTGGCAGCCAAATTTGTTTCTCGGTCAAAAATTGTAGATACCAATACCTTAAGATCATAATCAGGATTATGTAGTTGCAAATAGACCAACATAGATCCATCTTAATTATGGATCCTAAAACTTCTTCTCTTGGAAAATTCTTTAAAGTGAAAAATACAATGTTTAAATTGTATTTGTGAATAGTAAATAGAGTATAAAATGGTTATTCTTCACCTGAAAACTTCTTTAAAGTGAAAATACAATGTGTTATTTTTCATTGTTTAAATTGTATTTGTGAATGGTAAATAGATTATAAAATGGTTTTTTATTACTAATATATTTTTAAGTATATGTGGATATTAATTCGTGTTAAAATTAAAATAAAAAATTCTAAATTATGTTAATTTCTATTATAATGTACAAAGTTAGAAGGCATACTTCAGGACAGGGGTTGCTACACTAGCCAACCCCTATTCGATGAAGACTATTCAAAAAATAAAAAATTGGGCTGCCCTTAAGGGGGAAACAAGCACTTAACGAGTTCAAAGATTCAAAAAATGGGTTTCCCTTCAAAGGGAAACCAGCCATTAACATATTCAATAGTAACATAGTTTGTAGAAAGAGACAAAGATAGTCATGAAAACCATAAAGGGACTGCAGGGATGAGGTAGAATGCATAAAAGGATACAGGAAAAGAGCAGAGCAACGGGGAGAGGCATGAAAAAGGAGGTTTGCAGAGAATGAAATCTGAATGCGCAAATGAAACTGACGAGAGCCATCAGCCATAAATGGCCAGCTTGCAGGAGCGGAGTTCGAGGGGGGAATGAATGTCACGTAGTGTCATCGTCCTCCCTTGTACTGCATATTTATGGTCTTCACGTGGGAGGCAAGTGTTGCCATGTGGTGCATCCAAGTGCACCTGTGTTGAATGACCACGTGGCATCCTGCATTAAACAAATCAGTCGCCCGCATCCAGGGCGTATTAAAATATTTTATTGATAACTCACATTGAATATTTTCTTGTATACGACATTAAAATATTTTATTTTAACAATTTCTTTTAGATGTAGATATATATGAAGTTGATATGGACATAAACTAGTTAACATCGATCTTCAAATAGGTAATTTAAATTTCTTGTTGAAACATTTTTGAAAATTATAAAGTTTAAACAACTAACTTACACATTTTTGAACTTCTAATTACTTTACAACATATTGATTTTTTTATTATAAATGACATTATTTTTCTATTTAGAACATTTTTTTTTTTAAAGGAACTGATGAATAGACAAACTTACACTTCCCCTCATAGTGGGTTGTAGAATGAACCTTTCCACTCAATCATTTTTCCCATGACCTTTCCATAAATTAGTTTTTATATAAAATGAAGCCTAAAAAAATATTAATTTTAATTTATTTTATTTTTTATTTTTATGTAATTTTGATTGAGTCACATTATAATAATATTTTTCAATATAAAAATTTATTTAACTTTTAATTATTTTATGTTTAAAATATAAAATTGATATAAAAATTTTATTACTAAGGAAAATTTGTAATTTTATTAACAATAAATATAAGGAAATTTTGTATTATTATTTTTTTATATTTTTTAATATAAATGTTATTTTATTAAATTTTAAATATAATATAAATTAAATATATAACATCAAGTGTTTAAGAAAGAAAAAGGTTAAAAAAAAAACTAAACGCATCAAAGATGATGCACCTTTATTCCACAACATTCAAAATACATGGTTGGATGTTTTTGTGTTGAAAATTATTAAATTTTAAAAATATAATATAATATATATATATAACATCAAGTGTTTAAGAAAGAAAAAGTTTATAAAAAAACAAGCAAACACATCGAAGATGATGCACCTTTATTTCATTACATTCAAAATACATGGTAGGATGTTTTTGCGTTGAAAATTATTAAATTTTAAAAATATAATATAAACGAAATATATAACATCAATTGTTTAAGAAAGAAAAAGGAAGAAAAAGGTAAAATAAAAACAACCAAATGCATCGAAGATGATGCACCTTTATTCCATAACCTTCAAAATACATGGTTCGATGTTTTCGCATTGAAAATTATAGAGCCCCTATATTCCCTTAATAGCTAAAATACATGTTTCACGTCGAAAATTATATATTCAAATCCAAATAAGATATAACATATATAGAACTAAAAAAATATAATAGTAAAAAAAACTCATTTTAAGTTGAATCTATTTTTCTTTAAAAAACAAAATAAATAATGTTAGATCTAAGACTTTTGTGATCTATAAAGTGGATAAATGTTTTTCGGATTAATCACATCATTAGGATTTGTTCAACGTTTCAAACCAGCTAATGTCGTCCATCCTCGAGACAAGTATCTGAGGATGAACCACATTAATTGATTCGAAAAGCCAACTAAATCCTAATGATGCGGTTAATCCAAAAGAAATTTATCTAAAATGCATGATGCCATTATACTCTCCAGATACCAAATCTAAATCTAAACACTGCCTTCACATAAATACACAAGAGGAAAAATCATGGAAGTCGTGAGTCATATGTAAAGTATTTACATCACCACCAACGATGGGTAATTAGTATAAATAGTAACAAGCAAGGCATATTAATACATTTTCCACGAATTCTTTTCTTCAAATACAATTGGCTATTGGACTATGTATCCATACCTTCTTTCACTTTGGCAATAGTCCTTGTGTAAAGTACCTCCATGTAAAATTGTAAAATTATTAGAGTAAAAATACGAATCTAGCTGAAGAATAATTACACAAACTTGCATGAATTGAAAAAGAAAAAAATAGAATTAACGATGAATTTGATTACTCAATATTAGTTTGAGAATAAATACATATATCAATTAAGTTAAGCTTAGTCATACATGCAATAACTATGGTTAATTAATTCTAAGTGTGTTTTATGTTCTATTAATGTGCTCATACACCACATGCAAGAACCATCAGGGGAATTTTGAGGTCTAAAATGGGCCTCCTAAGAAAAATGTACAACCAAAATAAAATTTGTAAGAACCAATATAATTCAATATGGTGATGTCAACCATGGGGGATGATTCACCATTTTTGCAGTAAAATATTAAAAAGATTAAAAAATAATAAATTAATAAAATAATAAAACTACTTTTTCAACTTATCTCCCTAAGGTTTTACTCAAATTTCGAGTGGGAGTACTTGTTGGATACAAAATTTAATTTCTCTTCCATGGAGTACCCGTGTTGCATACTTTCGATGGACTTTGCTACATGAAAAATGAGAAATACAATCACATTTTTCATGTATTCCTCCTTTTTCGTGTAGCAGGGTCCATCGAATTAATGCAACATGGGTACTCCATGGAAGAGGAATCAAATTTTGCATCCAATGAGTGTTTCCGCTTGAAATTTGAGTAAACCCATAGGGAGATAAGTTGAAAATACAAGTTGAAAAAATAGTTTTTATTTTTACCCTCTAAAATTTGATAATGTAATATAATCTTATTTTATTATTTCCACTATTATTTTATAATTTTCTTAGGAGGCCCATTTTAGACCTCAAAAATCCCTTAATGTATATTTAACTAACTAAATCCAAGTGCACACAACATGTAAACACTCGATTTAACTAGATAAATCCAGGTGTGTTAGTATCAGTTGTTGCATCCTGCCACCAGTGATCGAATAGACTCTTATAATGTCTTATTAGGGTCCCATTGTCAAATTTTTTGTCATTCCATTAGGTCATCATGCAAAACTTTGGTCATTGGATGTAGATCTAGGTCTAATTTTACTCCTTCCAAAATATTACTAGTTGCTAGCTCATTTCACCTCTCAGCTGAGTGTACCATCGTTCATGAGCTGTCATTATGATTACATTCATTTTCATCATGGTTTAATTCAGTCCAGAGTCTCCATTAGGTCTTATGGTTCCAAGGTCATCAAATCATCATTTCATACATAAAGTCCAACAAGTGAAGGAGTGATAATAAAGAAGTTTCATTAGTAAATTTGATTTAAAAGAAAAATGTAATTTTATGTTCCTAATTTGTAATAACTACTTAAGAGTTCCAAGTAGTTGAAAATGCTCAAGTTCCACCAAAAAATTTCCAAGGTTCCTAGAAGAAATTAAATGTTATAGAGCCACCAAAATTTCAAAGTTAAAAGATCAAGTTCAAAGGTTAAAGGTAAAAAGCAATGAAAGGTTGATTTAGAAAAAGGGAAATGTGGGCCCATATTCATTTATTTATTTTTCTCTAAGTATAAAAGGCCCTAAAAAACCAAAATTCATTCATTCTCACTCTCCACCATCGAGCTCTCAAACTTTCCCAAGTAAAAAATGAATTTTTTCCTCAAAAAATCGAGTTCCTGGCCCGTCGTTGCGCTTTCCCTAAAGGCATTAGGCTTTTCAGGTGAGCACACCACACTTTTTCCAAAGGCGTTGTGCTTTTTGCAGAGCTTGTTGCGCTTTTATCAAGGATGTTGCGCTTTTCTCAGTGAAGCAGTTACAACCTTACAACTTGTTTACAAGGGTTCTGAGGGCCAACTAAAGGTTTCTTCATCTATCTTCAAGTAAGTTTCATCTTCCAAAGCCCTCCTTACAACTTAATTTCATAATTTTGTAGTGAAAACTTCCCATTTCCCTCCATACTATGCTCTAGTGATTAAACCCTAGTTTTCAAAATTTTCAAGCTAAATTTTTTTCTCCTAGACCCTTTTACCTCCCTCACACTCTAATTCACCCCCCACTACCCTCACATCCCTTCATTCCCCACTCCTAAGTCATATTCCCTAAAAACCTACCGCTACATTGCACTTTTCTAGTCAGCTAGACTACATCCCTGTAATAAAATTCCCTACCCCATCCCCCTTTTCATTTCAACTCCCCATCACTTCCCTAAGGTTCCTAACCCCCTTACACCCTTCCATAAATTTTCCCACACTTTCCCCAACACCCTAACTCCATCATCCCACTCCCTTTTCCTTCCCCTTCTCCCCTAGGATTTTAAGCAAACAAAAATATCATGGAGGAAGAGAGAAACATCATGGAGAAAGAGACAAAAACCATGGAAGAAGAGAAGAAGATCTACAATAAATTAGGGAGAATCTTAAGGTTAGAGCCATCAAACACTAGGGAATTGATTTCATCACCCCTAGCAGTTAAATGTTTCTAGCATGTAGGTTGTTTTGAGTTTTGTGAAATGGTCCAAAGAGTGCAGAGCCATCCTAGTTTGACTAGGATCTTCATCACCAACCTACAAAAATACGAAGTCACTATTGTAGGGGTGACATTCACCATTTCTATAGATATCATTGCAGTAACAACACAGATACCTAATGTAGGTGAAAATTTGTTCAAAACTTAGGATTTGGATGCCCAGCTGTATGAGCGCTACCTCAAAGTGCCTTACAAAGAAAACATTAAGAAAATCTTCCCTTTTGGTCAACTACTTAATAGTTTTTCTCCCACGATGAAGATAATCATGAAATATTTCACTTGTGAGGGCAGATTCTCCAGGTTGTAAAGCTACCACATCAGGTTACTTATGCATTTCACTAGGGTGAAATTGCTTAACATTCCCTATTATTTGTATAGGAGCATTGACAAGATGACCTACATAGTACAAAACACAGAGTATGAGCTTCAAATGAACAGTCTCTTCCATCATTCACTGATCAAAATCATTTTACTTCATCACCTCAAACAGGTGAACATTGTATGGGATACTTTCATTGAGGCAGAGGTCTTCACATCACCACCAAATCAGCATGCTAGACCTATTCGACCATCAGCATCAGTTTTTCAAAAACAAACTAGGTCATCTAGTAGGGCTACAATTAAGAAAGGTAAAAAGGACAAACAGGTCAAAACTATCAGAGAGGACATAGGCAAGTGTTTTATCCACAAATTGTGGAAGGGACCTTACCTTCTGTTATCACCCTAGTAATTCTTAGGTCATGGGATTTTGTTTTATAGTTAAAGAAAACTAGGGGTAACCAAGAACCTCTTTTAAAATTCAGGATCTAGCCTTCCTGAGTTCCGGAGAGGGATCTCTCCTTAAGATTTAGCTTTGTTTTGTAATGGATTTTAGGCTAGCTATGAGTGAACAATTTGGTTTGATTTTTTGGATGTTGGTAGGAATAAAGTAATACAAGGGAAACCATAGAAATATCTACCTATCCATTGGGCAATGGAGTCAAATTTATAGCAAACAAGACTAGAAAACTAAGGTCAAAAGAACAAATATACTAAGGGCAAGATAGATGATCTTCAGAGGGTTTAAAAAGGCTATTTGATGAAATGGTATGATCTAGACTAAGGGCAGTTAAGAATCCTTAAATCACAGAAAATGAAGAGGGAAATTGAGGTCAAACGAGACTAAAGAGCAATTAAGAATTCTAAAGTCTGGAAATCAGCAGAAAACATAAACATGAAAACTAATAAAAGCAGAGAGATTTTTACATTGATTCTATAATACCTTTCCTAGTTATTCACTTAAGATGGAAAATAACACAATATGTATGAATGAAACTTTAAAGAAATAAAAAATGAAAATTGGAAGATACAATATTCATCTGACCAGCACAAGGATCATTAGTTATGATGTCTATTTGCTTCAGTTTCCAGCCTGCTGCTTCAACTTAACTCACATAAAATCCCAATGTTTTAAACAAAAAATTCTATAGTAGTCTTGATAATTTTATTCCACCATGAATACTTCGAAAGATGAAGCATTTATATAATTGAATTACTTACAAAATATCTCAAAGTTTGAGATAATGTTTCAAGGAAAAATAGGAAATATAACACAGGAAGAGAGACAACAGCAAAATAGTTTGCAAGTTGTCCTCTTTTACAAGAAAAAATAGAACTGTCTATCCTAATCAAATAGATTTTATGATTAGCTGGGAGCATTGCTAGAAATTGATGTATTATCTCGTGGAATATGGCTTGTAGAACACTCCTTATTTTCACTTTCAATCCTAATACTCTTTATCTCTGCTTTTCACTGTTTCACTGCTGTAATTGAAAAATAACCAGCAGTAACAATTTGCTTTTACTGATACACTTTGACAATTGATACACTTTGACCCTAATTTTTTCACCATAAAGTAACAGTAGAATATGACTTTGGGATTTTGATTCCCCAGACTTGGGAATTACTTGTTTCTTAGTCATTTTTAGCTGAACAGAGAAAGTTTAAATAATTTGTTGAGTTATCTTTTTGAAACAAGGTGTATTTGAAGGAATTTTTTGGCAAAAGTTGGACTCTGAGCAGGTTTCTGGATGATAAAAGAGTTTTATATGCACAGAGGATGGTTAAGATCAAGTTCAGCAATGAAAATGATCCGGGAATAGCTTAAAACCTGATAAAAGGAAAATGTGGATTTCTGGAGAAAATTTGATAGGGTTTCCCCTGTATTTTGGACATTTTTTGGATTTCAAAGATGGATAATTTAAGCTTTTTAAAGGAAATGGAAGTTTAAATGATGATTTCTCCTTTGAAATTGAAGTATTTTGGATAGGATTGGTAGAAAAAATACCTTCAAAAGGTATAATTGTCATCAAAAAAGTTGCAGTTGCATTCACAGTCTTCAATTCTGGTGAATTTGGCTATCAGAGGTTATGGAGGTTCTCAGGAATTAATTTTAGAGAACAATGGCTTTTCAAATGGCAATTGGTTCACAGGTAGCTTCGAAAATGGTGAAAATAGGTGAAATGCAATGGAAATAAGGCTCTACGGAGGTCTCTCAATGTTTTACTAGAAAATAGGTGAAATGTGATAAAAAACATTAAGTTTTAATGTATTAAACCATAAGTCGAATTATAGTTCAATCACATTAATTGCAGGAATGGAGGGAGTAGTTTTGGATTTGGCTTGGGTGGTTTTCACGCGGCTCCAAGGTGGTAAGCGGAAATTAACTTTTTTCACATGATCCAATTAAATTAAGACATGTTGGCAAGGGGCGGTTTGGGAAAACAACTCAGATCACGTAATTTTTTTGAAACATGGGTCAAGCACTTTGATCGCGTGATATGGGATTAGTGTCGTTGGATCTGACTTTGATAAGCGAATGGTCAGGATTAAAATGAGACTTGCGGGGAAAGTATAATGGGACCAGGGCATTGATTAAAGGCCGTAGATCTGGCAAATGAAAGATCAACGGTGGTCGCTTAACGCGATGGGCTGTGGTGGGGATGGGGACTTGAGCTGTCAGGTTAACTATGAATCGTTGGATGGTGAAGGGATGATCTAACGGCTCTTATGTTACGCGATAGGATATGAAGGGGTCTAAGGATAAGAATATCGCATCTGTTGAGAACCGTGGGATCAATGAGAGGATGAAGATCGGAGGGTTAGGATTGAATCCGATGGCTGAGGGATTTATGAAGGTTTTATATATAAAAAAGACTTTATACATAATTCAAATGGAAGGGCGGGGTATCAAAGGATTTTAACTTTTAACAAAGGTTAATATTGTGGTATGGGATATGTATCGGGGAATTTGCAAAGGGTTATAGTTTAACCTTAGGTTAAGGGAGTCGGGGAAGGGAAAATGAACAAGGGAATGGGTTCTATTTGAAGTTTAGTTTAAATTAAACTTCGGGTTTTAATATTTTTTTGTTTTAAACACATATTTGAACATGTCTAAAGGTTTTTTGAATATTTTTATTATACAGTTAATTAAATCAAGATGATTTAACTACCATAAGGGGCGGGATATTTATATAATGATATATTTAGCCAAAGGGGGTATAATGCGGGATTTTTATTTAAACATGTGGGAATAAATAACTTTAGCTAAAGTTATATTAATGGGTTTTTGGGGTTATTTTATAAAAAGGAGTTATATAATATATGAAAAGGTTTTTCTATAGGAAGTTAATAGATAAGTTAAAATTAATATGAAAAGGGGACAATGTATACTCAAAATACATTAACATAACCAAGTAAAGTGAAGTTTAAAGGAAAATTTGCATCATACTAACCTCATCACTTTAACTTATGATAAAATGTAATTTTGAGGGTTTTGTGCTTTCATGTAATGTGGGAAGTTAATAAAATGGGAATTAGAGTATTTTTAAGTAAAAATGATGCTTTTACTTATGATTTTTCAGGGAGATGAATGCATGAATGTAATAATGATGTGATTTTTGGGATTAATATAGACATTTAACATTTTCCACTAATCATCCATAGAGCCTTGGGTCCGGTCCCAACAGAAGTCAAGGAAATGCCTTGAGCCTTTTTGACTGATAGCTTAGAATGCTAAATGGCTATGGGGAAGGGAAGTTAGTTATCTGCAGCTCCGATGAATAATATTTACAATGATGCTTCTCACTTTATTCTACCTACCCAATTTTAACTGCTAACATTTTTTCTTCCATTTTGATTTGGTGCATTTGAGCTAGCAACCTTTACAGCATTTATTCTTTCAGAAAGCAATAAAACTATCTAATTCTACACTTATTTCATCCATGAATCCAGATTAAACTATTTGATTCACTTATTCTCTACCTAACTACTGAATTTTTCATGGTTAAACTGTATGACAATTCATTATTCTCTATCTACAACATTTGAAATTGAAAGGTGATAATTCAAGATTAAAATTTTCAACTCATCACAGATTATGGCATTTATTGACACTCTGCCATAATAAACTGCAAAAAGTAGTGGCATTTATACTTGCACACTTTCATGTTTTATTCATATTTTTCTTTGGGGCACCTTATTTTTTCTAAGTCCTTTGATTTTTCTTTTAGGACTTTTTACTCTCTTTTTGATTTTTTTGATTTTTTAACAAAATATGAGAATACAACTTGTAGAAGGAAAAGTATATACATATTTACAAGATTACCATCAGTCAAGTCAAAATTATGAATCCTATATTGATAGGTCACTAACATCGGCTTCACTTGGGAATGGCATTTCCTGGTGGAATGTCAAGAACTCTGAGATCAATAGCCTTCATCTTTGACTTTGGTGATCCTGTAATTGTCTTCTGTTTTCTGTAAATTGAAATCAGATCTGAAACTAAAACAAAACACAACAATTTTCAAACCAACTTATAGATCTTAAACATCTTTAGGACCTCATCCTTGGCTTTAAATCTTAATGAAAAACTAGCTGAAAATTAAAAACTAAAAAATGGCTCAAAATTATGAGCTTATTGGCACTCATCTACCTACTCTAATCTACTAAAAATCTTATTGAATCAAGTAATACAAAAATGCCGATGAAGACAATCAAGTAGCTATAAAAATAAATGTATAACTTGATTGCTTGTGATCAAAATTGGAATTATATTATGATCATGTGCCTTTATAATAAATGATATGATGTGTAAATGCCACTTTTGATTTATTTGATCCTTATAGAGAAAACATGTTTGCAGATTTGGGCTAAAAAGATTCTCCATATAATGTGATATAGGATCAATAAAAGCATGATGTATTTATTTACTTCTAGGCCTTCAATGACTAATTGTTCAGTTGAATTATGAATATTAGACCATGAAACTATTTCTCTAGTTTTGTGTTTGGAAAAACAAACATCTTCAATATGCAAGTCAAAATGTATTACAATTTCTTCTTGCTTTGGAGAAGGAAGATTTTCCAAGAAACGTTTAGGATTTCAGAAATTGTATGACTGAATTTGAGAATGCAAAAGTTTGATTTTAGTTTCATAATTTTCAGAAATTATATCAATAATCCATTTTTTAACTTGAGGAGAACATTTTCTTGATTTAAAAATAAGAAAGAGAACTTTTATAAAATCCTCATCAAATTGAAAATCTAATATCTCATCCTTCAAACTAGTTAGTGGTTGTTCTGTGAAGTTATCTTGAATTTGGAGAACATAATTATCATCACACTGATCATATTTAGGAAAATCTTCAGAAGCAGGAATGTCATCAATTATAAACATTGGATTAGCAGATTCTCTTCCAAAAATCCTAATATATCTTGATTAGATTGGTTGCATTCTATTTGAAAGTCATTATTGTGTTCAATAGGAGTGTTATCAAGCAATGGGCCTTTTTGGGAGGGTAGAATAACATGAGCATCAAATTGTTCTTTTGTCTCTTCATGGATAAAAACTTTAGTACAGTTATCAACATTAGAAGAAGTAGAAACAATTTCCTCATTATGTAAATATTTTGAGGATGGTTGCATGTTTAGAAGCAAACTGATTTCTTCTTCGATGAGGGGGGGTGGAAATCTCTGAATTCTTAGATTGAAAGGAAAATTGTTTTTTCTCTTATCTAAAAATTGATCATGAGGTTGAATATTTTCTTTAACTCCATTCAAAAAATTAAATGAAACATCATTTGTTAATACAGAGGGGTTTTGTGGATCTTGATTCATCTCCTGATCTATTTCATCTTTGTTTAACTCCTCTTGATTATTATGACATTTAACTTGAGAATGAAAGTTATGGACTTCTTCTAATAAATCTTCAGGATGCCAATTTCCAAAATATTCATCAATATTTTTAAGGTAATATATAAGATCGTCAGCTTGATCACAACAATTTTCAACTAATGATAAAGATGGAAAATCTTCTTTATAATGCTCATAAAATACCTTATGAAAATATTTTAGAGAAAACAAACTTGTAGGTTTGAGAGCTTCGTACCATTCCCTTGCTTTTCCTTCTAAGGTTACCATGAATATTTTCATGAGGAAATCCTCATGCCAATCACCCTTCAATCTCGATGAGTGTATATGAAATTTAATGAGATGTAATGGAGTCAGATTTATAGCAAACAAGACTAGAAAACTAAGGTCAAAAGAACAAATATACTAAGGGCAAAATAAATGATCTTCAGAGGGTTTAAAAAGGCTATTTTGATGAAATGGTATGATCTGCACTAAGGGAAGTTAAAAATCCTTAGATCATAGAAAATGAAGAGGGAAATTGAGGTCAAACAAGACTAAAGAGTAATTAAGAAATCTAAAGTCTAGAAATCAGCAGAAAACATAAAATGAAAACTAGTAAAAATAGAGAGCTTTTTACACTGATTCTATAATACCTTTCCTAGTTATTCATTTAAGATGGAAAATAACACAAGATGTATGAATGAAACTTTAAAGAAATAAACAATGAAAACTGGAAGATACAATACTCATATGATCAGCACGAGGATCATTAGTTATGATGTTTATTTGCTTCAATTTCCAGCTTGCTGCTTCAACTTAACTCACATAAAATCCCAATGTTTTCAACAAAAAGGTCTATAGTAGTCTTGATAATTTTATTCCACCCTGAATACTTCGAAAGATGAAGTATTTATACAATTGAATTACTTACAAAATATCTCAAAGTTTGAGATAATGTTTCAAGGAAAAATAGGAAATATAACACAGGAAGAGGGACAGCAGCAAAATAGTGTGCAAGTTGTCTTCTTTTATAAGAAAAAATAGAATTGTCTATCCTAATAAAATAGATTTTATGATTAGCTGGGAGAATTGATGGAAATTGATGTATTATCTCATGGAAGATGGCTTGTAGAACACTCCTTCTTTTCACTTTAAATCCTGATACTCTTTATCTCCACTTTTCACTGTTTCACTGCTGTAATTGAAAAATAACCAGCAATAACAATTTTCTTTTACCGATACACTTTGAAAACTGATACTCTTTGACCCTGATTTTTTCACCATAAAGTAACAGTAGAATATGACTTTGGGATTTTGGTTCCCCAGAATTGGGAATTACTTATTTCTTAGTCATTTTTAGCTGAACAGAGTAAGTTTAAACAAATTTTTGAGTTATCTTTTTGAAACAAGGGGTATTTGAAGGTCTTTTTTGGCAAAAATTGGACTCTGAGCAGGTTTCTGGATGATAAAAGAGTTTTATATGCATAGAGGATGGTTAAGATCAATTTAAGCAATGAAAATGATCTAGGAATAGCTTAAAACTTGCTACAAGGAAAATGTGGATTTCTGGAGAAAATTTGACAAGGTTTCCCCTATATTTTGGACATTTTTTGGATTTCAAAGATGGAAAATTTAAGCTTTTTAAAGGAAATGGTAGTTTAAATGATGATTTCTCCTTTGAAATTGAAGTATTTTGGATAGGATTGGCAGAAAAAAAATAACTTCAAAAGGTATAATTGCAGTCGAAAAAGTTTCAGTTGCGTTCACAGTCTTCAATTCTGGTGAATTTGGTTGTCAGAGGTTATGGAGGTTCTCAGCAATGGATTTCAGAGAACAATGGCTTTTCAAATGGCAATTGGTTCACAGGTAGCTTTGAAAATGGTGAAAATAGGTGAAATGCAATGGAAATAAGGCTCTATGGAGGTCTCTCAATGTTTTACTGGAAAATAGGTGAAATGTGATAAAAAAACATTAAGTTTTAATGTATTAAACCATAAGTCGAATCATAGTTCAATCACATTAATTGCACTAATGAAGGGAGTGGTTTTGGATTTGACTTGGGTGGTTTTCACGTGGCTCCAAGGTGGTAAGTGGAAATTAACCTTTTGCACGCGATATAATTAAATTAAGACATGTCGGTAAGGGGCGGTTTGGGAAAACAACTTATATTGCATAATTTTTTTGAAACATGGGTTGAGCATTTTGATCGCGCGATATGGGATTAGCGTCGTTAGATCTGACTTTGATAAGAAAATGGTCAAGATTAAAATGAGACTTGTAGGGAAAGTATAGTGGGACCATGACATTGATTAAGGGTCGTAGATCTTACAGGTGAAAGATCAACGGTGGTCGCTTAACGTGATGGGATGTGGTGGGGACGGGGACTGGAGCTGTCGGGTTAACTATGAATCGTTGGATGGTGAAGGGATGATCTGACGACTCTTATGTTACACGATAGCATGTGAAGGGGTTTGAGGATAAGAATATCGCGTCTGTTGAGAACCGTGGGATCAACGAGAGGATGAAGATCGAAGGGTCATGATTGAATCCGATGGCTGAGGGATTTATGGAGGTTTTATATATAAAACGGACTTTATACATAAATTAAATGGAAGGGCGGGGTATCAAATGATTTTAACCAAGGTTAATATTGCAATATGGGATATGTATCGGGGAATTTGCAAAGGGTTATAGTTTAACCTTAGGTTAAGGGAGTCGGGGAAGGGAAAATGAACAAGGGAATGGGTTTTATTTGAAGTTTAGTTTAAATTAAACTTCAGGTTTTAATATTTTTCATTTTAAACACATGTTTTAACATGTTTAAAGGTTTTTTGAATATTTTTATTATACAGTTAATTAAATCAAGATGATTTAACTACCATAGGGGGCGGGATATTTATATAACGATATATTTAGCCAAAGAGGGTATAATGCGGGTTTCTATTTAAACATGTGGGAATAAATAACTTTGGCTAAAGTTATATTAATGGGTTTTTGGGGTTATTTTATAAAAGGGAGTTATATGATATAGGAAAAGGTTTTTCTATAGGAAGTTAATAGATAAGTTAAAACTAATATGAAAAGGGGACAATGTATACTCAAAATACATTAACATAACCAAGTAAAGTGAAGTTTAAAGGAAAATTTGCATCATAGTAACCTCATCACTTTAACTTATGATAAAATGTAATTTTGAGGGTTTTATGCTTTCATGTAATGTGGGAAGTTAATAAAATGGGAATTAGAGTATTTTTAAGTAAAAAATTATGCTTTTACTTATGATTTTTCAGGGAGATGAATGCATGAATGGAATAATGATGTGATTTTTGGGATTAATATAAACATTTAAAACTTTCCACTAATTAGCCATAGAGCCTTGGGTCTGGTCCCAACAGAAGTCAAGGAAATTCCTTGAGCCTTTCTGACTAATAGCTTAGAATGCTAAATGGCTATGGGGAAGGGAAGTTAGTTATCTATAGCCCTGGTGAATAATATTTACAATGATGCTTCTCAATTTATTCTACCTACCCAATTTTAACTGCTAACATTTTTTTCTTCCATTTTGATTAGGTGCATTTGAGCTAGCAACCTTTACAGCATTTATTCTTTCAGAAAGCAATAAAACTATCTAATTCTACATTTATTTTATCCAGGAATCCAGATTAAACTGTTGGATTCACCTATTCTCTACCTAACTATTGAATTTTTCATGGTTAAACTGTATGACAATTCATTATTCTCTATCTACAACATTTGAAATTGAAAGGTGATAAGTCAAGATTAAATTTTTCAACTCATCACAGATTATGGCATTTATTGACACTCTGCCATAATCAACTGCAAAAAGTAGTGGCATTTATACTTTCACACTTTCATATTTTATTCATCTTTTTCTTTGGGGCATCTTATTTTTTCTAATTCCTTTGATTTTCTTTTAGGACTTTTTACCCTCTTTTTGATTTTTTTATTTTATTTTTTTATTTTTTACAAAATATGAGAATACAACTTGCAAAAGGAAAAGTATGTACATATTTACAATATTATCATCAGTCAAGTCAAAATTATGAATCCTATATTTATAGGTCACTAACTCCTTCTACATCAGCAAAATGGAGATATCTTAAGCAGAAGGAGATCATTGTCCAAGAGAAGGAAGCCCTTCACCATGACATTGAGATGGTGGACTTGGAGGCCCAAGATGAACAGGAAACCCTAAACCTGGTCATCAAAGACAAATATGCCAAAACCAAAGAGCTGCAAGATAATTTGGCAAGGGAACAGTTTTCTATCTCCTTCCTTGAGAAAGAGAAGAAACAATTGAGTGAAAACCAAGTAGTCTTGGAAATGGACTTGTTGAAGCCTAAGAGGAAAATTTTCAAAGGCAAGGTAGTAATGGGACATGATGAGTCTAACGAGGATGAGTTTTAGATCACTAAGGTAAGACCAAAAACAAGGGGCCTAAAATGAGCATTAGAGCAGGAAAAACAACATGAGGCACTTCTTGTAGAGGAACTCACCTTTGAGGAGAGGATTGCCAAGGAAATTAATGAGAATAGGTAAATTTGGCTTAACAAAGCAAACATACACCTAGAGAACCTCCTTCACAAGGCCAACAAGGACAATTAGATGTTGATGCATATGGCTCACCACTACCATACCAAAAACAAGATTTGCAATGCCAAGGTTAAGAAATTGAGGGATAAGCTCAAGGAAACCCTAATCAGCCAGAAAGAGAAGGGTAAAATTGACTTGCTTGATGATGCCTCCTTGGTAGCATGACATACTTCATTAGGACCTCACTCAATAATTTTGAGAGTTTTTGGGCAAATTTTTGACATTTTGGGAATTTTGGTCAAATTTTACAAATTTTTTACACAGTCAGCCTGCAAAAAGCACAATGTGGGCTATGCTGCACTTTTTCTCAGATTCTCTAAATGATGAAAACTCAGTGGGTTTGGATAGATAATGGCCTCTACATCACATTTTAACTACTTTCTCTCCAAACTATGAGCTTTTGACAAGTGGAAAAGCCCAAAAACCACCTAAAAAACACTTTCTGCCACTATTTTCAGCCTCACACTGCGATTTTTGACCAGTTATGGTAGATTTCAGTTTTGAGGAGCTTAACTCCATCATTTTTAGTGCTTGAGGAAACTTTTGACAACTAGACAGGAATATGTTTCCCATGAGCTATCTTGGGCTCAATTTAGACTTTAGAAAGGCAGTCAAAAGTCAAGTGGAAGCCCACACTACGCTTTTTCTAATTTCCTGTTTTCTTCAGAAATTTCACTTTTCTCAGTTTATTGATGGATTCCATGGATTTTTACTGATGTAAATGTAAAAATAAAATGTAATTATGTCTTTTATAGTTACTAGAGGTAGATGCATCAAGTAAATTTGTAATTTTGGGTCAATTGAATCAGTTTCATCAAAGATACGGATGCGTTTGTTGACCTCCCTAGTCATTAGGATTCCAATTGAGGACTTTGGGTAATAGCTCCACAAGTCATGGATTCGACCCCTGAGGGTGGGGAGAAACTTTTTTGGTCTATATATTTCATTTCCTTTTTCATTTCAAGGGTTGGATAATGTGTAATTAATCTTTGAGCACTAGTGTATTCAGTCATTTTGGCAGGAACTAATAGATAGAGTTACAGTTATTTTGGTGGGATTCATGTGGTATGTGTTTTAGGAGTGTTTCGTCTTATTTTTTCATATTTTTGAATATATTATGCTTTCCATATTAATTTCCATCTCTCAATGTGATTTATTTCTAAGCTAGATAAGTAGAATTCATTATTTTAATGCTCTGTTTTGAAGGAATTATCATAGTTGTGTTTCACTTTATTCTAATGAAAGGAATTCATGATTTCCATATTTTTTGAAACCCTAGAAGTCTCTCACACTCATCAAGATACTTGAAAGTACTAAAGTGTGTGCCTACCTTGCCCCATTAGATATCTCCAAGTCTAATCCTCAATGCCCTGACTTAGTTCTTCCTAGACCTAATTCACCATACAACACCAAAAATCAATCAACCAAACCCTAGAGCCTATTATACCTAGCCTAAAATTTTCATTATCCAGTCAATTTGGTTGTGATATCAGGAGAGAGCCCTCTCTTGCCTAATAGGGCTAGCTACTAGGTCAAAGTGGTATCTGGTTACCTTTGCTGCTCTCCTTATGAGCCTTCAGAAATCTGATCGAGTGATAATAAGGTGCACATTACATGCAATAACTCAAGTTGAATTGAAGCTAATTAAGGCTAACTAGGTGTATGTACACCAACACCCCCCCTTAAGCATAACTTAAGTGAGTGTGATGTAAAATCATTGAGCTCCGGAAAAAATGCCATTTTAATTACCCATATACAATGCATGAAAAGAGGAAAGAGGGAAAACCTAGTGGGAATAAAACCCCCCCTCAAACTAAAATGAAAAAAGTAGAGAAAATACAACTGCTAAGAAGTCGTGTCCTTCACCCCGAGACGATTTCGCAGAAATCAAAATTTTTGCTCAGTGAAAGTCTTGGTGAAGGTATCAGTAGTCTTCATGAATAAGTTCTCTAATGAAGTGCATGTGGATATCAATGTGTTTGGTCTGTTTTCGCTACACTAGATCTCTGCAAAAATTTAACGTACTTTTATTATCACTGTAGGTTTTAACCCTGTACAGAAATTATCTGCAAATGAATCTTAAAGACAGAAAATAAACAGTAGCGAGAGCATAAAACATAAAATAGATAAACACAGAGATATTCCCCTGGATCCCAAATCGGGACGAACAGCTTGATTTTTCATTATATTCCTTTTAGTGTTACAACATATATATATACATGCCAAAGCATACATAAACCCCAATCTATTAACCCTGGATTAGAACATAACCGTAGTTCCCTTGACTGGATCTACAAAATACCAGGGGCCGAAAACCATCGTACCCCAAAACCATGTCCAAACCCATGCACAAAACCATGGGCGAATCTGCCCACCAGAAAATAAGTACCAAATATAACACATACCCAATAATCACACTAGATGACAGTTGGACAATGGAAACTAATACCAAGCTCAAATAGTAAATGCTGTATCCAAATGGCCTGAATACTGGCATTGATTTCTCCTTTGTACTCATGCTCTATTGATAATAAAGAAATGGCAGCCTGCTTCTTGCTTGACCAACAAATTGGGTCAGATCCAAAACTATGTACATAACTAGAGGTGGACTTGTGATCAATGTTTTCACCAACCCAATCTGAATTTTTAAACCCAATGAGATCCAAAGAAAAAATTTCTGCATAATGAATCCCATAGGTGATTGTCCCCTGGACATATCGAAGGATGTGCTTTGAAGCTTTCCAGTGTAACTAATGTAGATCCTTCATGTATCTGGAAACTACTCCTACGACATATGAGAGATCAAGACGGGAGTGAGTGAGATAAAGAATACTTCCCACTAGCTGACGGTACAATGTGCAAACAACCAAAGGTGTGTCTTTCTCATTCTCAAGCATTATCCATGATAATAAATATATGGTTTCTGGCTTGCAGTCACTCATGTGAAATCGTGCCAAAATATTTACAGCATACTTTGGTTGAGAAATGGTAATATGAGAACCACTCTGATTGATATCTAGTCCAAGGAAGAAATTTAGCAAGCCCATGTCTATCATAGAAAACCGCTTCTGTAATGCAATTTTAATCTCAACAATGGAAGAAGTTGAACTAACTCTTATCAAAATATCATCTACATAGAATATTATGATCAACAAGGAGTCAATTTTCTTCAAAAAATAAGGATTGCAATAATATTTGCAGCGTAAAAATGTTTGAGACAAAAAATACGAATCCATCTTTGCATACCATGCTCTAGATATCTGCCTGAGGCCATAGAGAAACTTCTTTAGTTTGCATACCAGAGATGAATTTTGCATGAATCCCTATGGTTTCTCCATGTATATTTCCTCCTCGAGATCACCATGAAGAAAAGCAGTCTTCACATCCATATGATTCACCGCCCATCCTCTTGTTGATGTAATGGAGAGAGTTAGCCGAATGGAAAGCATTTTTCCCACTGGAGAAAAAGTATCATCATAGTCAACACCATTTACTTGCTAAAAACCTTTTGCTACCAACCATACCTTATATCGAACAAATTGGCCATATGCTACTTTCTTGGTCTGATAAACCCACTTGCACCTCACAAGTTTACAATTGGAAGGTAGAGAAACTAGATCCCAAGCCTGGTTCTCAATGATTGAGTTGTATTCCTCATCCATTGTTGCTTCCCATTCAGGATGCCTAGTTTCTTTTGCATAATTTTTTATATATGATGCATGCATCATATAAGCATGGATGGGCATGGATGGCTCCATAGCTAAGACTACTTGTGGATCTTCCTCAACCTAAGGTATAGAGGCTGGATCATCTAGATATCACTCATGTTGTGCTATTTTTGTGTTGAATGTGGTCGAGAATATTCCTAACTACATGAGGAAGTATGATCTCAATGTTAAACAATTGGTGGTTGAACAGGTGTCATAAGAAAAGGATCATCTAGATTAGAATTCTGATCTGAAGTATCATCTACATACTCATCAATGAGGGGTGAGGAAAACTTGGTAATAGGTTCATGTGGCGGTGCATGAAAAATTTCTTTATCAAAATTTACACTATTTTCAATAAATAACTTTTCAATGTTGATATCAAGCAATCTGCACCCTTTGACTTCATTAGAATATCCAACAAACATGCATGCTTTACTTTGAGGCTCCAAAGCCTTTCTCTTCTTTATAGGAATGTGGGCCCATGCTCGAGATCCAAAAATGTGGAAAGGCGATAATATCAAAATTTGTAAAGTGGTGAAGGTGATAATGTGTGCAGCCTGTATTTCTAATGTAATAGAAAAGAAAGGGACATTTTAATACATTGTAGAAGCTGCAAATGTAATGGGCATAGTATACAAATGTTATATAATACTACCAGGCCTTTAATTCCATGGGCTAGTTTGCATTACCTTATAACACTAAGGTGCTCTTATACACACCACCCCACAACACTATCCCATGATAGGTCCATGATTATCACTAACATGAATTTGTTGTCGGTTCATGGCTACAATAAAAATATAATTGCAAGATTTATCACCAAATATATTCGTAGAAGTGTTAATGTCTGTGAACGAAAGTCTTTATGGCAAAGTATTATCATGTTTAAGATCAGTATATGTATATATGTTATAATTCTTAAAGCATAGTATGTGATTGTCATATCTATTTCATTTTCATTTAGAAGTCTCAAGAAGAATCAGTGTTATTGCATTGCAGGGTAAGTGGGTAAATTCCTAATATAGTTCATCAATCATAAAGTAGTTGGTAGGTGCAAGGAATTGACCTCATTTAGAAACGCGATAGTGTAGAACAACCTTATCTTTATATATTCGGTAATCTTATCAATAAATTGACCTTGGTTATTATATAAAACTCAAGTTTGATTTAAATTGGAGCTTTAGATTGCACAATGGATTATTTAAAAAGGGAGCGATAAAATTTCGAGACCTACCCATTGAAAATTTGATGTTGGTTCAAGTATGATGCCTAGTCATGCTTGAAGGCATTGGCACACTGCTATATTATCATGTATGAATCATATTATGGGGGGGGGGGGGGGGGTGGATTTTGCAATGTTGTTCTTTTAAGCATTCCAGTATCTTTCTTGAAAAACTCGTTATAGAATTAAATACTATATTTTGATTTGAATGACGCAATTGTAATTAGCTTGGAAGTTTCAATACTCACTTCTTGTTGGTAATAGTAGTAATGTACATGAATGCTTTATATTTCATCAGAAAATTAATTAACCCACTTTTCCAGTAATATGATACATGTGAAGGAAAATAGTGGCATGCTAGAAATGAAATGAAATGGTTATAATGGGTTTGATTTATCATTTATATTGCAATAATGATGTGTGCCACTACTTATGTCCTTATTGCAAAATTTTAAGTTGGATAATAATTATTTTTTATTGTTATATCTAATTCATCTCTTGTTCTTAGGGGTGTTGTTGTACTTTCTTTATCAGTAACAAACAATGCAACATATTATGCCAATGAGATGTTAGTTCCTTGGAATAATTTACATGTTGCATTATGAAAGATGTGCTTGAAGTTATGGTATTGGACCCACCATAAATGATGAGAAATTTTTTGCCATCAAGGCCCATGACTTGTGTGGATCAATTCATTTTTTTGTGGTTGTTGATATGTACTATGCTAAGAAAACTTCCTAGTACAGTCGGTTTGCATCCTGTACAAGATTATTAAGATACTCTACAGAGATATTATTTTGGTTCAATTCCATGACATTGTTACATGCTTAAGAATGCACCATACAACATGAGGATGCTTGGTAGGAGAATTTGGTGCAAAGGTTTGTAAATTTTGATTGTACCTATATCTAGATTCATTTAATACTGCATAAATAAGGGGGATGGGAATTTAATACCCCCAAGATGATGTTGATCAGTGACTGTCATTGATCTAAACCCAAGTAGCACCAGGGGCTACCCCAATATTGCATAGGAAATTTTACATGACAACTTACTCTATTATGATGAAGGACATTTTGGATGGTTTCTACTTGTTGATATGTTTATGTTGATATGTGGCAGGCCACTTAATTCTTCACGGTTTGATAGATACTCATGTTTTAAGTTCGTAACCCCAGTTAGTGGGCTAAAACCCCATGGGGTTGTGGCATGACACTAATCATTGGTTGTGAACATTGAATTGTCAATAACTAATTTTTAAGCTCCTAAAATCCCTCCAACTTTCACTTATTGAATACCCTTGCAACCTAAGCATTTATATAAATTGTGACCCTCTGTTGAGGAGGTAAATCCCCTCTGCGCACAGAGGCGATCCCTACTAGCCCAGCAGGGGTCTAGCAACAATCACGAAATTTTACGACACAAGTTCCTAGTTACGAATGAAAATACCAAAGATGGGGGCCTACCTGGAATCCAATGCTACGATCTGAAGAAGAGAGCGTTCCTGTTCCTCAGCCTCGGCAAATCACGATCCTCCACGATCTCCGCGGATGGACACCTGCACATGCAAGAAACAAACAGATACAAGCATAAAATCCAGCATATGCAACTAAATATCAGTCAGAAAGGATACTACTCATATTAACATAATCGAAAACAGAGTGGAACCATAATCGTAATCATTCATTAAATAACGATCGAAAGAGATTACAACCAAAGTTCTGACGTCGTGGTCTCCTTCGGATGGGTCTCCAGTCATTCACGTCTCACAAAGCTCGCCAGGGAAAGGGCAAACCTCTCCTGAGTCTCTCGACAATAGTCTCCTTACTTGAGTCGGCCTTAAGGGAAGAAAGAGGGCTCTTACAGCACAAAGGCTCTTGGGAATTTGGAAATTCAAAGCTTAGGCACTTCAAGACTAGCTTGCCATGGAATTGAGCAGGCTTTTATAGATGGGGAAGGAGGGAGTTGGGATCCCTATTATTGTGGGATTGGCCCTATCAACAAGGAAGGTTCCATGGGAGGTGGCAAAACAACTTTCCTTCCATAGAACTCCCGCAGCCAAACCTCCCAACTCAAGATAGGCAATGGTTTCTGAGTTTGTTGAAACACAACTTCCGCCATCTTTATTTAAAAAAACACTCCTTAAATTGGCTGGCGCGACTACTGCTCTGGGACAGAGCGCCAGTTGGCGCGGCCTCTTTGTAGGATTTTCCCCATTGGCGCGAGTGATGAACTGTCTGCCCGCGCCAATGCAAAAGGAGATGTTTTCATGATTTTTTGCGAGGAGATGTCTTTAGGGCAATTGAAGCTCATGCTTAGAGGAATGCATTGATGATGTTTTCAAGGCATGAAAATGTTCACAGGTCACAAAATGGGTCCTCCATTGTGCGGGACGGGGAATGGTAGGGACGGTGACAAATTACTGTGTAACAGATGCCCCCTAAAGTATGAGGCCCGAGAGAGAGAGGGATGAAATGCTTTACGAGAACATGTTCAACTGAAGGCCCGCCGTCGGAAAACCTGCGCAGAAAGATACAACTGATATCTCAAGTACATGATGTATATGTGGTATGGACGCAGCCATCCGAAACAGAGTATGCTATAATCCGGATCCAGGGTATGGGCGCGGCCATCCAACTAAGATCAAACAAATAGACTCAGGTATGGTCGCAGCCATCCAATCAGTGAGTCATATACATAATGATAATAATCCACAATCGTAGCCTGGATTACAACAGACACAATCCAAGGTCTTGCGCTCCATCTCGACCCAACAAAGTACAAGTTCAAGCATGCGAATATGTGAGCTGAAGTCGAACATGCAAGAACATCGTCTGATTACCAGCCAATGATGAAAGTTGTTAACAGACGTACGAGAGAAACACCAATAATGACAATGGCCCTCAAGGTACTACGGGTACAATCTGTGGCGTGTGAATAAATGAGTTGGCGTCGAACACTAGCGAGAATCACTCGATCGAGAGGCCAATGATGAAAACCTCACATCGAGATAAACAAATACATTGAGGCATGCGAGGCTCCCAAGGTACCAAAAAGAGGTCTCTAGATCAAATCAAGGATAATAGGTGGTAGACGGTAGCCTTGTTCGAAGGTGGGCCATAATGTTCCCACATCATCGACACGAAATGGAGGAACATAGTGTTTTGTTGCAGATGAAGATCGTGTGAGAATGGAGGGATTTTAAGTATTTACCAAACCAACTCTCTTGAACATACCAGTAGCACGACAGTGGTTTTCCTTGATGTTGACATCAACGGATGACAAGGTCATGGTGACAAGGCACCCCCCAACCCCGAGAGGTCCAAAAAGGATTATCCAAACCCACGGAGGCAAGTGAAAGAACGAGATAAGATATCCCCAACCCGACAAATGCAGACAAGTGCCATGTTCAAGAGCGACATACTGCCGACACGACAATGATGATGGTTCCATTTTTCCCCCACCATTTATGGCGAGTACCCCAATTATTTTTGATAACAAGCTTGAATGGGATAGCATATGCTTGTAATATAAGTCCGCCCTTCGAGCGAATCCATCCTAGTACATTTAACGAGCCCTAGGAAGGAGGAACTCGGAGGACGTCATTTGTTGGATCCTCCGATGTCATCAGAGTTTAACGAGTCTGACAAAGGAAGAACTCGGCGTATTTTCATGTTTAGAGAGTTTGAAAAGACAACGGAAAAGTAAAATCCAACAGTCCCTTTTCGTAAATAGTTCCTCAGACCCGAAAAGGTAGAAAACAATATCTAAGAAAGCCTCCTAGTCGCGATAGGCTAGGGTATTCATTTTTCGTAAATAATCTATCCCAGCCCGAAAAAGGGGTAAACGTAGATTGGGTATATGTCGTTTCGCAGCCACTTTAACGAGATCAAAACGACAAGGGACTCGGCAATCTTTTCATGTTTAGAGAGTCAGAAAAGAGATGAAAGATGACTCTAAAGTGACTTTTGAAGTGATGTATTTACGAAAGTCAGAAAAGTATAAAAATACAACTAGATTTCCATAAATTAAAGTCGCAAAAAACTTTGTTCTTTGCACATACCAAGCAAGCGTAAAACCCATTTTCGATATAAAATATCCAGATATATTTGATAAAAATAACTTTTAAAACTCATTTAAAGTCGAAAAAGCTATAAATATGTCAAAAATGGTAAAAACAAAATTACATTGCTATAAACCTTGGTAAAAAGTATGGGTGGTCATTTGGAGTTAGAAGAGTACGATGGCGATTGCGACAGATGCGGTTGACTATTCAAATCAGGGATACGCTGCGGAGTAAGAAATTCTTCTGCTCTACATTTTCATCCATTTTTTAATAGTTTTCCCTTGTAAATCAGTTCTATGTGGCCACTTTTGAAATTTTAGGGCCGCGCTCATTGGCGCGGGTATCGGGCACGGACCCGCGCCAATGGAATTTTTTATACAAAGGGCTCACGCCACGTGGCGCGACTGTTCACAAAACAGCCGCGCCAGCGGTCGAACCTAAAATTCCGCCTAAAAAATTGATATTTAAACCAAATTGCATGGAATTTGAGGCCTACCAGAGATCTAACTAAGGGTTTATGACCATATGGATGTAGGTAATCAAGAAAAATGGTGATTGAATGGAAAGAAAAAGAGCATGGAGAAGAGGATGAACAGGCCATCCAAAGTGAGGCTTGCATGAATGCCCTCAGAAACTACGGGTTGAAGAAGTTCTTCCTTACACCCTGTCTACGAGCTCAGCCCGAGCTCCTCCAGTATTTGATCAGTATTTTGGATGAACATGAACAAGTGTTCAGGTTGTGAGATCAGGTATTAGAGCTGGAGGTTTTTGATGTTTATTTTATCACCAGATTGTCCCGCAGAGGTCCAATCCCTGTCTTGACTGGAAGCAGGCCATCTGGCGAGAAGATGGAAGAAGTGATGGCACGAGTGTGCCGAGGAGCACAAATGGGATCAGGAAGCAATAAGGTGGATATCCACACTATCCCTGATCTGGCATTGAGATTTGTCCTACATACCATCACGTGGGTTGTAGGGTCATAGGCACCACATGAGGCCACAAAGGCCCAACTCCTACTGGCCTCAGAATGCATGAGTCCCTTACTATTCGACTGGGCAACAGCAGTAACGATAAATATGAAAATGCAGCTCACAAAATGAAAACAAGCTAAACTGAAATAGTTTGGCTATGGTTCCATCCTGGTATCGTTCATTCTGGAACGCTTACCAATCTTCCAAGGCCAAGGGGCCTCAGTAGAAGATCTGATACCACGAGAGCCAAGAATGGCTCGCTGGGCAGCATTAATTCCCAGAGCCGGAGGCGGCCAACATATGTCCTGGAGGCCGGAGTTCTTTAGGTGGTTACAGCGCCAGCTGATTGTAGTGGAAGATTGGCCATATGCAGGAACTGACTTCACCGGAGACCCAGATCTCCCACTGCCAGAAGGAGATGACTGGGACGAGGAGTTGGGTAAGACCTCATGTTTTTTATTTTATTTTTTATGTTTTTTTTTGTTAATACACATTCGTCCTAACACATTTTATATATTTATGCAGATGTGGGACCTGAGAGACCAACTAGGATGTCTCCAATCTCACGGAGGACTCAACTCGCCCCTGATCCTCAGGGAGAGGGTACCGGAGGAGAGGAGTTGATCCAGAATCTCGAGGGCATTGCCCAAGGGATCCCGGACTATGCTCGGCTGGCGGACGTACTGATGGCATACCAGCGCCACACGGTGGGAGTTCCAAGTCGGATCCACCGAATCCTGAGATGCTTAGTGCGTGCAGTCACATGCTATCATGAGCACCCTGCGGATTAGCTCTTAGGATTTACACTACACCTATTTTTTGAGAGACGTATCGCCTCCGGATGTACTTAAGACGGGGTGTGTATATTTTGGTTGTGGCCACACTACTGTGTAAACATTTCGATATCTATATATATGCATATCTATTTCTGGATGAGTCTTTCTTTACATGTGATGATGATTTATAAGTTGCGCAAATGTCTGTCTAATACCAAATTTGCTACTGCATCTGTTAATGTATTCAAATTCCTGGGTATATGATGATATGTAATGTAGTCAAAATTCTTTTCCAGTAATCGAATACGCAAATACAGACGTAAGATGGATGGGTTCCTTACCGAATAGTGTCCGTTCAGTTGTAACACTACAAGCTATGAGTCTAGATACATGAGCAATTCACGGATACCAAGGTTTACTGCCTCGGTTAATAATTCCAACACGGCACTATGTTCCGCGATGTTGTTCGTGGTACATCCTAGACACATGCCTTGCAGGTCAATCAACTCACCAGCAGGATCATAGATTACCGTACATTGAAAGACGATTCCACCGACGATGTTGCAGAGCACCATCAGCGAAACCAACAAATGGATGAATATACATACGCACAACCGGAAGACGCGATCGGCGAGGAGAAAGATGTTTACAAATAAAATATACACACGCACGCCACACACACGTAGAAAATCACACACCTATGTACACACACCACACCAAGAAATCACTTCAGGCATAGTACTTTTTAAGGTACAGCCCATTTCTGGGCTGCGCCAGCGGAACTCCTTCATAATCTGTAAGCTCGTAGGCCCCATTTTTCAAAACGCGCTTTACTATATAGGGCCAGTGCCACATAGGCCGAAGCTTACCAGCTCCAAGCTTATCATGCGCTTGATCGTACAGGAGAACGAGGTCTCCTTCGATAAAAGAACGGGGGGAAACAGATTGATCAAAATGAGTTTTGACCCTCTTATTTTGTGCTTTGATAATCAAAGCAGCCAGACGACGGGTTTCATCTAACCGTTCCAGATACAGAAGACGTTCTTCCTCGGCAGAAGTATTAGGTAAAAGCTCCACAGCTGATTTCAATGAAGGAATTTCACATTCAACCGGCAGAGTGGCTTCCATATCGTACACCAATTGAAATGGTGTGAATCCAGTTGCACTCTTAGCCGGATAGAAATGTACCCGGAAGGCAGACGATTTGGAGATGCCAATTGGATTTGTGAATATAGCTGATGGTTGAAGCATAGTGACCAGAACCTTGTTCATTGCTTCAACCTGACCATTCGCCTGAGGGTAATATGGTGTTGAGCTGTCGTGACGCAAGCCCAACTTTGAAGTCAGCTCAGGCATCATATAATCTCGGAAATGAGTACCATGATCAGTGACGATGGCCTGAGGAACCCCGAACCATGCAATAACGTGGTTGAATATAAATTGAGCAGCCGTTTTACCGTCAACAGCTAGTGTAGGCATCGCCTTGGCCCACTTGGTGAAGTAGTCGACGACGACAATTATATACGCATGCCCCCCGGCCGAGTGAGGGTTACACGTCATAAAATCCACGCCCCATTTCGCAAAAGGGCCGACGGTAATAACATGATGCAAGGGGAGAGGCGGCGCATGCATCTTGCGCTGAAATATCTGGCACGCATGACATTTACGGACTGCCATGATACAGTCTTTGAATATGGAAGGCCAGAAATAACCTGCTCGCAGAATCTTCTGGGCAGTAGCATACCCGGACATATGTCCACCATAGGCACCACTGTGGCAGTCATTTAGGACCTTTTCAGCTTTTTCCAAGGTTAGGCATCATCAGAGCACTGAATCTACTCCAATGCGGTATAAGGTATCTCCTACTATACGGTAGGGCTAGGACTGGTGCCGAATCCAATGGCGGGCAGCTTTATCCAACTCAGACCGAAATTTCGAGGTCTGAAGGTACACTATTATGTCACCATACCAAGGGTCACGAGTGCTGATGAGGAAAAGTGATTCGTCTGGTATATGATCTTCAGAGTGTGAGGGAGCAGAGTCTGTAGGGAGGGAACATATCAAATCCGCGAAGACCAGTGATTTTGTTGACTTAGCGGTAGTGAACTCTAAGACAAACTCCTGCAGGATCACAATCCATTTGGAGTACTTGCCCCCCAGTAATTTTCTAGAAATAATATACGTCATAGGGTTGCAGTCTGAAACCACTGTTATCGTACGCAAAAGGATGTAATGGCGAAAGTGTTGTACAGCGTGTACTGCTGCTAATGCCAACTTCTCGACATGAGCATAGTGCGTTTCTGGATAGAGAAGGTTCCGTGACAGATAGTAAACAACATGTTCATCACCGTCATCATCATCCTACACCAATACCATGGCTATGGTGCTAAATGCGGCGGCTAGATATAAAGTGAAGTCGCGGTGGTAGTCCGGAGGATGAAGCAACGGAGCATTGACAAGCAACGTCTTCAGCTTCTCAAAGGATTCCTGAGCAATTTCGTCCCAACGAAAGGGAACATTCTGCTTTAACAAACGAGTGAATCCTTTGGCCACCTCGGCATAATTCGGGATAAAGCGCCGAAGAAAGCTCGCTTTCCCTTGCAGACTCTGTAACTAATACAGGGAGGAGGGTGATGGGAGATTTACGATGGCCTCGACCTTTAGAGGGTCAAGGCGAATTCCGTCTTTCGAGACTATGAATCCTAAAAGACGGCCAGAGTCAACGCAGAAGACGCATTTATGAGGATTGAGCATGATATTGTAGCGCCTGCAACGAAGAAAGATCTGGCAGAGATGCTCAGGATGGTCCTCTCGCTTACCCGAATGGTCCGGCAAGTCGTCCAGATAAGGTTGAACGATATGGCGAATGTCATGAAAATCGTAGGACATCGCACGCTGAAAAGTGGCTCTAGCGTTCTTTAAGCCGAATGGGAGTTTTTTATACACGAAAGTACCCCACGGACAGATGAATGTGGTCTTGTATTGATCCTCAGGTGCAATATTGATTTGGTTACATCCTGAGAAACCATCCATTAAGGAATAGATCTCACTCCCAGCACATTCGTCGATGATCTGGTCTATAAACGGAGTGGGATAGTTATCCTTTGGACAGGCGCGATTGATGTCGCGATAATCCACATAGACTCGAATTGTACCCTACTTTTTATCGACAGGGACAATGTTAGACACCCACTCTATGAGGGGGATGGGATAAATAAAACCCACGTTCAGAAGTTTTTCAACTTCTGCCTTGATGGCGGCGGCTTTCCGAGGATGCATGGGGCGTAAGCGTTGGCGCACGGGTTTCGCACCTGGGTAGGTGGGAATCTCGTGCACTATGATACTTGGATCAATCCCCGGCATTTCCTCGTAAGACCACGCGAAAACATCTCTGAATTATTTGAAAAGCTCAGTATAGACTTGAATCTGAACAAGTCACACCCACGTGAATATTCTCAATGATCCCCGGTTTAACGGAGATGTTGATTGGAACAATTTGAGTAAAGTTACCCAGGTTACCCTCCGAAAAAACCTCGTGCATCAAGATGGGCGTTTGAAGAGGAGGGGAAGGAACCTGAGTAGCATAATGCTCCAGACAATCAGTCATTGCCCCCAAGCTAGGCATAAACGAGGAGCGATGATGTCCATCGCCCCAAGGCAGCTCCTCAAGAGACATAGTTTCAATGATAGCCTCATCGGAAGGAAAAGTCTCTCTGAGAGGATCAGGAGAATCAGCCTGACCAAGCCAGGGGGATTGAGAGTAGACGTCAAGAGCCATGCTCAAAGGAGCATGCTGAGGAGGTGGAGGATCAGATGCAGCAACAATCTCAGAGTAGTTGATCTCTACTGGAATTAAAGGCATGGATTCTCCAAACTCATATACCTGCTCAAGCGTAGGAATAAGCCAGGGGTTATCGGACCTAGACAACATGTTGACTTGAGCGGTATGCGGTGGTGGTGCGGGAAAGATACCCATGAGAACTGGGTCTTTGAAGAGACCAGGTCCTACACTGTCCGGGGGATTCAGAATTTGATCCACATATGGCACGTTGTTCTCAGAGGAAGAGGTAAAAAATGACAACTGATCCACTGTGACAATCTTTCCCTCGTGAGGGAACTTAATGAATCGAAAGACGATGGACGGCACGCAGAGCATGGCATGGGTCCAGCTGCGGGCAAGAAGTATATTGTAGTTGAGTTTAGCGTCAACCACTTCTACTTCTACGTTGACAGTTTTTCCCTGTAATGTGATCGCTAGACTCTCAAGAACGCCCAGGGGTTTAGATTCCCAACCATCAAATGCCTCAGGGGCATTGGGAGATGACGACAGGGCTGGAGAGCCGATGGCCTTCCAGCAAGCGGAGGACATAATGTAGGTAGATGCACCCTCATCCACGATGGCCCTATGAATGTTCAGACCGTTAATCCCAACTTGAATAACCAGAGTGATTTGATGTGGAAGCCGGGGAGTGAAATTCTCCAAATCGAAGGTGAGAAGACTCGAGTCGGCGGGATCAATGCCCCCGATTGCAGACAGTAAAGCCTTCCGCTGTGAAGGACAACTTTGAAGAATTTCTAGCACAGACATGGCAGATGGCACCTGTGCCAAATCCTCAACAATGCTGTAATGTTGAGCGGCACGAGCGTTTGGATTATAAGAAGATCTTCGAAGGACACCTTTAGGAGGTGGCTTCACAACGGGTTCAAGAGTAGGATTCTTGATTTCCAAAGGACCAGAGACAGGTGGGGGAGGCGGCCCATCCGCAACTGCCTTCCCGGGTGCCTGCCGCGATTCGTTGTAATCCTTCGACCGCGTAGCGACAGAGATAGGTGCAACACTCTTCACCATGAAAACCTGAGACCCAAACGGTACAGATGGTGACGGATGTTCGACCATCTGGGTCTGCTGAGATGGAAATGGCTCTTTTAAAATATCCGGAGTCCCTTTAGGGCCCTTAAGAAGTTGACTAACCTCGGATCATCGTGGACAATCCTTAGTATAATGGTCCCCTTCACATATGAGGCAAGGGTACTTCGGTTTACGCTGGGAGCCATCCTCAGTACGAGATTTAGATTCTGGTTTTGGGGCATCAGATTTAGATTTTCCTTTGCCCTTCTTCTTCCCCTTGGAGGATTTGTCCGCAGAATTGGCCTGAACGACATTCACCTCCGTGGTTTTGCCAGAATCGGATGAGGCGGGATTAGCAGAAGTATTGTTGGAAGAATTAGCCTTCTGCTTCCCATTCAAAGTTTTCTTCGAATTTTAAGAGACAGAACCAATGACACCATCCACCGCAGGGGTAGGCAGAGCCTTAGTGGTTCTGGGCCGTGGAGCATCAGTCAAGATGTCATAAAGCATGCCGGAATGAGAATAGACAAGATCCAGGTACTCGGCACGTGCGATGGCTTGTTCCTCTGTCACGCACGCTCCCATCGTGATATCCTGAGCGATTTTATTCACAAAGGAGGTGGTGAACCAGTGAGTCAATATCTGATCAGGTATGTGAAACTTGATCAGTCTATGATGGCGCCGCCACTCATGAATGTGATCTGAGATGTGAGTGGCTTTATCCTACTTCAGGGAAGTCAGAAGGTGTGTCCCGGCCTCATAACGAACCAGTAACTGGAAATGCGTGAGGAAAGCCATGGCTAAAGAATTGAAATCTTAGAAAATTCCACGGGGTAATTCTATGTACCACTTAGCAGAAGCTCCAGTTAAAGTACGCTGGAAGAGGCGCAAACGGATCGAATCATCGGCCCAAGAGTTAGACGAACACCAAAGGTGATACGTCATCACATGCGCCTGGGGGTCCTCTCCAGCTTTTCCCTCCAACTTGGGACAATCACCTGGTATCTTGGTGGGACCCGAAGGCCAATACGGATTATGTAAAATCGGATCATTGGTCAACTTTGAAACATCCGGCAGCTCCAAGGTAGCCAGGAACGGCAGTGGTGGATTAACCATCATGCCAGGCCTAGGATGAGGTCCGGTACCCATATTCCACGATGGTTGTGAATATCCTTGCCCCCACGGGTACTGTCCCGCAGGATTCTGACCGTAGGGGGCGTAGGTCATATAACCAGACTGATTTGGATGCTGGTAACCATAGTGTGGGGCTTGATAACCAGGGTACAAACCCTGATTATGTGTCGGCCCCGTATAAGCAGCGTTTGGATTCGGCTGCTGAGTGTAGGTAAAACCGGGTGGAGGAGGATAATACTGAGAGCCTCTGGGGTGGTTATAGTTCGGTTGAGACTGACCATGAGGATAATAACCACCCTGAGGATGAGTAGGCTGTTGAAAAGTGGAACCCTGCAGAGCCTGATACGTAGGGCGCAGCTGTTGATTTGGCTGCGGCATTCAATGAACCGGCTGCTGTGCAGAGTTGATGGAATGAGCGGGCTACCCTGAATGAACAGGTTGACCCGACTGAGAGGGCTGACCTGAATGACCAGGTTGACCCGGATAGACAGGCGGTGCTGGTTGCGCAGGCTGACCTGGCTGTAAGTGAGCCCCAGGTTGTACCGGATGGGCCGGTTGGCCTGGAGGTGGGACACCGGGTTATATCGGATGAGCCGGTTGGCCTGGTGGTGGAACAGGACCAAGTGCTTGCTGGAAGCCGGTTTGACCTGAAGCAGAACCATAGGATGGTCCCGGCTAATATGCAACATTAGAAACAACAGGATATTGCGGTTGCATCGGTAAAGAAGGCTGGATTTTCCCCCCAGGACCATAGACCGGTCCCGGTTGGTACCCCGACTGAGGCTGGACAGGTTGACCGGAAGGGCTGTAATACTATCCTTGCAGACTATACGAAGGCCCTTGCTGGCCCGCAGGGTAGCCCTGGATGGGCTACCCCTGTGGGTCATAAGGATAACCAGGTTGGCTCGCAGGTTGGCCTTGGAAAGGTTGCCCTTGCGGGTTATAAGCCTGGTGATGGGGTAAACCTTGAGCATAGAGGAAAGCCTCAGGAGCGGGTAGACGAAAAATCTCCCCGTGCTCGTCATATTGACCTGGAAAAGCGTACACGGGAGTACCATCCTGTGCATAGTGTGAAAAATAAGATCGGTAGGGATCTTGGGAGGACGGTCCAACCTCGGCGTTCGGCTGTTGCAAAGACAATTGATACTCCTCCGGAGAGATATTCTTCGGTATAGAAGTGGCTAGATAAACATCTTCAGGAGTTGGCCCAGCCCTATTAGCAGATGCTGAGACAACAGGAGAAGAGGCGGCCATACAGACAGTGGGCCGAACGGGAACAGAAGTGACGGGCGTCTGAGGAGACACCCCGAGTGTAGTAGCAGCTGGCCTCGAAGCAGGAGATGATATTCCCATAGAGGCTGTAGTGGAAATGATCTGACCCAGAGATCTGTATCCCTGTGGTAAAGAAGGACTGGCTGTTGACATGTTAGCCAGCTCAGAGTTGTCTCCCTGAAACAATCTTCGCGGGAAGAGCTGATAGTCTTCACCAGACGTTGGGATTTCCTCACCAGAATCACTCATGGTTGATCCTGCCGTTAAATCTCGCAAAAGACGGCGAGGACTAGGAGGAAATACAGTAGCAACAAAGGGCGAACCCGATGTAAGAGAAAGGAAATCAGCTCCTAATCTCAATTCAGACACAAGGTCCGAAAAGGGCCAATTGAACTCAACTGGTCCTCCAAAGGGTTGCTCAGCGAGAACTGGTCCCCCGTCAGGAAACTCGGAAACAACAGGCTACTGCGGTTCAGCAGAGGATTGAGAAGCCTCTGAATAATCGTCTGTGTAAGGACTACCAGTAGATGAAACCGAAGGTTCCGCCACTGTGGAAAAAGACTAGAGAAAAAGAAGCAAACACACACACGGGCTGAAAACGAGTCAAGAGACACGATCAAACGGTCAACAAGAAATATCTAAACGGGCGTGTAATCGTGGGTGATTAATTTTTACCACATTGAAAAGTAAGAAACTTTACCATTTCATGTTTTAAGAGTCGAGAAACGATAAAAGATGACTCTATCTCTTTCAGATTTGACACAAGCGTGAAAGGACAAGTGCTTGATGGTCTTTTCAAGTTTAGGGAGTCAGAAAAGACCAAATGATCGCTCAAGAAAAACTAGGCACAAAGGGTGTACCAAATATCTGTGAACTGCAATATACACCTTGGTTTCAATAATGAAACAGAAATCGACCAAAAACTTTCCGTACGTGCAGGTAATCTCCCCGAATGCTGTGTTCAGTGTATCACGGGTATAAGGCGGCAGACTCGGCTTCCTATGGATAAAGGATTGAAAACCTAGAGGGGTCTCCCTTTATATACGCGACGGTACGGGGAGCACAAGTCCGTACTAGCGCTGTCTAAAGCCAAAAGGCGAGCGACAGCTGCTAGGTTTAAAGATGCCGGAACACGTCTCTAGCCTATACCTATAAATATGTTTCGTTAGATTCCAATGCTGCCTTAGGTTAATTGAATAAATTTTACAGTTGATCTTCAATTAGGTTTCAATTTTCAGGCCCTATCGTATGTAATTTCTTAAAAGACTCTTAAATGCAAAGCTACATGCCACAGTCCAACATTTCGTTCGATGAAAACTAGCTACAGAAGAGTTGAGAGCTTTTACACAAACGAAATGATCGGAAGACAAACAATGAGATCTCTAATGCAACTAATGAAATTGAAAACTTTTCATTCAAATCACTAATCACTAGAAAAATCGAAAATATTACAATTTGCACTAATTAACCAAAAGCAAAAGAGATTTTTTGTAATTTTCAATGTTTGATAGCTAAATGCACTAAACAAACTGAAAACAAACGGAACAACTTGAGAAACGATATTGAGAGAAAAAAACGAACAAATTTCACTCAATGACACAAGCAATCAAATCCCAAATCGACCAAAGTCTCTCAAAACCAAGAAAAATACTCAAAGGCTCCAATGGACCGTGTGATCTAGGCCCAAAGAAAGACCAAACGAAATCTGAATGAAGGAATGAGAAATCACACAAAAATCGCAACAAAACAGTGAACAACTACTAAGAGGATACGGAGGAGCAATCAGAAAGTCGACTGGACAAACGAAACACCAAAACTCCCAAGGAGGGCTCGATACACAAAGCCACTAGATGCCCTAGGGCTTAAAACGTGAAATCGATAGATAAAAGCAAACAACCAAAGGATGAAGGTAAATTCCCAGTCAAACAAGAATCCAACACACTTAGGTAGTCGGAAAATCAAGAAGAAAAGCACTGACCAGACCCAGAGAGCTCAAAACTGAACAAACTCAAAAACCTTACAGGAGTGGCACGACTGTAAGGCTGCAACTGGCGCCAAAAAGAAATTGGCGTGGGCTAAACAAAAGCAACATGCACCAATTGGCGCGACTGTCGGGCTAAAAAGCGCGCCAGTCGAGTTTCTCAGCCAAAATTAAAAAAGATCTACTCCAGAAGCAGATCAATGTAAACTAAGCAAACCAAGAAGCAAAAAAAAACAACAAAAGAACCCAACCCAGAAGGCTGACCAAGCAAGGAAAATCATAAAACAGTCAAACGAGACAATCCAAACGAGACAGTGAAATCTAGACGATCCCCAGCGGAGTCGCCAAATTGTTGAGGAGGTAAATCCCCTCTGCGGACAGAGGTGATCCCTACTAGCCCAGCAGGGGTCTAGCAACAATCACGAAATGTTACGACGCAATTTCCTAGTTACAAATGAAAAGACCAAAGATGGGGGCCTACCTGGAATCCAATGCTATGATCTGAAGAAGAGAGCGTTCCCGTTCCTCAGCCTTGGCAAATCACGATCCTCCACGATCTCCGCGGATGGGCACCTGCACATGCAAGAAACAAACAGATACAAGCATAAAATCCAACATACGCAACTAAATATTAGTCAGAAAGGATACTACTCATATTAACATAATCGAAAACAGAGTGGAACGATAATCGTAATCATTCATTAAATAACAATCAAAAGAGATTACAACCAATGTTCTGACGTTGTGGTCTCCTTCGGATGGGTCTCCAGTCATTCACGTCTCGCAAATCTCGCCAGGGAAAGGGTAAACCTCTCCAGAGTCGCTCGACGATAGTCTCCTTACTTGAGTCGGCCTTAAGGGTAGAAAGAGGGTTCTTACAGCACAAAGGCTCTTGGGAATTTGGAGATTCAAAGCTTAGGCACTTCAAGACTAGCTTGCCATGGAATTGAGCAGGCTTTTATAGATGGGGAAGGAGGGAGTTGGGATCCCTATTATTATGGGATTGGCCCTATCAACAAGGAAGGTTCCATGGGAGGTGGCAAAACCACTTCCTTCCATAGAACTCCCGCAGCCAAACCTCCCAACTCAAGATAGGCAATGGTTTCTGAGTTTGTTGAAACACAACTTCCGCCATCTTTATTTAAAAAACACTCCTTAAATTGGCTGGCGCGACTGCTGCTCTGGGACAGAGCGCCAGTTGGCGCGGCCTCTTTGTAGGATTTTCCCCATTGGCGTGAGTGATGAACTGTCTGCCCGCGCCAATGCAAAAGGAGATGTTTTCATGATTTTTTGCAAGGAGATGTCTTTAGGGCAATTGAAGCTCATGCTTAGAGGGATGCATTGATGATGTTTTCAAGGCATGACAATGTTCACAGGTCACAAAATGGGTCCTCCATTGTGCGGGACGGGGAATGGTAAGGACGGTGACAAATTATTGTGTAACACCCTCATATCCTCCTCATGTAAGGTTTTCGCTACTTATAATAGGTCATCGTGGAATTTTCGCTATAATTTTTTTTGTTTTCAAAGCTTCAAATGCTGAAACTAAAACCCCATTTGGATGAAATCCTGATGAAGCTCATTTCCAAATTTTAGATATTGTTTCGCTATATTTTCAGAGATATGATCTAAGGAAGTTAGGGTTTTTGTAGGATCCCAAATTTCATGTCAAACAGGTGACCTTGGGAAACGGTCATAACTTTCTCTCTGTGCATTGGATTCAAATTTTGTAAAATATGATATAAAGAGGACTCGTGATAGTTTGTTGTATATCATTTTCAGGACCAAAGGTTGAAAAAGCGACATGTGGCACTTCGTACAAGTTCTCTCTGCTAAACTAGTCTATAATCAGTTCATCGTATGAGATTGGGCATAAATTTTTCTTTAAGAACCCAATATTGATCAGACCTATGGGGTTGGAAAGAGGACTCATAGGGCTACCACATGATGAAATTTCAGACCTTGAAGATCCAAAATTTCACAGATACAATAGATTCAATATCGAGCTTCTAGAAGGTAAGAAAAAATATGCATTCAAGGATCACTGCAGCAAGGAAAACACATCAATAGTCAAGGGTAAGTCTGTTATAACAAGGTATGTATGATTAGTGTTTGAATTTTAATTTGAATATCATCTCTAACATGTGTTTTTTCAGGACAATGTAAGTATTTTGTATGTATGTGTGATTGTGTTTTGTTCATAAATGTTGAACGTATTTACATTTGAATTTTGAATATTTCTCTGACATATGGTTTGCACGATAGTGTAAGTATTTTGTTTGTATATTGGTTTGGGTCTTGCATGTGCATGAAGGAGGACACAATAGGACAACTCAAACACATACTAGAAGGATAATGCAATGCCAAAGTACCATTACTTGAAGAAAGCACAACAATACCTCAACAACTGCTAGTGTTCAAAGAAGAAGTGCCAAGCCAAGTATCAAGTCGTGTCAAAGTCAGTATTGTAAAAATCATCATTGTAAAATTGTAGAAGATTCATTATTTTAAACGAGTCAATCTTCCTAGAGTTGGAGAGGAATTGTTGGGAGGTATAAGTGTCATTGTTGGATAATGTTATGGTTGGGTTGCAGGTCATAGTGTGATTGGGTGATTGGTCTAGTTCAAGAAAATAATTTTAAACCATATTTTATCATGGATCATTGTCCCTGGTATGGGATTCCACACTCTTGTCTTATTTTCTATCATTATAGGGTGGCATGGAGGTGCATGAAGTCACCTACAGGTTGGAGCCTGTGAACACTTCAGGATGGTAGGTTGGTTTAGGATGTAGGTGCATCCATTCAATTGAATAATGAAGAAACCAGGGCATTAGGGTGTCCTTCCAGTGGGAGCTAGAGAAGAATTATTTTATATAATTCTAGGACGTTGTACCTTTCATTTCAGTTGGGGCTGAAAATTAAAGAATATATTAGAAAATAATTCGGTGGTTTTTGACCCGGAGGGGGTTTTCCACCTAAATTCATTTTCCTATTTTGTTCTATTGTTTAATTTTGTTACCAGATAAACATAAATAATAATAAAAGATTAACTAATTCTTTGAAAATATTTAAAAGGTTCTAATTGATAAGAAATATCGATTCACCCCCCCTCTCAGTATTTCCAATTCGAATCAGAGCTTGGTTCCTTCAATAGCAGTCTAAAAACTAAAAGGATTTCATGGAGTATACTAAGAATATAGTTCCTTTGTTCAATGGAAATAACTAAGCACTTCGGAGTGGAAGAATGTAGGTTCATTTGCTGGCGCAAGGATACGAAGTATGGGAAATCATTGAAAAAGGCTTTACAGCAACCTAGGATGAACAAGGAAAGAAAAATGTGGTATATGATGCAAGGGCTAAAGATCTCATTATAAGTAGTCTTATCGAATCTATATATATTAAGGTACTTAGTTGCAAAACTGCTAAAGAAGAATTGGGCGAGCTTGAGAATATATGCAGGTGACTCAAAAGTGAAATAAGCAAAGCTTCAAATTTACAGGGAAAATTTTGAGAAACTCAAAATGAAGGAAGATGAAAATATTGATGTATACTTACACCATGTTGATGAAATAACAAATGCATTGGAAGGTTTGGGAGAACTTGTCGACACAAAATTTTTTTTCCAAAAGATCCTTAGAACCTTGCTGGAAAGATTCAACCCAAAGGTATATCTTGGAATATAGTTCGAATCTAGCCAATCTCATCAAAGATGAATTGCATGGATTTATTATGGCATATGAAATGAGGATTGAAGAAGAGGATGACACATCTCACCTATAAACAGCATTTGTCGCATCCAAGAAAACTAGTAAGGACAAGCATACTCCTAAATCAAAAACTTGCAGTTGTAAGGAAGAAGAAAAGGAAGAAGATGAAGAAGAATTTTCATATAAATAATTTTCCTATTTCACGCGAAAAATGAGAACAGGTACAGGAAAATGCAAAGATAAACTTCCATTGATATTTTTTGATTATGGTGAGGTTGGGAATCTTTCAACCACGTGTCCTCACAAAAATGAGATTGTTATGAAAGGAAAGAAAGGTTTGAGGAAGTTCAACAAGAAAGGCAAGAAGAAATGGTTTAAGAATAGTTTCTTCTGCAAAGAAGATAACACCTCATCTAATGAAGATAGTGATAACGAAGAATAAATCAATAGAAGAGTATTTTTTATGGCCAAGCATAGTAAGAAAAAAGTGTCTAATGAAAAAGAAGAGATGACTGAGGTTGAATTTCAAAACGAAGTGATCAGGGTTATGAAAGAGCTCAAGATCGAGAAGAAGCATGTCAACACTCTTGAAGACGAATTAAAGACATAAAGGGAACATCTCTTAAATCTTAAAATCAAGGTTGAAGAACACAAACAAGTTGAAGAATCACTCAGGGAAGAATTAAAGGAAAGCAACAAAGAAAGAGAAGCATTGGAAGCTGAAATAGTTTCTCTTTGAAAGAAAGTAAAAAATGTAAAAACTCTTCAAAACTACACCAACAGCTCCAAGGAATTGGAAGAAATCATCAACAATCAATGATCAAATAGAGACAAGACTCGTCTTGGTTACAAAAAAAAATCTGAAAATGAGCTAAGTCCTTCTATGACAACAAAATAAGATGGATATGCAAAATCTAACAAGAAGGTAGACCTTCCAGCCAACAGAAGTGATCACGACTCACAGGAAGAGCCATGGAAGACAATTCCTCGAAGAATATTTCCTCCCAGGTATCAACCCATCTTCTATGGTCATTGTATTCATGTGGAAGTTTTGGACATAGAGCTATAGAATGTCGCACATATGTTTGGAATAAATACAATTTTGGGAGATATTTCAGAAATGTCTATTCTGGAAATCAATAGAATATTAACAAATTTGATCATTTGAGAGATGATGTCGAATGTTACAAATGTAATAATTTTGGACACTTGGCTAAAGATTGGAGACTTGGAAGTTCCTCAAAGGAATTCTCGCAAAATTGGAATGAAAAAATATGGAAAAACAAGACTAAAAATGTGTTATCGCTCTCAAGGCTCCAAGAAATAGAAATGATTGGTATATTGATAGTGGTTTCTCAACTCATATGACTATATATAGGAATAATTTCATGTCCTTGAAGGAAAATAAGGATGGAACAATGTCTTTTAGAAGGGACAGGTCTTCAAACGTCATAGGAGTAGGTACAATCACACTAGGAATAAATAATGCATTAGTGAAAGATCTGTTGTTGGTTGAAAATATGAATCAAAATCTACTCATTGTTGGACAAATGTGCGATCAAGGATACACGATGTTATTTAGCTCTAAGACATTTGAAATTAGGAAAGGCAAGTTCGGTAAAAATTGTGGCAACAACAAGAAGAGCTCCAAATGACATATATATTTTGGATGAGACTCCTAAAGGTTGTTTTTGGTGAAAGAAGACGAAAGTTGGTTATGGCATAAATGAATGGGACATATAAATTTTGACAATTTGGTCAGGATCATCAAGAAGGAAGTAGCAAGATAAATGATTAAAATTTCAAAACCCAGCAATACGATATGTGAATCTTGTTGCCATGGTGGGCAGACAAAAGTTGAGTTCAAGACAAAGAACACTTTCCTTCACGTCCATTGGAATTAGTACATACTGATCTATGTGGTCCTATGAAAACAAAAGGTTTAGATGGGGAATTATATTATACACTAATGATAGATAATTACACCAGAATGATAGTCGTCAGCTTCTTCAAGAAAAATACTGAGGCATTCGAATGTTTTAGAATCTACATGGAATTGGTCGAAAATGAAACTGATTTGAAGATCAAATCTCTGAGATCAGAGAATGGTGGAGAATTCACTTCCAAGGTATTTCAGCAATACTGTGATGAAAATGGAATAAAAAAGCAATTCTCAGTAGCTAGATCACTGCAACAAAATGGAGTTGTTGAAAGAAAAAAGAGAATCGTAGAGGAAATGGCCAAAATAATGTTAAATGACTCAAAATTAGATGATAAATTTTGGGTTAAAGAAATCCATACAGTTTTATTCATTATAAATAGAGGTTTTGACAAGGAACAATTATAACATGACTCCATACGAATTATGGAAAGGAAGATCGGCTAATGTCAAATAATTCAAAATATTTGGAAGAAATGCTACATCAAAAGATAAGATAAAAAATTGTGAAGTTTGACTCCCGTGTCGATGAAGGTATTTTCATTGGTTATTCACAGAAAAGGAAGGCTTATAGATGCTACAATTTGAGGCGAAAACAAATAATGGAAAGCATAAATGTTACTTTTGATGAAGATTGTGTTACAAAGGATGAAGATGAGATTGTCCCTTCAAGAAAATCTGAGGGATTTGAGGGAGAATCTATGAAGGATGAAGAAGAAGCTCCAGAACAAGACCAAACAAATAAGGAAACAACATTCAACCAAGAGGAAATAAGAAATGATCAGCAGGATATACAAGAAAATTCTCTAGGAGCTTTAAAAGAATCGTGTCAAAATAATCATCCATCAAATCAAATCATCGACAACATAAATGAAGGAATTGGAACCAAAAGAAGTCAACAGCTTCATGCATCACAACAAGCCCACCTTATTTTTTTAGCAACTTGTGAGCCTAGCAATTTTGAGGAAGCTAGTCAAGATGAACACTAGGTAGCAGCTATGAATGAAGAATTGGATCTAATTGAGAAGAAAGAAACTTGGGAATTGGTTCCACAACCAAAGGATAAAAAATTTATTGGAACTAAATGGGTATTTAGAAACAAATTGAATGAGGATGGACAGGTTACAAGGAATAAGGAAAGATTAGTCTTCAAAGGATATGCACAAGTTGAAGGAATTAATTTTGAAGAAACATTTGATCTCATTTCCAGAATGGAAGCTATTAGAATGTTTCTTACTTATGCATGCTAGAGAAAAATCAAGGTCTAAAAAATGGATGTTAAGTCAGCCTTTCTAAATGGTGAATTGAAAGAAGAATTTTACATTGAACAACCTGAAGGTTTTATGCTCTCTGAAAAGGAATACTATGTCTGCAGATTAAATAAGGCACTATCTGGTCTCAAGCAAGCTCCTAGAGCTTGGTATGCTCATCTTGATGCATATCTACATCAACAAGGATTCAAGAAAGGAAGCACTGACAACAATCTCTATGTGAAAGTGGATCAAGATAACCTAACAATTAACTAGGTATATGTAGATGATATAGTTTTTGGAAGCAATGATGACAGATTAAGTAAAAAAAATTCCACAAAGATGCAAAGTGAGTTTGAAATATCTCTACTTGGCGAGCTGAAATATTTTTTAGGGCTTCAGATATCTCAGCAGGATAAAGGAATATTTATATATCAAACCAAGTACATCAAGGAAATTCTCAAGAAATTCAATATGGAAGATTTCAAGTCTATCCTTACGCCAATGGTAACAGGTTGCAAGTTAAGTTTAGATGATTCATCAAAGGATGTGGACCAGAGGTTGTATAGATCTATGATTGGTAGTCTTATATATGTGATAGCTTCTCGGCTAGACGTAATGTAGGCAATTGGACAAGTAGCAATATTCAAAGAAGCACCAAAAGAATCTCATATTATTGTCGTCAAAAGAACTCTAATATCTTAAGGGTACAAAAGAATATGGTTTATGTTATCCCAAAGGAAATAATATAGCTATCCAAGCTTATATAGATGCAGATTGGGCAAGAAGTGTTGATGATCGAAAGAGTACCATTGGAGCATCATTCCATCTACGTGGTTGCCTTGTTTCATGGTTACGTAAAAATAAATCTTCAATCTCATTATCCATAAGAAAATCAAAATATATCGCAGAAACAACTTGTTGTACTCAAGTTTTCTGGATGAAGCAAACCTTGCAAGATCTTCAATTCAAGTTTGATGAGTATATTCCCATCTTTTGTGATAACACAAGTGCCATTAGTGTCTCCAAGAATCCTGTGATGCATGCCAAAACAAAGCACATTCCAATCAAATATCATTTCGTTAGAGAGCAAGTCACCAAAAAGAATATCAAGCTTGAATATTTTGGCACAAAGGAAAAAATTGTTGACATATTTATCAAACCATTACCTCACGAAGAATTTGAGTATCTTCGCCTAAAGCTTAGGATTCTCCCAATTTCTCATTAGACTCTTTCTCTTTCTTTTAAGTAAAAAAAAGGGAGGGTGGGGGGGCGTTGAGGTGTGTAAGACATACATTCATTTGTACATATGAAAATTTCAGTTATGTATGCATTTATTTTAGAAAATTATGTTTTTTTGAGCCACCTTGGATCAATAAACAAGGACATGATGTTCAGCTACCTTCTATAAATTTCTCGCCAGAAATTTCTAAGTGAGTTCAAGGAAGAAAATTCTTGACAGGAGGACAAGAGCATCAGAGGAGGGGAAGTGTTGACTACCTTCGATTTGGGCTGAAAGGCACTAAGCCATGCAAGGCACACTAGTACATTTGGGGGGAATTCCGACACTTGGTTCCGACGCTTTTGACCAAATGTCGGAAATTTCCCCAAATTTTTTCAATCCCTCCCAACACCGTCACTATACCGATGTTTAGAGAAAAGTTTCGCAATACTGACACTTAGGCAAAGTGTCGCAATTGTGACGTTTGGAGGAAGACGTCGCAATTGCGACACTATGCCCCAAAAGTGTCTCTATTGCGACGACTGCCTCCAAACGTCGCAAGTGTGACACAATGTATAAGTGTCGCAATTGCGACGTTTGGAGGCAGTCATCGCAATAGTGACACTTTTTCCGCCATCTGTATAACGACACTTATATGTGTGCTACATAAAAATGATTTTATTAAAAACTATGACACTTATATGCGTGCTACATAAAAATTATTTTATTAAAAACTACATTAACGTCTGATATCACGCGCGGATTCGCCCTCAGCTCTTGCACTCACCCTCAGCATTTTCCGTCAGCTCTTGCAAAATAGTATTCGCCCTTAGCATTCGCCCTTAGTTCTTGCAGAAAAACATTCGCCCTCAGCATTCACCCTCAGCTCTTGCAGAACAGCATTCACCCTACATTCGCCCTTAGCATTCGCCCTCAGCTCTTGCAGAACAACATTCACCCTCAGAATTCACCCTTAGCATTCGCCCTCAGCTCTTGCAGAACAACATTCACCCTCAGCTCTTGCAGAACAACATTCGCCCTCAGCATTCTCCCTCAGCTCTTACAGAATAGAATTCGCCCTCAGCTCTTGCAGAACAACATTCACCCTCAGCTCTTTCAGAACAACATTTGCCCTCAGCTCTTGCAAAATGGTAAGTTCTTACTGTAGGCCCTTCCTCCTATAGTAGGGTTGAATCTATTTGGGTTTTTTGGTCAATTCCATTGGATTGTGTTAGGCTATAGGGTTCTCTCTAGATGTCTTCCAATTTTCTTTCGGATGAGTTTCAAAGAGAATGTGTAAGATGTGTTTGTGCTTGCATGAATTTGACTCCACCAATTTCATGAAGTTTAAGCTATGGATTTTAGTTCAACAAACTCATCCATATCAACACCCAGTAACGAATTTCCCTTGTTCTGATCTATATTGAAGGTGAAGTGCAAAGTGGTAGAGAATGGAAGATCGAAAGTCATCAACTTTATCACAAGGGTAGTACTCCAGATCAAAAGTGATGAGCTTTAGTTCTCCAGATTTGGGGATTTTCTGATGACATACCAAAGGTCACATCCATACAACCATATCAAGGTCAATGTTGAGATCATTCTCATATAGATATAGGACACTGATATATATGGTTAATATCATCATCACTATCCATGGAAACCAAATGGTTACAAAATCTGTGATTGTGGTTGGCTCATTTATAATTATTACCCATTTACAGTAGAGCACAGAAACACTAAATATAGCCTGAGCAGAGCCTTTACAACAGGCAATGGAATTGCAGCTGCTTCATCAATAACCAATAGCTCCACTTGTGAAAAAATTTCATAATCTTTGGGCTGGATATACTGCAGAGCAAACAATTGTAGTTATCATTCGTGCTCCAATATATTAATATACTTTTTACATTGAACTAAAGAAAGGGAAACATCAAAATGCTAGCCATCATACAATGCTTTGACATAAGAGTTTTGAGTGACATACTTGACAAAAATAACTCATCCACTGATATTTATAATCATTTGAGTTATTCAAGTTAAACACAATGTCAAGAATCAAGATTCAATACCCTCTATTATCTTCATCACCCAATACAAGATTTAAATTTTTCCCAAAGAAACGCTTATTAATTTGGCAGCCATTATTTCTCCTTGCTTTAAAAATCCTACATTTAAATGAAAACAAGAATTGCATTTCAACTACAAAAATCTATTAGTTTTCAAATGTACATGTGTGCATCACTTGTGTAGGGTATTTCTTTTCCACTTTCACATTATCCAAGAATGTGTGCAGTATAGTTCATATTTTTTGTGATTTAGATTATCTTGAAAAAGGAAAGGTAAATTATTTCCCATGGAAAAAGAAGGTTTTCCCTTTTTACTACGGAAATGGTACAACAAAGTTCCATTTCTACCCGAAACTCCTATGAAACATGAACCGAATAAAGGCCATGTCCTCAATGGACATCATTTGGCTTTGAAAATGGCCATTGCACCGTGTTGTTTCTTATATTACATCACGATAGTTTCTTAGGTAATTTCTTGTTTCTTGAGATGAAAAACAACCAAAGAAATTGTGAAGATCCTTTCAAGAAATAAATGACCATTTCTCAATCATATCTCAGCTATTTTTTATTTTATTTAGTGGTTGCTTACTTTGAGGGAAATTTTACACTTTTATAAGGAATATAACATAAAAACACAAAATCGGAAGGAATTGATGAGGTAGATGACTTTTAGTTGTTGTTAATTAAGAATTGATAATGCACGATGCATGTTCTGTACTAAAAACTAGATTCCTTCCTGGAGTTAGGACATAGAGTATTGAATCAAAGTTGTAGTTTCTAACTTCTTGTATTGGTTCATCAATCTTGAAATCCAGACATTGCATGTCTTCATTGCTTCATGTTTGAATAATTTGCATCATATCGTACAATAGGAAATTAGGAATTATTATTATTATTACTTTATGGATCTGTTAAGTTACTTTTAAGTTTTCATGGTTTAGTGTGAAATTATTCTTGTGTGCCCCTAGGCCCAGGTGAAGGAATGCCAAGGACTGAGAACCCTAGTTTTAAATGGTATTGTTTCTTATACCCAAAAACCCCTCAACATCACTTCTTATTAGTTCTTAACAATAGTGTTGTAAACAATTTGAGAATTGATATAGCGAAATCTCGCACTTCTCAAGATAAAGTCCTAAAGCTAAAGTGTGATACCATGTGTAATTCAATAGCCCCATTGTCACCTCACCAACCTCTTTTCACTTCGGGCTAGCTCTCCTCCAACTCAGGGGGGGTTCTCCCTAGTAGATGTTAGGGATCTAATGGCCCAACCAAACCAATTCAAGAGCCCCCTAACTCTCTATGTTTACTACTATCAATCAAAATATTGAACAATAGGGTCAGACATGCATCCTGAAGATAAAATTGCCAGGGTAATTTTGGGTAATTTCAAAGGGAAAGTCCCCAAACACATATAATCAAGGAATTATAACATGATTTCAAACATTAAATATCAACAAAATTGTTTAAAGGATATTGAAAGGAAAAAGGTGATGGAAGATAAAAAGTGCCTTACTTAAATGCTCTAAGGATTTTTCAATAGTTGCTCCAAAAGCTTCACTTCAAGGCCCTTCAAGATCGTCTCCAACAATGCTATACCATAAGCTTCAACAATGTTGCTCCAAAAATATCCTCAAGGTCTTCACAACAAGTTTACTAGAAGTTGCTCCAACAATATATTCAATAAGGTCTTCATTGTCAACTCATCTCTTGTTTGGGTGCCTTAATGTGCAATGACATGTTTCCGGGACTGAATTCAATGCAAGGCATATTTGAAACTCTAACTCTATCTTCCGGTGTCTTATTAGAAATTATTTCAGTTTTCATTTTTTGTTTTCAAGTTAGATATTGTTTTCAAGTTTTTACATTTATAATTTTATTGCAATGTGGCAGACTGATCAGGGCAGTACAGGAACAACCCCGAGACGGGATGATCACGGAAAGAGGCCAGCGGAAGAACATGTAAAGTGCCAACATTGCTCTATCTTCAGGTATTGTAGTTATTTACATAATTTAAATAATATTAATTTTATTCAAATATGCAGACACCTAGCCATGGTACGCTTGATGATTCCCTCTTTGAGGAAGAGCTTTCTTCATCCCTATCTCCAGCGCTCTTGTTGCGAAAAAAGGCACGAGATTCAAGGTCAAAATTTAAAATTTTGATAGACACGCCTCAAACACCTAAAATAGAAGAGAGGAAAAAACAACTTATGACCCATCTAGAAACATATCAGGTAATAATAAAAAGTCAAAATGATATTTTTTTTCTGCATGAGATGAATTGTGATAGTTTGATTTTTAATTTTTACATTGACTAAACTAACAAAAAGTTCTTTTGTATGTAGCGTTTTCTGGCACTTGCTGAACCCGATGTTGGTGGTAGTGGGACAGAAGGGCAATATATTGCCCAGCAACCCTCTCGTACACCTTCTACTCCTTTAGGTGCCAGCCAAGAAACACACCCTTCCCAAGCAGACACCTAGCCAACCGCTGAACGTGTTGGCAGTGATGAGGCTGATATGGCCAACTACATTATTGTGTTTCCTGGAGCTACACATGTCAGCTCCACAGGGACCATTAATGGCACGTTGTTGGTGAACAATGAAGGTGTCCCTATAAAGCACGTACATGTCCCAGGTAAATTTTAGTATTTTAACTATTTCATGTACTCTATCTAAAACATATTTATCATGATTTTTATTTTTAAATTAATGATAATATATTTTTTTCTATGTAGGAAACAATGAGTTCTACAGGTTTTTGGAGAGCCATGCGTTGGTAATTTTTGGCCCAACCATATGCAGAAGGTGGAATTCCCAGAATTCCAACCTGAAAAAAGAACTTCTAGATTATCTAGAAGCCCTTTTTGGGGTCAGCACATTTGACATAACAGCGATGGCTCTGGTAGCCGGAAAATATTTTAAATATACCAGGGACACCTATAGGACACAATTGAAATTTAACCCTAGATACGAGCATCCTCTCATGGTTCTAGAGAGTGAGTGGAGAGCACTCATCTATGACGCAAAAGAGAAAAGGGCAAAGAAAGAAGGAAAAATGCCAACTGGACCCGCAAGGTAAATTACAACTTTAATTCAATAGCTTTAATTTTCTCTATGTCTAAAATAAAAGTGTGCTACGTCATATCTGACTTCAATCTTTTGATGCTAGGTTTCCTGACACCTCAAAGGCAACCAAAGCTAGGATTGAAAAAAGGGCCATCACAAGCTAGGCCAGGGCGGCTACTTGAAATTAGCCACAAGAATTGTAATTAAGTAGCTAAACATCTTATAATTAATTGTATCGCCTTCCAACGTTTTTGTAATCCTATCAAATATGATTAAAAATACATAATCATATGTAATGTAGGGTGATGACTTCGGAACAGAAACTACAGAGGAAGATAAAAATATCGCTTTCCATTTCAGCTATCAAGCCGTAGTTGAACGTTGCAGAAGCTTGGGGAAGGTCCCAAGATCGAGAATGCCTGATAAGGTAAAACATTAACCTTTCAATATGTTTGTTTTCGTCCATAAATTTAATGTTTAACAACTTTGTTTACATCAGGGGAGCAGCACTACCGAAGAGGCAAATAACCCAGTTTTAGAGCCAGATGTAGACGCTCCTCATGTGCAACCTGATCATTGTAGTGGGGACCAGGCCGAAAATGCTACTATCAGTGAGGGCCGTGACGATAATTAATTTCCACTTATAATTTTTTCTAATTATACCTTGATGGTTGTCCTTATAACGTTTTTTGTTTAAATGACAGAGAATGTTTCCCTTGAGGATCTTACCACCAGAGAGGAAGACAGGGCAACAGTCCCAATGGCGACAACTGGTGCACCAGGTAAATAATCTCATTGCAATTTTTTTATTAATATTACTGAACTAGTTCATGTTGGCAATATGATGCAGAGTGTTGTCCTTGATGGCAACCTACTTGATAAATTTGATGGCAACCTACTTGATGAAGTTGTCCTTGATGGAAACCTACTTGATAATTTGCCTATGATAAGAAACCTATGTGTTAAATATGTAAGAATGATGTATCTCCATCAATGCCAAAAGAGGAGCACTTGAAACAGCAACAAAGAAAAGAGCAAATGAAATATGAAGTTGAGGCAGTTTTAGAAGGGTTAGTTGATTGGAGATCTGGAAAGGCAACAGAGACATCAAAGAAAACAGTGGCAAAGGAATTGGCATCTGAAATAGTAACTAGGAATAGAGAAAATAAATGTAGCAAAGAAGAACAGAGAAAGAGTGCATGTACAGTTTGAGCTACAGAGAGCAGTATCAGTCAAGGAGCAAGGACAAGCAGTGAATTAAAATATGTCCAAAGATAGTATAGGAATAAAAAGGCCATCAAACAGAGAAAGGTTCTGCATTCTCTGTGAATTATATGTATATTATTGATAGAATTCAGAAGGAAGGATAGTTGAGTCCCTGTGGACATCTATGAATCATTGTCCGTAAACATCATAAACCCTATGGTAAGGATTCGAAATTAAAGATTTAGTGTATAAATTGAAGGAATTAATGGTTGCAGAGATATGATGGTTTTGAATGCAGCGAAGATTATAATTACGATGGATCATTGTACAGTGATCAGCTTGCGGAATCAAGAACTTGAATGTGCAGTTAGAAGCAGAACTACGACAGGATAGAACTCCGAACATGCAATGGAAGGTTGATATATTATATATATCATAGCAGAATTGAAGACAGAGTGACATTGTGTTGTGTCGGGGTTGGAAGGCAACAACCGGTGTAAAGAATGTATGTTAAAAGACTTAAACGAAATTGTGAACAAAGCATTAAACTTACCAATGGAACTGTAATAAAAGGCAAAAAATTAAAGCGTAACTTAATTATAATAATACATTGAAGAGTGGGCAGAACCTTGAAGGCAGAACAGTACGAGGAACAGTGAAAGGGGTTTCTGGTTTTTATTGCACCGCTTTTGCAGGTTGAGCGGTATTCAAGAGGTTGGCTCCGATTCCATAGAACGGGTGACATGCGTCCCTGTACGATTTCACAAAACCACTTACCACTGCGCGCCATCGCACATTATCATTCGAACCATGATGCCCAGCGATATTGATATACACCGTTGATCTAGGAAGATGCCATTGGACGGTGGCTCTGTTCAAAAGGTGTGTGAAGGATAACACAAGTATGGCATGCCATCGCACGTTATTTTTCGACTCAGGATGCCCAGCGATATCGTTGTGTGCCATTGATTTGGAGGGAAGCCATCGAACGGTGGTCGTATGAGGAAGATGCATGAAGATTAACCAAATTACGGCGGGCAATCGCATGTTAACGTTTGGCATCAGAGGTCGAGCGATATGCATATATGTCGTTGATCTCGAAGCTTGCTATCTAATGGTGATCGGACGTTGGACTTGCGCAAAGTTTACTTATGGTACCATGTGCGTATTTGATTGGCTATTGACTATATATGTGGGCTCGGGGTCAAAGGTTTATCATAAGGTTAATTTTTTGAAAGCGTTGATATTTCTTTAAAGTGCGAAGGGTTGTAACTTTAATCCTAAAGTTCAGTTCAAAGTTGTAAATATATTTATTGGTCAATTTCTTCAAATTGATAAATAAATTAAAAAGAAATCAAAGAGCCATGTGGGGTAAACTAAAGGAAACACTGTCAAAGGAATACCATTAGCGGTTGAATGGTTTTTACTCATGGTTTTACTAAAGGCAAAAACTATATAAGGAGAAGACGATTATTGTACAAAGAGTGCAGGTGTAAGGGTGGCGGATGAATAAATTTATCTAAGGAATATCTGCATGGATGAACTATGTTCTTAATTGACAAATCTAAATCTATGATGCACCTATGGATATAATGATCTGAAGATGATGAATCTCTGGTTTGATTGACTGATGAAATCATGAAGAACTGGTGCGAGTCTACTGAAGAAAATGAATACATTTGGTGGTCTGCAAGGTATGTCGTGTGGAAGCTATTATATCCAATATGAAAATTGATGAAACATGGTCCGCAGTAGATCTGAGGGTCAAAGCCTTTAGTGAGGGGGTTGTAGCTCCCTTCCAGTGGTAGCTGGTAAACGAGAGCAAGGGGTAGTAGCTCCCTTCCAGGAGAGGCTGGTAAACGAGAGTAGGGGGTTGTAGCTCCCTTCCAGGAGAGGCTAGTAAACGAGAGAAGGTTGTAGCCTTCTGCAGGTGGGTGCCTGCGTGCTGGTATGAGTCTGCACCAGCATAAAATTGTAAGATTTTTTCTTTATAATAAATATTGAAGACTGAGATAACAACAGCGGTGGTTTTCTCCTGAATTGGGTTTCCACCTTAAATACTGGTGTTCATATGTGTTTCTTATGTTTGATGGTTTGTTCTGTTATTTATATTCATGCTTACTTCTTATCTTATGAATGAATGATGTAATGATCTAAGTAAAGACATAATAAGATCTCTAGACATACAAGTTGGATGCAGTAATGTAGAATATGGTTTAAGAGAAAGGAAAACTAAAAAATTGTCAGTCAGCTCTAAATATTGATTCACCCCCCCTCTCAGTATTTTTCCAACAATTGGTATTAGAGGGAGGTCCTTCTGCAGAAGCTTGATTTCTTAAAGGAGATCCGTCGCAATGGGAAGGAAGCAAAAGAAAAACGCTACACAAAGAAAGGAGATATCTCAGAAAACATGTGCAGCAGAAAATGAAGAAGATGAAACAGGTATTGATTGTTGTTCTTGTAATTCACTTCCTTGTGCATGCAATGGTGAATATAGAGAAAAATAAAGTGAAAGTAATGATTGGGATCAATTTAAAAGGAATGAATCTATCTAAAAAGATGTGATCTCTAGAATGAATGGATAGATAGAAATGTATCAAAGACTGCAGGATAAAGTAACCAATCGAAGTGAAAGAATTGAAGCATAAATCATCTCTTTGAAAGAAGATCTGGAAAAATCAAATAAGAAGAATGAAGAACTATTACAAACTTTTGAAGAACAAGAAAATGGGTTGAAAGAAGAGATTTTAAAATTGAATGATCAAGTAGAAGAAGGAATAAGGGTCGAAGAAATTATGAAGAAGCAATGCCAAAGATTGGAGGTTGAGGTAAATATTTTGAAAGGTAAATTAGAAGAAAAAGATAAACTCTTGAGGTTTCAAGATAGTACTAAGATTCTGGAAAATATTCTTAGTAGTAAAAGGTCTCCTTCTGTTAAATTTGGTCTTGGTTTTCATGAAACTGTTAAAGGATAATCTAGCTCACAAGGAAGTGCTAAAGATTCAGAGGATATCAATGCAAAATCTGAAGTGTTGAAAGAAACAAAAGGTCAACCAACAATCATGAACTCTCAAAATAAATCATTCCCTCCTTTGATCAATAATGTTGAATGCTTTAAATTTCATAATTATGGGCATGTTGCAGCCAATTGCAGAAGTAGATTGTTTCAGTCACAAACAAATAGATTCTACACAGAAAGGTACTCAGGATTCTTCAAGGGATATTGTTTTTCATGCAACAAGTTTGGTCATAAAGCAACTGATTGTAATAGAAGAAAGAATAGAAAAACACATTATGATCCCTATGCTTACTTCTCTGGTCACACAAAATGTTATGCTTGTAACAAGTATGGACATGTAGAAAAATAATGCAGGATTAATAGATTTGAGAAATTGGATAATTTCCAGCACATGATAAGAGATCTCAAGAAAAGCTGGAAAAAGAAGGAGGAATGGTCAAAAACGTAGGGTATAATAATCCTACTGCAGTCTTCTACTTCTAAATCTTATTTCTCATAAAGACTGTAGGGGTGATGAGAGATACATTATAGGATTCAGTAATGTATCATCACAGGGGGAGCAATGTATGATGATTCCCATGGTTGGTTTGGTAATTCTGGATATGTTTATTTCTAATAGTGCATCTAATGTGAAGAAGAGAGGTAAAGGTTGACATGTAACACCGTTTCAAGGGGAGCATTAGCCCAACTACTAAAGTTGCATTGTTGGCATTGTGTTTGCTTATTCTTGTGATGTTCATGTTAGAATGATGTGATTTCTTATGATGAGATTATGGATGAGTCCTGATCGCGTTTTGCAGAAGAGTATCTTTATTTTCACACATGGATTTGATGCAAGTCTAATGATTCAGATATAAGGACAAAACATGCAGATTTTTTTGTTGATGAACATCATGATTATAAAATACCTTGGTAATAACAGATCTCATGGATGATTGCTTGATACATATTGACTATGATGAAGTTGTTCCGGTATGACAATTATTCTTGGCAAGAATATGATGTTGCTACAAATATCCTGATGTAGGTTACTAATGAGCTTATGCTACAACTGTTGGATGACACTTGAAAACATGGATACATTGTGTTATCTTTCTTCTTAGATATTGTTGATACAAGTCTGTGGTGTTTTCTCATATAGTGCCACTCTACTCTATTTTCATGATGATTCTCACATATGTTTCTACAAAAGGGAAATGGAAATTTCACCTTTATAAATACAAGAGATTGAGTTGATAGCTGGTTTCTACAGAAAGATACTATGATGCTTGAACCATAGACTCGGTCACAGGTTGAAGATATTGAACTTTATTGACAGACAAGGATTGGTGCTGATGGGTACATATGCGGTTATGAGGAAACACCAAAAACAAATGAAGATGATGGTGTTGTATATCTTCCTGCATCAAATAGCAACAATATAGAAGGTGAACCCAATGAAGCAACAGAAGAAGATCTATCTGAAAATCCTCCATCTAGTGCAACAAGCAACCGATAGCATATCTTTATCTCAAGCAAAATATCTCATATATTCCAGGGAAGCATTCGAATATCTCAGATAGAAACTGGGAGTAGTATCTACCATGCAGAAGATCAGATCTACTTAAATAACAGAAGATTAAATTGGTTGTGAGGTGTTGTTGGGCATCTCTGAATGCACAGTTTCAGGGGGAGCATTAGCCTTGCTGAGAGTAATGCATTGTTGGCATTATGATGGTTCTGAAATATGATTTCTCTCTTAAGGTCTTTTTTATAGTGGTTATAAAAATTCATATTTGTAATTTGATGAAAAGGTTATGTTGAGACCTATGATGTAAATTGTAATATTCAGTCATGAAAGGATTTGTTCAAATTTGTAAAACCCACTTGGTTGGGTAGTTGAGTCACATATGTAAATCCACCTGGTTGGACCATTAATGTAAGTATGAATTCCTTGGTGATAGGATGGTCATAGAGTCATGTACTTCATTGAAAAATATGTTTGAATATTCAGTGTGAACTCAGGGGGAGCACGGTAACTTCAGTACAAATCAAATCTACAGAGCTCTTCTTTCTACAAGAGAAGAAAAACCTTGTTTGGTTTTGATCCTCCCTTTGCCCTTGATGTCAAAGGGGGAGAGTATCATGGTGTTTGAATAATGATCTAATCAATGTATCTATCTGTTGTGGTGATCAAACACCATCATGGTTTCCATCAAGTCCAAAGGGGGAGATTGTTGGAAATATGATGCAGAGTGTTGTCCTTGATGGCAACCTACTTGATAAAGTTGATGGAAACCTACTTGATAAGTTGCCTATGATAAGCAACCTATGTGTTAAAGATGTAATAATGATGTATCTCCATCAATGCCAAAAGAGGAGCACTTGAAACAGAAACAAAGAAAAGAGAAAATGAAATATGAAGCTGAGGCAGTTTTAGAAGGGTTAGTTGATTGGAGATCTGGAAAGGCAGTAGAGACATCAGAGAAAACAGTGGCAAAGGAATTGGCATCTGAAATAGTAACTAGGAACAGAGAAAAGAAATGTAGCAGAGAAGAACAGAGAAAGAGTGCATCTACAGTTTTAGCTACAGAGAGCAGTATCAGTCAAGGAGCAGGGATAAGCAGTGAATTGAAAGTTGTCCAGAGACAGTATAGGAAGAAAAAGGCCATCAAACAAAAAAAGGTTATGCATTCTCTGTGACTTATATGTATATTCTTGATAGAATTCAGAAGGATGGATAGTTGAGTCCCTGTGGACATCTATGAATCATTGTCCGTAAACATCATAAACCCTATGGCAAGGATTTGAAATTAAATATTTAGTGTATAAATTGAAGGAATTAATGGTTGCGGAGATATGCTGGTTTTGAATGTAGCGAAGATTATAATTGCGATGGATCATAGTACAGTGATCAGCTTGCGGAATCAAGAACTTGAATGTGCAGTTAGAAGCGGAATTGCGATAGGATAGAACACTGAACATGAAATGGAAGGTTGATATATTATATATATCATAGCAGAATTGAAGACAGAGTGACATTTTTTTGTGTCGAGGTCGGAAGGCAGCAACCGGTGTAAAGAATGTATGTTAAAAGACTCAAACGAAATTGTGAACAAAGCGTTAAACTTAGCAATGGAACTGTAATAAAATGCAAAACATTAAAGCGCAACTTAATTATAATAATACATTGAAGAGTGGGCGGAACCTTGAAGGCAGAACCGTACGAGGAACAGTGAAAGGGGTTTCCGGTTTTTATCACACCGCTTTTGCGGGTTGAGCGGTATTCAAGAGGTTGGCTCTGATTCCATAGAACGGGCGACACTCGTCCCTGTACGATTTCACAAAACTGCTTACCACTGTGCGCCATCGTGCGTTATCGTTCGACCCAGGATGCCCAGAGATATTGATATACATTGTTGATCTGGGAAGATGCCATCAGATGGTGGCTGTGTTCGGAAGGTGCGCTAAGGATAACACAAGTACGGTGTGCCATCGCGCGTTATTGTTCGACCCAAGATGCCCAAAAATATTGTTGTGCACCGTTGATCTAGACGAAAGCCATCAGATGGTGGTCGTATGAGGAAGATGCACGAAGATTAACCAAATTAAGGCGGGCCATCGCACGTTAACGTTCGGCATTGGAGGTCGAGCGATATGTATATATGTCGTTGATCTGGAAGCTTGCTATCTAATGGTGATCGGACGCTGGACTTGCACGAAGTTTACTTATGGTACCATGTGCGTATTTGATTGGCTATTGACTATATATGTGGGCCCGGGGTCAAAGGTTTATCATAAGGTTAATTGTTTGAAAGTGTTGATATTTCTTTAAAGTGCGAAGGGTTGTAACTTTAATCCTAAAGTTCAGTTCAAAGTTGTAAATATATTTATTTGTCAATTTCTTCAAATTGATAAATAAATTAAAAATAAATCAAAGAGGCACGTGGGGTAAACTAAATGAAATTCTGTCAAAGGAATACCATTAATGGTTGAATGGTTTTTACTCATGGTTTTACTAAAGGAAAAAACTATATAAGGAGAAGACGATAATTGTACAAAGAGTGCAGGTGTAAGGGTGGCAGATGAATAAATTTCTCTAAGGAATATCTACATGGATGAAATCTGTTCTTAATTGACAAATCTGAATCTATGATGCACCCATGGATATAATGATCTGACGATGATGAATCTCTGGTTTGATTGACTGATGAAATCATGAAGAACTGGTGCGAGTCTACTGAAGAAAATGAATACATATGGTGGCCTGCAAGGTATGTCGTGTGGAAGCTATTGGATCCAGTATGAAAATTGAAGAAACATGGTCCGTAGTAGATCTAAGGGTCAAAGCCTTTAGTGAGGGGGTTGTAGCTCCCTTCCAGTGGTAGCTGGTAAACGAGAGCAGGGGGTAGTAGCTCCCTTCCAAGAGAGGCTGGTAAACGAGAGCAGGGGGTTGTAGCTCCCTTCCAGGAGAGGCTGGTAAACGAGAGAAGGTTATAGCCTACTGCAGGTGGGTGCCTATGTGCTGGTATGAGTCTGCACCAGCATAAAATTGTAAGAAGTTTTCTTTATAATAAATATTGAAGACTGAGTTAACAGCAGCGGTGGTTTTCTCTCGAATTGGGTTTCCACCTTAAATATAGGTGTTCATGTGTGTTGCTTATGTTTGATTGTTTGTTCTGTTATTTCTATTCATGCTTACTGCTTATCTAATGAATGAATGATGAAATGATCTAAGTAAAGACATAATAAGATCTCTGGACATACAAGTTGGATGCAATAATGTAGAATATGGTTTTAGAGAAAGGAAAACGAAAAAATTGTCAGTCAGCTCTAAATACTAATTCACCCCCCCTCTCAGTATTTTTCCAATAGTTCAATGATATTTAAAAAATGACAATTAAAATTTAATATTATCTGTTTTTGTAGGTGATGCCTCGTCATTGGATGAGACCAGACATTGTGACTACACAACTAGGTTAGCAGTGCGAGTCGAAAGGCACGAAACAGGAGCAGAGCACAATGATATTGATGATGTAATTAGGAGCTTTAGAAATAGGAAGAAGAAAAAGAAATTTTGATACTGTAAAATATTTTATTATTATAAGACAAACGTTACCATACTTGGAACATTTTTTGCGTTATATAAAAAACTCATTTATCATACTATTTTTATGTCAAGCATTAATTTCAATGTTTCCTTGAGTACTTTTTGTTGAATTGTTTTTTTTATTAGTTATTGAATATTTTTTTTTATGCTCATGAAAGTAAAAAATGAAATATAGATTGGGTATTGGGGAATTGAGAGTGATGTGAGTGGGGGGGGGGGGAGGGCCCATAAGAGCTTCCACCTTCACGTGGTTGGCCCTGTTTAGTAGAGAATAATTTATTGGAGCGATTTAATCTTGGAGCAAACCTCCCTCGATCCAGCGTAGCAACAAAAAAGTCACTATTGACTTAGTTGCTACTCTTTCAGATCGTGGGAGGCGTGTTCCAAGTTCATGCGACTCCAATAAATTGTTCTTGAAACGAAGAGGAGCTTATTCAGGTATGTTTTTACATTTTCAACATATGTTCTAACATTATCATAAGAATGCATCTTAGATTAAAAAATACTACATCAATTACTTGTATTTATTGTATAGATAATGATGGATTTTGATTGACTTGGAAGTGCAGGTACAAATCCTCTTGCATCATGAGTAATACAACTTGTCAACCAGGGTCATGTCCAGGATATTTTTGCTTGTGCGCTTGACCAGGTTTGTAATGTCACATTTTGTAAGTTCCTTTACAGTTCATAATTCAATATTAAGCTTGTTCATAATTATTATCAAGGTTTTTTGTATGTGTTTTTTCATCTATTTGATTGTAAGCAACTCTGTATGTTTCCTGTTGTTCACTATGATTTCTCCTATTACCACTCCCAGGATGAATCTGACTTTATTGTTACATAGGTTACTTTATTTTTGCTATGATTTCTCCATTTACGATTTCATAGGTTACATCATGTAAAGTTTTCAATCTTAGGTTGGTGATGAGCTTTAGTTCTCCAGATTTGGGGATTTTCTAATATTTTCTCCCTCATGTCATTCCTGCATCACCTCGTTGTTTGAGCATGCCAATTGTCTACCACTTGTACCAATTGGCACATGTCAATCTCTGAGTGGTGCAACATTTCACCTATTTTCGGCCCACTTGACCACCTGAAAAACTCAAATCCACACACCATGTGTCCTTATCATGGAGTTCCACATGTCCTAGATACTTAGGCCGATAGGCCTTCTGTTATGAAAGAGATCAATGTTTTTTTCATCAACACTTCTTATCTAGGCACGACACCTGTTACTTGTTTAATCTAAGGGTCACAGTCTCTCGAGTTACCTTCTAGGTTTTACATACCACTGGTTTCTGGTATATTTCCATGGAATCGGTCTGAAAATACCAGCAACAATCCACACACCTGCAACCATCGACAGACCTATCGTTTTAGTAGCTACATTTCTGCAACTGCCAATACACCTGCCATTTTAGTTGCTGCATTTTGGTAGCTACCAATACACCTGTTGTTTCATTCTCCTGGACTCTGTGTATGCATATTTTTCATATAATTTTATCATGAAGTTGGCTGTAGTGCTTTGACATGCCTTTGAATATTTTTGCAGGTTAGAAGACATTTCAGGCCAGAGCTATTGAATAGACTTGATGAGATAGTTGTACTTGATCTTGTTTCTCGTGATGAGCTCAAAAAATTTGCTAGACTACATATGAAAGATGTAGTGATTCGTCTTGAAGAGAAAGGTGTTGCTTTAGGGGTTACAAATGCTGCTCTGGATCTTGTTCTTTAGGAAGCCTATGATCCTGTAAGTAATCACTTTGTTTTGCTTTCTTTCTTATTCAGAGTCTATCTTGCCAGGGGATGTGCCCATTATGGTTTGTTATGAGACCGTTGTCAATTTCATCACCGTCCCTCATAATATGTTTGATTGTGTTTATAAATAATAAACAATTATTACACCAAACAATAAACAATTAGCTGTACTATGAGTAATATGATATCTTGAAATAATTCTCATTATAATTTCATAACCTCTGCTCTCACTTGGTGTTGTCTATATCACTAAGTGTGTCTTCTTTAAAATTATAGTTACAACAGACAATGAACAATCAACTGCACTGTGAGTGATATCTTGTAATAATTCTTATTATAATTTCCTAACCTCTATTCTCACTAGGTGTCTATATCACTAAGTGTATCTATTTTAAAATTATAGTTTCAATGGTAGATAAATTGTTATCTTAAAATTATAGCTTTGATGGTGATACCTTGTGATTGATAATGCAGTTTGAAGCAGCTTTGGCTTTGACTAATATAGTCTCATGAACCTCTAAGAATACAAAGGTTGTGATTGATTACGGGGCACTGCCTATATTTGTGGAACTTCTTACCTCTGGGAATGATAATGTTCGAGAACAGGTAGCATGTTTATTTTAGAGGCATAAAATTATTCTTCCCAACTATCTTTATATGTCTATAATTTTGGAATTTGATTTAAAAAACTAGTACCCAACTTTGAGTTCAACTGGTGTTCGTGTAAGGTTTTTTAGGCTTTGGGAAATATTGTTGGAGACTCTGCAAAATTTAGGGATCTTGCCCTCAGTCATGGAGCTCTGAGGCAGGTGCTTGCCCAATTGAATGATACTGCCAAAATTTCAATGATAAGAAACGCTACATGGGCTCTGTCAAATTTTTGCCATGGTAAACCCCAACCACTATTTGAACAGGTAAGCAGAATACATTTTCTGCCTCTTCTTCTTAGTTCACAAATACTTTGGATTTTTTTTTATAGATCTTGGTGCTTGGTAGATTTGGACGTAATATGGACCTAGGAGCTTGTTCATTACAATGACTCTGTCATCAAGTTTTAGAAAATGCTCAGAAATTTGGGTTTCACAAGGGGATTACCCTTGCTTGCAATTATAGATTATCAATCACATTCAAAAAAAGTCTTTCGTAGCATTGCTGAGCTCTTTGTAGGTGAATTTCCGAGGCAATTTCACAATATCTGAACTAAATTTTTCTGTCCTTTTCAATACTCTGTGCTTGTAACAGAACCAGACAAACAATCTAGTGGCCAATGCAACAACAACAACACCTCTTGTTGCAATGCTTGCAATTCACCCTCTCTGCATGCATGAATGACTATGGCACCCTCTTTTGTGAATAGGTACTGGAGCTGAAGGTACTGGTTTCCATTAGGATCGTGGAATTCAACATCCAAAATAGTATCAAATTCCATTGCAATAGTATTCCCCGGTGAGGGCAACAGTTCATTGAGGCCTATTGGACTCATCACCCCCAAATAGCCTCCGAGGCTACCCAGAGTATGATCATCTGGAGCAATAACAAATGCTGATCCATCACCAATTGAAACAAGAACAGGTCCCACATTGGTTACAGAAAACGAGAAACAAGTTTTTAAAGAAGAAGAAACTTTGTATTAGGGTCCAAAAATCTAACTGGTCTATTGTACAATGCCCTACCTGCACTTCAAATTGGTACTCCCAACTCCATGCTAAGGCTCATTGTGCCATTCTTCATATGAGCATCTTAACCTGAAGTTTGATTCCAAAAAACCCAAGTCCCCTGTTCTATGCCCAAGACCTCTGTTACAACGTGATGTTTCTATTTCCCAACCTGAGTTATCTGCCTATGGATTAAATATCTCACAATACAATCATTCATTTCCTAAATTTCTACACCATGAATCATGATAAGTAAAGTGAAATAGATGTTAAACAAATCAAGGTCTGTATTTGTTCCCACAATAGATAATTTCCATATCAATCCACTTTTAATGTTGTCCTTGCAGAGTTTATCACCTCGATCTAACCAGAATATCTCCAAACTGATGCAGCAAATAATCAGAAATTATTTTTCTTTAATATAGAAACTATTGGTGATTATGTATTTTGTACAGTTCTGACACCTTGAGTGCATGGTTGATTTTCTTTAGCTATATGTGAAATGACCGAACATTCAACATAAGGATATGGAAGGTTTAAGGCTTAAGGAAACCTTGTATATTGCACGGTAATTCTCTGTATCATTCTCATCATTTTTTGGATTTCTCTTTTATACTGCGTTTCTACAATATTGTCTTTATGCCGAGTTTTTAATACGACTTAGAATGCAAATGTATAGATTAAAGGCCATTTTTCACTTCTAGATTAATTTATGCATTAGGCTAAAATAAATTAGGAACAAATCCATAGATTCTAGTTTTTGGACTGATATCTGTCAAATCGTTGCTTAAAATAAGCTTATATATCGACCAAGGTCTTGCTAACTGTGAACTAGCACACAACCTACAATAAGCAGATTACTATGATTTATTTTAAGTGACTTTGATAGAAAATTCTTAATTGAAGTTATTGACATATCAAGCAGTGTGAAGCAATCCTCTGATTATAAACAGATGGTGAGTTACAATAGTGTTTATAATCATTTGGGTGTGTATATTAACATCTGGTATTGTTCTTCTTAGCATTAAAACTAAGTTTTCTTTTTGGATATCCTATACATGAGTTAATCTCTTTTTCTTCATTATTTAAACCACATTCTCGATCTCGGATTGCACTTTCAGAAAATAGCAACAAAAAAAATTCTGGTAATAGATTTAATATACCATTTCTGAGGTGCAGAGATCTCTTCAAGCCGAGTTCAACTGTCTATTTTTTTATAACAGCTTAACTAAAATCCAATGAATATTTCATGCCTGTGAGCATATTTAGAATTTTCTTGAAAAATATGGCTTGCAAGGCTTTGGACTTTCCCTGATACAGACTCTGTAAAGCTCACCTAATGCATTATACCAACATTAATGTTCAAGAGGGTCTTACAAAGTTGTATGTATTTTTCATTTAACCTTTTCGTAAGGCATCAACCTAAAGGGTAACCCTGACTAATGTGTTTCTCCCTTTTCTTTCGTTAAACATATCTATAAATGCCTAGGGGATATGTTTTACATTGTTCTGCAGTTTTTATTTCATGCCCTTGTCTAGCAGACAATGAAAACTTTAACATGTTGAATCTATAATATATTATCCTCAAAGGTCATTGACTACATGTATGACAGATTCATTAGCATTTTGGTTAGAATTTTGTTGTTTAGGTCATTGAGTAAATCACTGTGTTGTGATACTTCACAACCCTCCATTTGCTTTAGGTAATATAACATGTTAAGTCATGGGTTGTAAGTGTTTTTTTTTTGGCAGTTAGTGGCAAGCCAATAGTTTCCAATTTTCATAGAATTCACTCGTGGAGTTTTCGGCGTGGAGATCTCATTATAAATACTCATCTTCAGGATATGCTTTAATAAGAAGAACTTGTATTTGATTTGAGGATGGAAACATATTACTATTTTTATCTACTTAGCTCATGTCATCCTCGTTGAGTTCTTTTGTTCCTATTTATGTTGTCTCATTTAGGAGGTCCTTTTGCTCGTCTCTCTCTCTTATGTAGTGTATCCAAGGTGGGTGATCAGGTTTGATCAACCTAAATCTTTCATTTTTTGTCATATTCTTTTATCTTATCCTTAATATTTCCTTCTTTGCTCTTATTTTCATAAAATTCAAATCCATTCATCACTGTTATAAAACAACAACAACAAAAATTGAAAATGCATTCTTAGTTTTTGTTCTGCCTTTCTTTTTCATTCTATGTTGTTTTTTCTCCTGTTACACATATCTAATGCCATTCAAGTGTTAACCAATACTTATGTAACCCTCTTACATATTTATATTGATTTCACAGCGAAGAAATGGTGCTATGCTATTTGTTGATTGGCCTCAAACAGGTTGTTATCCTAATAATCAATGTGTAAGTTGTGGCACTCTTCTGGGTTAGCTAATGACAGTTCATTCCTTGGCAGATATCAGTTTATTTGTAGGTTTCTGGGGATATACAAGACCGTGGTTGTGCTTTTGATCATATTAATGTTTTTGAGAGACAGATATAGACCTGAGGAAGGCACCTTTTCAGCATGTTGCTCAGTCAGGCGTGGTTTAAAGAGAATGGCCCATTGCTTTTTTTCCTACAAGACTGTGACAGTGGTTTTGACAATATTTACATCTTTGAGACTGTGATACAAACTTGTGGAAGGCATCTTTTCAGCGTGTTGCTCAAGAATGGTTCAAACAAAATGGTCTATTGTTTTATTTTCCTTTCACAGAGAAGATATGCCAAGCACTATCGTGATCTTGTAGAATCCTGCATTTGAATTTGGGAGTCACTTAAACCTGTTGTGGAAGAAGTTTAGGTTACAGACCAAGTTTAGAGTTGTTTTAGGTTTCCCACCTGATACATATTTAAATATATTTAATTTTGGATATGATTAAGATATTTTTTTTGTTATATTGGAAGTCTAAAGTTGTAGATGGATTATATCTGACTTTTCAATTGACGACATTCTTTCTAAAATTTCAAATTTGACAGTTTTTTAATGGCTTTCTTGTTATTTCTTTCAAAATTTATTTTTTTGAAGTATCTCCTTATTCGAATAGTGTATATGGAAATTCAGAGTTTCCCTTAATATTTCTTTCACATTATTCTATCCCTACCCAATTGTATGGGTGTTGCATAATTTGTGTTGGTTTCTTAAAAGGAAATGGAAAATTTTTGGGTTTATGTTGAAGACACTGTTCCGATTCGTCATCACTGACATAATCTTGAACAGTGTCACCCACCTGTCCTCGCATGTGTTGACCTTCTGTTGACTTGCTATTGCAATGTCATTTTCTAATTGTGTAGTGTTCCATATTTTATTTGTCTAGTGAACATGGCATGCGTTGAATTTTTGCATAATGACATTACTCTACATGCCGAGTTTCATATCCCCTCGAGATTCCTAAAGCAGCCTTATGTGCAGAGATTACTGTTGGTTTATCAAAATCGGGCAATTGATTTTCTTTATATTAACAATAATCCCATATTTGAATTTGTAGCACTAATATTGGATATCTTGGTTTATCATGCCTCAAACTTTAGTGATGTTAATCAACACAAGCTTCAGTTTGTGGCAACCATTATCAATTCCATTTATAGAGGCTTGAGAGGGATTGACAACCATTTATGTATCCTTCTACTCAAATAGGTCAATGAGCCTCACTAATGTGAGCTCAAGTAATGTTATTGCATCCTTTCGGCATTCCCTTGCACCTCCTGGTGCAATTGCTAGTAATAAACTTTACAACTACATTCTGAAACAAGCTCACAACCCTTTTATTTTATATGCAACACATATATTAAAAACATAACAAAACTATGCAAATAAAAAATATATTAAAATGCTCCTGGGGTCCACAATTTATAAATGTTTTAATATATATATGAAATATATATATAAAACATATATACGTCGCATTTAAAACAAAATATTACCAAAACTAGTGTGGGACCTTAAAAAACAATAAAACTATTCCGCCACGTGTTATATAAAATAAAATATATAACAAAACCTTTGTCAAAACTTCAAACGAACCCTTTAGCCGTGGAGCCCGCCGGACTTCAAACGGCGATAAACCATAATTCAAACCAAATTCGCGTTCCAAAATAGCCCACTGACGTCGGCCAATTTTGTGACGTGAAAACCAAATGAATTCCGCCCTAATATTTTTCGGGTCCGAATTTTGGCTAGCGTATGGAGAGAAAGTTGTCACGCAAATTTCTTATCAAATTCGCCCTAATATTTTTCGGGTCTGGATTTCCACTGCACTAGCGACCCAAACAGAGATCTGCTCCAATCAATTTCTGCCATGTGTCCTCAATCAAAAGTTGCCCTATTCCTAGATGTGGGTGCATTCGATGGCGTTTAAGGTGATGGGACATGGATGTGGCGATTTCATATCAATCGCATTAAGTTTTAACGTTGTTCAATCAGCCGATATTTAAGTTCCAAGGTTTTCACATCAAATCGCATTCAGTTTTAACACTGTTCAAGATCGGGCCTCCACTCCTGTTAGCGATTCCGCATGCTCCAATATGATCCGGCCTTCAGCTCTCATCAATGAGAGATTAATTATGACGGGCGTTCTTCGATGCCATTGCAGTCGGGTCGATAAAATGGCGTTTCACTATGTTTTTTCAGATGAACCACAACCTTTGAAATGCAGATGCTCTCCGATGGCTGGGTTACACTGCCTACTCACTGTGATGAGAAGGAGAAGTGGCCAGCTAAACTGCTGCTTAGACCTTGGTGCAAATCTGCATTTCTCTCGGTCTGGTCTGTGTCTGTCTTCCTCGATTTCTTGGAATCCTGCATCTTCGTCTCGTCTTGTGCCCACTGCTGAGACTACAACCATGCCTCGCCTGGGTCAAAGGATGTGTTGCCATAAGGGGAGCACTAGAGGTCAACCCCTGCATGCTCCCTCTAGCCCCTCAAATAAGTCGTCTTCCGGCCAGTCCAGTGATTATTACGCAGGTCGCTATCCAAACACTAGAAGTGGGTGGGGTCGGGTTCTAGGATTTAACCACCGTATGGGCTCCCCTGCTCCTCATTTCCCCACCGCTTCACCTTCTCCCATGACGCGCACTACGCTTTTTTCCTTTAATTTCTCTTTGAACCGCCCACGAATCACAGCTTCAATCACCATGGTTTTCCGTGAGGAGGCCCAAGTGGAGGAACAATGCACCCGTCCGGCGGGTCTGAGCTCAGAAAAATCCGGCCAGCATTCGGGCCTTCAGGAGGGGAGCGGTGGCGTGAATATGGAGATAGCACCTAGCGATCCTGGACCTTCCGAAGGATGGTGCCGAATCGTCGAGGAACCACTGGAGGAGTAGTTTGGTTAATTTGGTTTTCTTTCTTCGCAACCCAATTAATTGGGCATGTTTTAGATTATATTACTGTGCTGGACCTCTGTAATATTTTTGAATTCTATAAACGTTCAAGACTAGTTTCCCCATATGAGGGCAGTCTTCTTTTAGGATTTTTTTATGACAAATTTTCCATAAGTCTGGGCAATGTTTTTTACTTCGGTCATGCTGTAATTTTATTCCCACTGTTAATAGATTAACTTTACTTAGAAAAAAAAAATGTTGCCATGTTTCTATTTTAAACCTGTTTTTTGAAATACAGAGCCATGTTTATATGATTGTTTATAGTTGAAGTGTTGCGGGGTGGTTTATTATATTAATATTTCACGGTCGAATTATGGTCATAACAATTGGGAAAAAAAAATGTTGCCCTCTTTCTATTTTAAACCTGTTTTTTGAAATACAGAGCCATGTTTATATGATTGTTTATAGTCGAAGCACTGTGGGGTGATTTATTATATTAATATTTCATGGTCGAATTATGTTCATAACAATTGGAAAAAAAAATGTTGCCCTATTTCTATTTTAAACCTGTTTTTTGAAATACATAGCCATGTTTATATGGTCTACGTACTATACTCTTTCTATGTATGTCTACAAGAACCTTTTTGCTATGAACAGGGTGGATGCTGTAGCGGGCTACTAATGGAAAAAAGCGAGCCTGAACCTTACATCTCAGAAGCAACATATGGTTACCAATTTTGGAATCAAGCGAGCCTGATCTTACAAGCGAGCCTGGGTTTCTGCAGATGGTTTTTATTTCTGAGAACAAGCGAGCCAGAACATACAATCGACCTTGGATTTATACATATTTTTTCTCTATCATGGATGCTTTCTGTGTGAGGCATATATCAACAGTACATGTCTCTGCACATTTCCTATATCCGCTTTATGATACTATTTTATGTGTTGACAGGTTATCACTCTGCTTTCAAAACTAGCGATGCTGGTCTATGTTGTTGGTTTATTGATATGGCCTGATGGTCTTTTTATATTTCGGACATATCACACTCCTCACATGATTAGCATTTTTCTCTATTCAAGGATTTTGGGTACTTTAATTTTTATTTGGAACAATGGACGTCGGTACTATATTTGTTGCTTTACTATTCTATATACTGCTATTTCACTTTCTTATAGATGCCTCGGGCATATTTGGATGCTTTCTCAAATTGTCGATAATCTCCATGCGGACCGTTACTGGGTTTTATATCATGTCCCTGTATGTGACATGGGGTATTTTTCTATCATTGTATGGGGTGGGACTTCCACTTTTCTGGATGGATATTTGGGTTCCAATCTTCAGATGTGAAAATGTAATGACATCATGGACTGTTTTTCCTCATATAATATATTCAAAATAGCGTTTTTTCTCTTGTGAAAAAAAAATGATTGTTTATAGTCGCTGCGTTGTGGGGTGGTTTATTAGATTAATATTTCACGGTTGAATTATGTTCATAACAATTGGAAAAAAAAAATGTTGCCCTGTTTCTATTTTAAACCTATTTTTTGAAATACAGAGCCATGTTTATATGATTGTTTATAGTCGAAGTGCTGCGGGGTGGTTTATTATATTAATATTTCACAATCATTGGAACGCCCACAATTCATAACAAATATTGGAGATTTACTGACCTATTTTAAAGTTTCATTTTTTTTTTTAAATTAAACCCGTCGTCGATATACCGACGCTTTGTAAGCATCGGTCTTCTGACGTCTTGAACGATTTCTGTTGGTCTTGTGACGTCCGTCGATATTGCGACAGTTCTTCCTAGGGTCGGTATTGCGACGCCTTTGGAATGCATCAGTATTGCGATGCCTATGGGACGTGTTGGTCTTGCGACAGTTTTGCAATGCGTCGGTCTTGCGACAGTTTTGTATGGTGTCGGAATTACGACAACTTAAAAACGTCGAAAGAGTGACAGTATAAAAGCGTCAGAAGAGTGACGTTCAAAATGTCAGACCACATTTCGTCAGAATTGTGACAGTCTACAAACATCAGAAAAGCGACGTTCAAAACGTCGGACCACATTTCGTCGGAATTATGACAGTTTACAAACGTCAGAAGCACGATGGTTTGGGAAACGTCAGAAGAGCGACGCTTGTTTGGAAGCAACGGAAAAAGTGTCAGTAGTGTGACACTTTGTCAGTGCGTCAGAATTGCGACGTTATGGAAAACCACATTTTTTCCATCCTTGAACTGTCGCTCTTGCAATGACTATGTGTCAGAATAGCGACGAAGTGGCCATTGGAAATTGCGCCAAATTTTCTAGTGGCAAGTGTATGGAGGCTAAAAAAGTGAGGGTGTTGTACTCTCATCTACTGAAAAAATTAGGTAATCAGTCATTTATGGTGCAAATGATTCCCAATGGGGAGGTGTGGTCAGATTTGGATCAAGGACCTAAGTGATAGCTCAAAATTCAAAGTGTTCAAAAGTGTGTTGAACTTGAGTGACCAAATATATCTCGTCTTCCTAATTTCTGTGCCGTGAATGGCTCGAAAAACCAACACCATATGAATAATTTATCGCAATTTGAAAAGTCCAGTAAACTGCAATTTTTGGCCTTTGACCAAGTTTGACTGGGTTTTGAATATTCAAAAAAATATAATATTCCAGGGAATATTCCTGAAATATTCCCTAGAATATTCCTTTCGGGCCAGTAATATTAGGACAAGTGTCAAGTAATTATTGGTTGAAGGTTTTGTGGGCCAATTAAAAGGCGCCATGTGGTTAGCCATGAGGCCACCACGTGGCCATTGTACCACTGTGTAAAATTTGTTTGGATCAGGCTACCAGAGGCCAGTAAGAGAAAGAAACTTAGCCAGGGCAGCTAGAGGCCTTTCTCAGTAATCCAATAGTCAATTTTGGACGTTTCATACACTCTGGAACTAATGTTGATGTTTTTAGAGCCTGTAAAGGAATTTTGAAGGCCGATGTGATTCAGAGAAGTTCCAGGGACCACTAGGGCCATCCAGTGCCAGTAAGAGAATGATGCCTATCCAGAGCAGCCCGCATCCATTCTGAGAAAACCAATAGTCATTTCTGAACTTTTTGATACTTATGAATCCATTTATGGATTTTTCAAAATATTTTGAGGACTTCTAAAATTTGAGATGCTTCATATAAATTTTCAGTGACCTAGAGCCAGGGGGTGCCTCCAGATGTTGGAGGTGAAACCAGAGCAGTCGAAGGCCATTTTTAGCAAAAAAATAGTCTATTATGACTATTTTTGACATTATAAATCCTTTGAAGGTATTTTCAAAGTCATTTGGAGACTTCTAGAGCTCAAGAAGCCACAGGGAAGTTTTGGGCAGCCCGGGGCCATCAGCGGATGGAGGCCTAGATTGGGGAGCCAATGCTCATTTTGAGAAAATGATCAGTCTATTTTGGAAGTCTGATATGTGCTGGAGATATTAGGTGAGTTTTTAGGGACAAAAATGATTTCTTAAAGGCTTAGTGCCACAAATAAGCTCATGGAAGATTAAGGCACCGAAATCAGAAATCAAGTCTAAGCGAAGGCTAGTTCTATCTTCAGAGTGATGACAACCATGACAGGGGTATAATGATGTTCTAAACCCAATCGTACAGCCAAAATAACCATTGGATTTTATTTATTAACTTTTAAATAAAATTTCACATCATCATCCCAAAGAGCCAAGTTAGTTGACAAAGGCTCAAGGAGACGTAGCCCACGATATTTGGGTGAACTCTTCTATTAAATTTTATGTTATGTGTTGATGCTTATTTGATGCATTATATGGTTGTTTTACATGCTTAATATCAGCAAATAGCAAATTATATTAAAGCACTTAAACGGTTAAAAAACATACACATGTTTCAATTATTCATTTCTGCACAAGTTGAGAATAAGCTAGATCTTAATTTGTTTAACTGAGTGGGAGGTTCTTGAAAAGAATAAAAAGTTATCCAACCCATTTTTATATCAGTTTGGTATCATAGCACTATGTTTCTTGCTTGACAAAGTTTCTTTCTTGACAGAGCATTAGGTTGCTTATTTGACTTGAAAGGTGTTTAACAGTGCAAAGAATTTGATTGTTTGCAAATTGATTGTTGCTTACAAGTTTGAGTTTTCTAGTGGTGAAGGTGTTAGCCACCTATATTTTTCAATTATATCAGCTGGTGGCTAAATATTCTTTGCAGCTTTCAAGAAACAAATCCAGGCCTGAATTTGTTGGTGCTTGAATTCTGTTGGTGAAATCATAAGCTGCTGGTGAAGATCTTCATACAGTTCTGCCTCCCGGCCTCTGATATTCCATAAAAATCCAAATCAAATGTTGCTTCATCCTCCTCCTTTTTCCCCTCCCTTGCTTCCATCTAACCCTCACTCTCCTATTTTCCCTTTATTCATAAAAACCCCACTAAACCATGTTATTCCTTATCCCTTCATTAATCTCTCTTCCTAAGGTTGAAAACCCACTTTTTAGCCTATCGAAACCTTTGTCCTTTTTCAAAAATCATTGAAAATCATATAAAAAATGCCTATTTTCCATGCACTGGTGTTTAGCCCCCCGGGCTAAGCTCCTGCCTCTTCTTCCCCCACATGCCTGAGCGCCACGACCGGCCGCTCAAGTCCTGAGGCGCTAAACCGAACGCGGTCTCGCTCTGCTCTTTTCCCTTTCAAACATTAAAAAACCCATCTTCTATAAGGTTTTGACCTGCAATATTAAACCACGTATTTTTGCCCCAAGTTTTCCCCAGCTGTCGATCTACTCCCCAGATCCGACGGAGCGGAGTACCCCACACCTGGTGGACCCCCCCTTCCCCCCGCGCTCATTTCTAAAACCATGGTATATATCCCGCACCACCTTTCATCGAATGGCGGTTTTATCCCGTCGGCCAGCGATTCCACACGCTGGCCGACACGTGTCCTCCATCCCATTTCCAAAACCGCCGTCCTTCCACCTCGCCCGTGCATTATTTATCGTCCCATAACCCCGCAGCGAGATTCGCCTTTGCCGTCGGATCTGGGCCCTCCCATCCGACGGTTTCTAATCGCCATTTCTGCCCGGTCTTTAACGAAATTGCCCGCCTGTTAAATTTCCCCCGGCGCGTTCGAAAGCCGATCCCCACCGTCGATCTCTGTAGATCGACGGCTTGTTTTCGCTCTCCCGATTCCATGGTACAATTTCCCTTTTTCTCCGCTGACTTTTCAGAACACTCCCGACCGTTGATCGCAATACGATCAACGGCTCCGATTGCTCCATTTTCCCGCACGCCCTTCGATGCAGTTTTTCCATATAACGCATGATTTTCTCATTTTGTTTGTATTTTGTAGGTTTTAAGGTTTTTTCTTCGTATTTTATGAAAATATGAAAGATGAGGGTGACGACTCCCGTCCTTCCGATTAATCCAAAGAATCGACCACAGGGTGAAGAATAATGATATCAACAAGGTTTCATGAGCCTCGGTTGACGCGCATCCCCGTAAGGCTTGGAGAATGCCGTCAGAATCAAAGCAGAGAAAGGGTATCAGATTTTGAAGACAGAATGAACCAGAGCAGCAGTTTTGTGGACTAATTAACGGGATTACGGCTAAGACGGTTATCAAAAGCCTAATCCCCAGCTCAGAACACAGATTAAAGGAAAACCTAAAAGTGTTCATCAGATACGTTGCCTCCACCGCCATACTTTGAGGCAAATTGATTCCTCAACCACCGCAGTGCCACCTATTTCCTCAGAATGCTCAATCAGAGTATAAATTTATTGAACAAGATCAGAAATTATGCCTCGGAACAACCAAAGAAGTTATTTCTGCACCAGATTTAATGACAGAATGTTTGCAGAGTAACCCTAATAGTACGCAGAGCCTCAAAGGTCAACAAAAGCTCCCTCCGAGCTTACTTCATAAGTATAAACACATTAATGCAGTGGAACACCTGTATAAATTCTTCATCAAAGCCTCCCAGGCCAGGAAGACATTAATTCTGCATTAATTGTATTTTGAGATCTTTTTATTAGATCTCACCTCCTCATCCTTCTATAAAAGCTCCAGAAGAAGATGAATGAGGGGTTGGATTAGTTGGTTGTCAATGTAATTGCTGAAGTATTGTAGCTTTTTCTGAGTGGAAAACTCCTGACTGTAAATAGTGGTTTCATGGGCTCTTGGAGCTCTGCTTGTAACAGATAGGTTAGGTTATGAAGAGAGATGGATTAAAACACTGGATCTGAAGATTGTAACTGGTTTGAAGCATCAATACAAGCTGATTTATGGGATCCTGGTCTATGCTGATGGTGATGTTATTCTCACTGTAACTTGTATTTTTTTTTTTGTTTTCAATTTGTTTCATTTTCCACTATAAAGAACAGTTTAAACAGTGTTAGGACCTACTGTATATCAGTAACCTTCTCTGGCCGAAAAATCTTTATCCCAATGTTTTCTTCTAATATGTGTTATTTAGAAATGATTTAATTCAGTCTAAGTACAAATATGCTGGCGTTCCCTCATCTTTTTGTCACAGCTGAATATTGTTTTTAAATGTTACTCTCAATATATGTTGTGTAAGGAACGAATTGAGGAAATCAAAGGTTAGCCCTGAGTCCCTTTCTTGTTTGCTCAACTATTTGATTGTTTCCCTTAGGATGTGTTAAAAGATGATTAGTTTCAAAGCACTTATCAGATCTTAGGCCATTCTGTGTTATCTTGGTGATTGTCTTGGAAGTAACTAAGTAAAGGAGAACTAGGAGAGGATCAGGGTGAGTCCCAGCCCACTAGTTTCTGCTCCAAAGGTTGCCTTCAGGTTTCCCTTCATTTTTAATATGTGTTCTATTAGAAGTGCATCAAAGGATGGATAGTTTCAAAGTACTTACCAGATCCTAGTTTGCTTCTATGTCTTTCTTAAGTGCCTGGTCAAAGGCTGGCTAGTTTCAAAGTACTTACCAGATCCTGGGCTGCTCTTTGTTCTGCATCTATTTTTTTCCCTTTCTTATTGTATCACCCCATTCCATAAATCAAACCTTAAAGAGATCCTTAGGCATAGATGACTTGCCCCATAGATTACTCTTGAACCTGAATGTTTCAATTAAATTCTCTTATGATTCCATAGCCCAATGGATTGAAAACTTGCCATCATCTGTCTTTATAATCAAAGCTTACTCTGTTTGCTTGCAACTTCTCACCTTTGAACCTATTTGCATATAGATCTTTCCGCCTCAGACAGTAACTATGTTCAACCATCCGAGAAAACCAAACAAAACCCTTGGCCTTCATAACTAGCCTAATATCATCACCCCAAACTTCAAAGACAATATCCATCTTTGTACATATTGGAGAGATCCCTCTCCGGATTCAGGAGGGCTAGATCCTAGAATCCCAAAGTTGGTTGAAATGATGTTAACTCTGTAATCGGACTTTTCCAATCTTGCTTGTTACAGGACCTAACAGAAGGGAAAGATATTGTTAGCTAATTCTAGAAGAGGACAAGAAGGAAGAAGGGCTGAAGGCATATTCCTTACCTAAAGGACCTCAAGGCAACCCTTGAAGCACAAGAGGGTGTTTGCAAAAAGGTTGCTTGAAGAAGAACTTGACTCTACAACCATTTTTTTCAGAAGCTTTATCAATTGCTTTTGAAATATTTGTGAATTTTGTTGAATTTATTTAGTTAATTTTTATAATATGAAAACTTCATAAAGTGAGGTTTCAAAATCCTCCACCTTCACAAGATTCTTTGATGAAGACATGTAGTGAGACTTCTACATCTTGAAGGATATGGTGCAAATTCTGTATGAAGATATAAGAGAAATCACTAGACTTCATGAGAAATTGGTTGCTATGAAGGAAGAGAAAGAAGGAATTTTCCAAAGATTGCATGAGATGGAGATGCAGGTCCATCAAGCCCAAGAGGCCTTAACCAACCACATGCATGAAGCAGAGGTAATTCACTCAAATTTGTCTTCAAATTCATCTTCATAAAGATGTGTAGGTTCATTTGAAAATCACACTAGAGGTATAGGGTCCAAATTGATGTAAATGGGCTATGAAGGCAAGGGTTTAGGAAAACATGCACAAGGAATGATTGATCCTATTTTGGTTGAGTAAAGACCTAAAAAATTTGGTCTAGGCTATGTTCAATCTTATGGCGAAAACTCTACAGCCATGAAGGCATTTTGGACAACTTCAAAAATAACTTTTATCACAATTTCTAAACCAAAAACATGTCAAGTTTGTTTTCAAGTTGATTGCCATTTTTTTAAGCCTATGTTGCAGAAAAGTGTTTTTAGACATGTAGCTTATGGCAAGCATGAGAGTTCTGATAGCTATCAAGACATGAACACTGATGTTGGTCTTCAAAGAAAAGTTGGAACCTCTACTAGTTCATATCCTCATGAAGGTAAAAAGGATGGACATGCAAAGCAGCATTCGAGGTATAATTCTTCCCATAGTCGAGTTGATTATGTTTCTGATAAATATGATAAATCTGCATGCTTGAGTGGAAGAAAGAGTTATTGTTATTTTTGTGGTCTATGTAACCATAATGTTTCAAAATGCTAGAAGAGGTTGAAGGCATACATGAAACAATTGAGGCAAAGGCAAGTTTCAAATAAGGTGCAAAATACTTGCATGCATTGCTAGAAGAAGGGACATGTTGTTGTCCAATGTTGGACATTGCATCCAACTAATCGTCCCAAGCATTTGAATCAAGAGGACAGAAATACTAGCGAAAGTGGAACCAAAGATTCCATAATTGATGTGAGAACAGATGTTTCACATGAAGAAGATTTTCAACAGCAAAAGTCATCGTGGAAGTGACTTGGTAAGAAGTGGTTTGACTTCTTAACTTAATAAGACATACATTCATTTGTACATATGAAAATTTCAGTTATGTATGCATTTTTGTTGGAAAAATATGTTTGTTTGATCCACCTTGGATCAATGATCAAGGACATGATGTTTAGCTACATTTTATATTTCTCACTAGAAATTTCTGAGTAAGTTCAAGGAAGACAATTCTTGACAGGAGGACAAGAGCATCAGAGGAGGGAAAGTGTTGACTACCTTCGAGTTGCGATCAAAGGCACTAAGCCATGCAAGGAAACTGCATATAGGCTGAAAAAATGAGGGTGTTGTACTCTCATCTACTAAACAGATAAGGTAATCAGTCTTTTGGGGTCCAAAATATTCCCAATGGGGAGGTGCGATCATATTTGGATCAACAACCTAAGTGATAGCTCAAAATTCAAAGTGTTCAAAAGTGTGTCAAGCCTAAGAGACTAGATTGATCTCTTTTTCCTGATTCTGGCACCACAAATGGTTCGAAAAATCGATATGAAGAAGTTATCACGATTTTAAAATTTCAGTAAAATGTAATTTTTTGGCCTTTAAACAAGTTTGACTGGGTTTTGAATATTCAAAAAAAGAGAATATTCCTGGAATATTCCTTCTGGTCCAGTAATGTTTGGACAAGTGTTAGGTAATTATTTGTCGAAGGTTTTGTGGGCCAATGAAAAGGTGCCATGTGCCTAGCCTTGAGGTCACCACGTGGCCCTTGTACCACTGTGTAAATATTTTTTTGGGTCCCTGTAGGATTCAAATGGTGGAACTCATTCTAGACAAATTTCCCGTGTGCCAACACGCCACAAGTAGTTCCTGTTAATCAAAGGTCAACGGTGATATTTAAACTTTTTTGAAATCCAATATGAGGGTTCGGAGGGGCCAGTCCCTCCCAATACGGTCGTCGCCTATGGCCAAAGGCTTAAGCCATAACCACCATGGTTACACCCTCCATCCAAGCCTGAGGTTTTCACATGCAAAATTTCCATAAATTTTAAGCTGATATTTCAGTTCACCGCCAACCGTTTAAAAACGTGTCACATGGTGATGGTCCACCGGCACAGTTTATGCTAACAATCTGATCTAACCACCAGCGTTTTCGGAGGTCTATCACATGTAACGGTCATATTTTAATTCTATGGTATTATTGGTGGAAGAGTTTGAGTGTGCCCCAAAAATGGCGGAAATCACTATAAGAGGACTTTTGAGCATTTTTTTGCTTCATAAAAGTTCTAGGAGCCACTAGGGCCACTAGGGGACAGCAACAGAAAGAGGCTTAACCAGGGTAGCTAGAGGCCTTTATGAGTAACCCAATAGTCAATTTTGGATGTCTCAGACACTTTGGAACTAATGGTGAGTTTTTCAGAGCCTTTAGAGGAATTTTGAATGCCTATATGCTTCATAGAAGTTCCACGGGCCACTAGGGCCATCTAGTGCTAGCAGGATAATGAGGCCTATCCAGAGCATCTTGTATCCATTATCAACAAACCAATAGTCATTTCTAAATGTTTTGATACTTATGAATCCATTTATGGAGTTTTAAAAATATTTTGAGGACTTTTTAAAGTCTATATGCTTCAGAGAAGTTTTCAATGACCCTAGAGCCAAGGTGTGCCACCAGGTGTTGGATGCGAAACCGAAGATGTCGGAAGCCAATTTCTGCAAACAAATAGCCTATTATAAATATTTTTGAAAATATAAATCCATTTAAGTTTTTTTCAGAGTCATTTGGAGACTTCTAGAGCTCAAGAAGACACAGGGAAGTTTCGGGCAACCTAGGGCCATTAGTGGATGGAGGCCTAGATTGGGGAGCTAGTGCTCATTTTGAGAAAATGATCAATATATTTTCGAAGTATGATATTTTTTGGAGACATTAGTTGAGTTTTAAGGGATATAAAATTATTTTTTAAAGGGTTAGTGCCACAGAGAAGCTCAGGGAAGCTTAAGGCACTGACAACAGAAATCAAGTCTAAAGGAAGCCTGGTTCTATCTTCAGAGTGATAACAGCCATGACATGGGTATGATGATGTTATAAACCCAATGGTACAACCCAAATAACCATTGGAATTGAATTATTAACTGGTAAAATAAATTTCACATCATAATCCTAAAGAGCCAAGTCAGTTGACAAAGGCTCAAGGAGACGTAGCCCACAATATTCGGGTGAAATCCTATATTAATTTTTTTGTTATGTGTTTATGCTTATTTTATGCATTATATGGTTGTTGTACATGCTTAATATCAGAAAAAAACAAATGATATTAAAGCACTTAAACAATAAAAAATCATACACATGTTTCAAGTATTCATTTCCGCACAAGTCAAGAATAAGCTAGATCTTAATTTGTTTAACTGGGTGGGAAGTTCTTGAAAAGCATACGAAGTTATCCAACCCATTTTCAGATCAATACTGGATTGACTAGGATAACATGCTCTTCTTAGAGCTACATTAAACACTTTCTTTGATGTTTTATTTTCTCCACTGTCCTCCTGGTAACTTCCTTCGAACATGGTAATGATAGGAAATATTTAGTAGCATGTGATCCTCCACAGATAACACAAACTTTAACATCCTCCTTTTGATCATTTTTTATTTTTAACACATCTATTCATTCACTTAGATTTCTAAGGGTTAATGTTTTAAATTTATCAAGAAAATTTCCAAGTTTATCTTGACTTACCAATATCAATGTTGATTTACTTACTCTTTCTTGATATACGCTTACATATTTCACAAATTTCTTCAAGTGATAATTGGTATACATCACCTATACTCGTTAGATCAGGGAGATAAATCCAGTCATCTAGAATTATTCTAATTAAGAGGTTTTTTAATGTGTAAAATCCTAAATGATGTAATTTTTCTATCAAGTCTCTCAGTTTCTAAATATTTACCCTTTAAGATCATGATCTTGATATTTTTCTAGAAATATGCTTTGCATATAATTCCATTATCTTATTTGATTACTCCCTCAAATCATGAACCATTTAAGAGAATTATGTTGATTTTAGGTAGCCTCAGATGTGCTCTAAGTCTCAAAATTTGTAGGGAGGCTTAGGCATATGTATTCCAGATAACCCATAAATATTTTAGGGTAATTCCACTCGACTGCATTTTATTAAAATAATTAATTATTTTTGAAGGGACCCTAAGTCTAAAATTAGGAAAAGAAAATAATTAGAATGAATTAATATAATATGGGTGTGAATGTTCTAGAAAAGGTGGACCAAGTCAAAAGTTAATCGTAGTCGTTGATTAGTGATCAGGAGTTCATAAATTTTGCTCAAAAATTCAAAGTTATGGGATTGGGTTGAAACTAGGATGGTTACGGAGATCTCGTCTTCCTGATTCTGGCACTGTGAATGGTTCGAAAAATAGATGTCATATGAGGGAGATATCGCGTTCTAATCGAAATGCCAAACAGGTTAAATTGTGACAGGTTTGACTGGGATGCACAGTCAGCAATGTGGAGGTACAGTCAGCAAAAGGGGAATATTCTCTAGAATATTCCTTTCCTCAAAACCAACCCCAGGATTACAAGTAGCGTAATTCTATTTGTTTAATGATATTATACATTGTTTTTTAGGGCCAATTGGGAGGCACCACATGGCTATCCCTGAGGCCGCCACGTGGCCCTTGAACCGCATGATAAAATTTTGGTGAGGTCCACAAGGCTCAACCCCATGACCTCCAGCAGAGCGTGCACATGCCACACCGCCTGAGCTACACATGATTCTTAACCTGTATAGTCGGTGGGTTCTATTTATGTTGTAATTTAATCACATATGGGGGTTGGAACCGCCGGTAGTCCCAACCCGCCAGCAGTTTCGTTGGTGTTTCCACATCACAAACATTAAAACATAACCTATGACAGTTTTGTAACCTCCGCATACTCCGCAATAGTTATGTTATGTCATCACATTGCAATGGTTTATGTAACAACTTCCTTGCAGTCAACGCTAACAACATAACCTAGAGTTCAACCTTATTCATGGTTATTACGTGGGTTCTGCCTAGGGTCCCGCTAACCATCAAACAAGATCGCGGGTTTTGGGGTTGGCATGTGGCCACCCCAAACTGCTAACAATAAATGTTGCAGTTATTTCAGCGGATTTTTGGAGCGCGCCTAATTTTGGGAAGAATTCACTAAATTAACTCCAGTTAAGTGGAATCCTCCACTTTTAGTAGAGTTTTTCTAGGTGTAACTGAGAAAAAGAGTAGGAGACTCAATTTTTGCCCATTCAGAGTGAATGAAGAGTCATTTTTTACTAATTGGAGTATTATGGAGCCATTGGTGTAGAGAAAATAGCCATTAGAGGTCTGTAACTACATGTAATAGAAAAATTTTGAGCATAATGAAAGATGGACATGCCATTGGTAGCTGGACTAGCAGATGTAGCCCAGGAGGGGTGAACTGGTTCATCATGCCTGTTGTGTAAATTTCATGTGTTGACTTATTTCTTTGTTTTACACTGTTGTTCAGTGTTATTTGTGCTTATTTCATGCTTCTAATTCACACAAAATCAACTTCAATTCATGGAAAAAATACTCAATCCTTAAGAAAACTAATGAATTGATTATGCACATGTTTATAAAATGAAAAGCACCTAGCACAACAAATCTAATACAATACTTTAAGATCAATTATATCTATTCTGGGCCATTTTATTTTCAACGAGAAGAATATAAGAATGGCTTCAAGGGTCATTTGGAAATTACATTGACACAAGATGGTGAAAGGATCAAGAGAGTGATTACTCTAGTGAGCAGTGCTCAAGGAGAAATATTGATCGAGAGATCTTCCCTAGAGAGGGGAAGTAATCCTGGTTGGAAGCATTCCTGAGATGAAGAGTGCATGACAAAAGAGATATTTAAATCCATAGAGGCAGCGTGAAGCCACTGACGTAGAGCCTATGCAGTCACTGTGTAAATCTTGAAGGGAAGTCGTATTTTTGTTGAGGAGAAAATTTTGGGCCAGTGCCAGATCCTGGAGAGATTTTCTGAAGGCCAGAAGGCCTCAGTTTCCATCTAGTAGAGAAACCACCGCAAAGACAGAGGGAAGATGTAGTTGTGACGCATAGACTATGTAGATTGATGTAGTTACTGACCAGAGGTAGTGCAGGGCAGTTTTTTTTGGGTGTTGATCAAGGTCCAGTTCCCATGGAGGAGTGAGGTTTGTCTCACAAAAATATTTCTTTTCAGTTTCTCTGCATGATTTGACAAATTTTTCAATCATAGACTTGTAATCATAAATAATTACTACATAACAATATAAACCCTCAGCTGCTGCACTAGTTTTCCTACATTGGGTTTTTCCATGGACATTGGTCCAAAAATAACTATGTCAGATGTGTATATGATCTATTCTTGTTCATTTTTGTTTTCGTACTTGGATTTTTCTGCAATTTATTTAGTGAAGGATTCATTGTGTTTAATTCGATGTTGTCATAGCAATGAAATGAATAATTAATTTATCAGTTAGAATAATTAATATCAGTTGTTGTAATACAATTTGAGATTTGAGGAATTTTCACATGGTATCAAAGCTTGTTTAAGCTAAGTGTAGGAGGAACAGAAGAATAGATCCAATAGATCCAGTGTTGGTGAAGCCAGGATCAAAGAGTTACGTAAGCAACATATTGATCTCTAGGAATATTATGTAGTCCAAGCCAGGAGAGCTAGTTTTTGTAAGGAAATCTCTCTTTGAATGAGACGATAGAGGTAGGGTTTTTTAGATCGCAGTTTTTCTAAGGCAGAGGGAGCAATGCAATAGATCAGCGTGGATCAGTAGCTCAAGGGACGTAGTTTTCTATGCAGGAGTGATTCCTAGTGCAAAATTGTCAGAAGAGTAGTTGAAGACACTTTTTGGGGATTTCTAACCTTAGAGAGTTTCTTGCCCAAGAAACTCATATTTCCCATGCCGAAGCAATAGAGTTTGTGGGTTGTTCTAGCAGGGAGTGTGTAAAGCTAGTTGCACAGAGGGTTAGAGGTAGTAGGTCAACATTAATTAGGTGTGAAGAGATGGCCACCAATGTATTGTGTGACCAAAACCGGTTGGAGGGTTCCTCCAACTATATAATCTGCAAGGCAATGATCTCCTTCCTTCTAGATGAACATGACCTCAAGTACTTTATCGACAGTTCCCAAGTTGAACCAGTAGATGTCGCACCATCAAGAACCTTCAAGAATAACATGGCTAAAGCCAAGTTTTTGATCCTCAACAGAGTGAAGGATCATACTGTTTTAAACATTTATAGAAAAGTGAATGCCAATGATATGTGAGATGCATTGACCATGCTATATCAAGGGTCTTTCGAGCATAAGAAGACGTTTTTGGAGGAGAATATGCATACCACCAGGATACAGAAGGGAGAGCACATTGATCCATTCCTGTCTAGACTTCACGAGAACCGATATTAGTTGGGCATTATGGGAGGAGCTCCTCAGGCCACAGAGATAGTCAGACTTGCCTTGAATTTTTTGTCTGAAGTCTATCAGTTCTTTTTCTAGAGCATATTAGGAATTGAGAATTTATCAGACTGGGAGGCGATGTGGGCATCTCTTGAGCAAGAAGAGATTATGAGATATCTACTCAAGTTCAAACTTGATGGCAGCATCAATAGTGGGTCAAATCCTAAGATGAAGGAGGAGGAGAATGCAGCCCTTGCATCAAAGGGGAAGCATGAACAGTGCACGAGGAAGAAGGTTCTTTCTAATACCAAATTATTCTGGTGTGGTGAGATGGGACATTATGCCACATAGTGTCCTCTCAAAAAGAAGTAAGAGGATGAGAAGCATGATCCTCATGTAGTAGCTACGAAGATAGAGGAGGAGGAATTCACAATGATTTCCTATATATCGCCAGGAGATCCTTGGTGTGATATAAAGTTGTAGTTCAGTAGAACTGCAAATTTGGAAGTATCCTTGAGGATTCCACCTCTATGATCATCACCTTGCTATAGGAGCTCAAATAAGAAGTAGCAGGATGGACAAGTTCTAGTTGGTGCAGAGGAGTACAGTAGTTATAAGCAGCAAAGTCTGAGCAACGCAAAGCAGATTTGGAAGTAGTGCAGAAAGGCATAGTACAAAAATCAGCAGCAGCATAGAGGCTTCAGAGGGACAACGCAAAGGCTAGCAGCAGTCAAATCTTCATCACTAAGATGCATCATACTTGTCCAATTTTTTATTTTATTTTTCAGTTGTAAGAAACAATGATGTAGGTCAAAAGCAGCACGGATGAGAGAATTCAAAGGGAGTTGCAGTATGGGTTTACTATTAACAATGGCAGTGTCAGAAACAATAGAGATGCAGTGTTTGCGTAGAGTTGATGGGAAGAAGTTTCATACATTAGGAGTGCAGAGGGATATGTTACAAAGTCAGAGCAGTACTCAGAGGGTGCATTTCTAGAGCATATTCCACGCTAAGAGGGAGTGTTGATTTGAGGTAGCATCGAATGTGCTCTAAGTCTCAAAATTTATAGGGAGGCTTACGCAATGTATTCCAGATAACCCAGAAATCATTTGGGGAATTCCACCTGGATTGTATTTTATTAAAATAATCAATTCTTTTTAAAGGGACCCTAAGTATAAAATTAGTAAAAGAAAACAATTAATGTGAATTAATAGAATATGGGCTTAAATGTTCTAGAAAAGATGTATCAATTCAAAATTTAATCTTAGCCATTTATTAGAGATCTAATCTGGTTCATTGAAGTTTCAACGAGAAGACTATAAGAATGGCTTGAAGGGTCATTTGGAAATTACATTGACACAAGACGGTGAAAGGATCAAGAGATAAATTTATTTAGTGAGCAATGCTCAAGGATAAATATCAATCGAGAGATCTTCTGCAAAGAGGGGAAGTAACTCTGGTTGGAAGCATTCCTGAGTCGGAGAGTGCATAGCAGAAGAGACAGTGAGAGCCAGTGACGTAGAGCCTACACAATCATTGCACAGAGCCTAAAGGGAAGTCATATTTTTGCTGAGGAGATAGCATTGGGCCAGTGCTAGTTCCCAGAGAGATTTTTCAGAGGCCAAAATTCGTCAGTTTCCAGCCAGTAGAGAAACCAGTGCAGAGACAAATGGCAGTCATAGTTATGATGAAAATAATACGTACAATGATGCATTCACTGCGCAAAGGAAGTGTAAGGAAGTTTATTTTGGCTGTTGATTAGTGTCAAGTTCCCATGGAGGAGTGAGGTTTGTCTGCTGGCTAGAAACTGAGGCCTTCTAGCCTCCGGAAAATCTCTCCGAGATATGGCATTAGCCCGATGTTGTCTCCTCAGAAAAATATGAATTCCCTTCAAGCTCTGCACAGTGACTGCGTAGGCTCTGTGTTAGTAGATCTGCGCTACCTCTGTGGCTCTCACTGTCTCTTTGATATGCACTCTTTGGCTCAAGAATGCTTCCAACCGGAATTACTGCCCCTCTCTATGGAAGATCTCTCAATCGATATTTCTCCTAAGCACTGCTCACTAAAGAAATCAATCTCTTGATCCTTTCATTGTCTTGTGTAAATTTAATTCTAAATGACCCTTCAAACCATTCTTATGTCTTCTCGTTTAAACTTCAATGGCCTACATTAGATCTCTCATAAATGGCTAAGATTAACTCTTGACTTGATCTACCTTTTCTATAACATTCACACACATATTATATTAATTCACTTTGATTCTTTTATTTTCCTAAGTTTAGACTTAAGGTCCCTTTAAAAATAATTAATTATTTTAATAAAATACAATCCGGGTGGAATTCGCCAAACGATTTTTGGTTTATCTAGAATACATTTTCCTAAGTCTCCCTACAAGTTTTTAGACTTAGAGCACATCCGATGCTACCTCAAATAAACAAGGATAAATGTAAATCAAGAGATCTTCCGTAGAGAGGGGCAGTAATTCCGGCTAGAATCATTCCTAAGTCAGAGAGTGTATAACATAAGAGACACTGAGAGCCACATATGCAGCATAGATCTAGTGATGTAGATAATGCATATTCACTGTGTAGAGCCTGAAGGAAATTCGTATTTTTTATGAGGGGATAGCGTTGGGCTAGTGCCAAATCTTGGGGAGATTTTTCGATGGCAAGAAGGCCTCAGTTTCCAGCTAGCAAAGAAACCAACACAAAGACAGAGGGAAGTTGTAGTTGTGACGCAAATATTTTGCAGAGTGACGCAGTCACTGTGTAGAGGAAACGCAGGGTAGTTCCTTTGGGTGTTGATTAGTGTCAGGATCTCGTGCAGGAGTGAGGTTGGCCTCAAAAGATATTTCTTGCTAGTTTCTTTGCATGATTTTACATATTTGTCAATCATAGAGTTGAACTCAAAAATAATCACTGCATAATAATATAAACCCTCAAATATTGCATCGATTTTCCTGCATTAGGTTTTTCTGGGGACATTGGTCCAAAAATAACTGTATCAGATGTGTGTATAATCTATTCTTGTTCAGTTTTGTTTCCACGCTTGTATTTTCCGCAACTTATTTGGGGAAATTTTTGTTTTGTTTAATTCGATGTTATCATAGCAATAAACTGAATAATTCATTTATTAGTTAGAAGAACTAATTCTAGTTGCTACAATATAATTCCATATTTGAGGAATTTCCACAATTTATCCTTTAATGTTGCTAGAAACAATCTCAATTTTTAGTGTTTAAGTAACCATAAGATCTGAAAAGTATTTCAAATTCAAAGAAAAAGGTTTTTGGATCCTTTGACCTCATAACCATGGAAGTTGGGAATGAAATATGGACGGATGTTATTCATATTAACATTGATTCAATTTCTTGAATGGGAAATCCAAGAGGATCTTACTCATTTTCATTATCTAAATCCATTTCTTCTACCTTCTCTATGACCTCTTCTTCTTCTACTTGCAAAAGTGGACGGTGATGTGGTTCTTAATACACGACGTGATCAAGTTGGGGGGGTTTTGGAATTGAAGAAATGTTTTTTTGTTTTTATATATTTTTTTTAATGAGAATGATAATGGAGCTAGGAAGGAAATATGGAGGGATGTTCTTCATATGAACATTGATTCAATATCTTGAATGGGAAATCCAAGAGGATCTCACTCATTGTCATCATCTACATCCATTTCTTCTACCTTATATGCCATCTCTTCTTCTTCTACCCTCAAAAGTGGATGGTGATGTGGTTCTTACTACACCACGTGATCAAGTGGGGGGGTTGTGGTAGTGAAGAAATTATTTTTTTTCTTTTATAATTTTTTTTTAATGAGAATGATAATGCAATGCCATTAAATATGCCTAATGCAATATTTTTGTTTTTGTATAAAAGATGAATTTGGAAAAGAAATAAGGAATCATTCCAAGAACAAGATATTGCTTGCTTTGACACCCTCCCTGGCATCGTTGTCGAAAGTGATAAGTCGTGGTATTACAGCAAGAATTTTGCAACTCCCAAGGCTACTAGCTTTAATTATCAATCTGGGGTCCATAAAAACATAAGAGGGGCTAACACAATATGTGAATTAGTCATCTTCCTCTTCCTATTCTGACTCCCTTTGATGCAAGTGAAAGAAGGAAATTAAAAAAATCAATTGATAAAATCTCTAGGTAAGCCACCAATCCGAAGTTGCAAAAGGTAAATATCACTAAGAAAACATACTAGTACATATGGTCAAAATTCTAACACTTTTGACGTATTTTCAGAAATTTCCCCATTTTTTCTCAATTTTTTTAATCCTACCAACAAGCATCGCTCTAGTGACATTTTGGGAGTATTGTTGGAACAATGACGTTTAGGGAAACCATCGGTATTGTGACGTTTAGGGACAAACTGTCAGTCTTGTGACATTGCGGGAGTATGCATCGGTCTTGTGACGTGTAGGAGACAAACCATCAGGCGACGTTTAGGGACAAACTATCAGCCTTGTGACATTGCGGGAGTATGCATCGGTCTTGTGACGTGTAGGAGACAAACCATCAGCCTTGCGACAATTTAGGAACAATTTTAGGGTTTAGGGTTTAGGAACAATGTTCATGAGTTAGAGTTCAGGGTTTAGGAACAATTTTTGGGAGTTATATTTTATGGTTTAGGAACATTGTGTCTGGTCTTGTGATCAGGTTTAGGGTTTAGGAATAATGTTCCAGGTTGTCATGTGATCGTGTCGTGTGAGAGTGCCCAAGGAAACACATTCAGGTGGGTCGGGTTGGGCCTGGTCGAATCGTGTCGTGTGAAGCCACCAAAGGAAACACATTCGTATAGGTCGGGTCGAGTTGTCTGATGGTGCCCAAGGAAACGCGTTCAGGTTGTGCCCTATTATTAGGGCACCCAAGGAAACACGTTCGGGCTGGTCGGGTTGGGTTGAGTCGGGTCAGGTTGTGTGAGGGTGGTCGTATCAAAAATGCTAAGTTGTGACAGCTCATGTTGCTTGTGCACATTTGTGCGATCCATTTTCAGTTTGCTCCATTGTGCACCCTTCGTTTGGGTGGGTCAGGTCATGTCTTCTGAGGCCGCCAAAGGAAATGTGTTCGGGTCGGATCATGTGAGGGAGGGCATATCAGATATGTTAAGGTCTCACCTCCCGTGTGCCTTGTGCATGTTCGTGCAACCCGTTAATTTGTCATTTCTCCCTCGTGCCTTTGATGTTCAAGCAGGTTGGGTCGAGTTGGATAGTGTGATGGCACTCAAGGAAATGTGTTTAGGTCAGTTTGGGTCAGGTTGTGCCATACTGTGAGGGTGCCCAAGGAAACGTGTTTGGGTGGTCGAGTCAGGTCGGGTCATGTGATGGCATCCATTAAGGAACGTCTCCGGCCGGGTCAAGTCATGTCAGGTCATGTGAGAGTGCCCAGGGAAACGCGTTCGAGTGGGTCGTGGGGTTGAGTCATGTGATGGCACACAAGGAAATGTGTTCGGGTCAGGCCGGGTCATATCATATTGTGAGGACGCCCAAGGAAACGCATTTGGGCGGGTCGGGTCAGGTCTGGTCCGGTCAGGTCGTGTCGTGTGAGGCCACCCAAGGAAACGCGTTTGGGTGGGTCGAGTAGGTAGTGTGAGGGTGGTTTTATAAAAAATGCTAAGTAGTGGATGCCTGTGTTGCTTTTGCACGTTTGTGCGATCTGTTTTTTGTTTTCTCCCTTATGTGTCCTTCGTTCGGGAAGGTCAGGTCGTGCTATGTAAGGGTGTCATAAGAAACACGTTCGGGTCAGATCGTGTGAATGAGGTCGTATAAAAAATTTTAAGTTGTGACCTCCCATGTGCCTTGTGCACGTTCGTGTGACTCGTTAATTTGTCGTTTTCTCCCTCGTTCCTTCGATGTTCGAGCGAGTCGGGTCAAGTCAAGTCGTGTAATGGCACCTAAGGAAATACATTCAGGTCGGGTTGGTTCAGCTCATGTCGTACTATGAGGGTACCCAAGGAAACATGTCAAGTCAGGTCGGGTCAGGCCTGGTCATGTGAGGGCGCCCACTAAGGAACATGTCCGGGCAGGTCAAGTCATGTCAGGTCGTATGAGGGTGCCCAGGGAAATGTGTTCGAGCAGGTCACGAGGTCGAGTCATGTGATGGCGCCCAAGGAAACACATTTAGGTCGGGTCAGGCCGGGTCATGCTGTATTGTGAGGGCGCTCAAGGAAATGCATTCAGGGGGGGTTAGGTCAAGTCAGGTCCGGTCATATCGTGTCGTGTGAGGCTGCCCAAGGAAACACATTTGGGTGGGTCAATTCAAGTAGTGTGAGGGTGTTCATATAAAAAATGCTAAGTTTTTTATGCCCATGTTTCTTGTACATGTTTATGTAATATGTTTTCTATTTTCTCCCTCATGCACCCTTCGGAACTTGGGTGGATCAAGTCGTGATGTTTGAGGGGGAAATGCATTCGGATCAGATTGTGTGAGGGAGGCTATATCAAAAAGCTAAGTTGTGACCGCCCGTGTCATGTTGGGTTGGGTTTGTTCATGTCGTGTGAGGCTGCCCACGGAAATGCATTTGGGCGAGTCGGTCGAGTCGGGTCAGGTCAGGTCGTGTCATATGAGGGCGCTCATGACAATGCATTCAGGAAATCTGGATGGGTTCGAGTTGTGTGAGGGAACCCAAGGAAATTCGTTCGTGTGGGTCAGGTCGAATTGTGTGAGGGCACCTAAAGAAATGCGTTTGGGTGGGTCAGGTTTGTTCGTGCCGTGTGAGGCTACCCAAGGAATTAACGCATTCAGGTGGGTCGACATGGGTCTGGTTGGGTCATGTGAGGGTACCCAAGGAAACACGTTCGAGCGGTTCAGGTTGATTCAAGTCGGGTCGTGTCAGAACGCCCATGGAAACGCGTTCGGGCGGGTCAGGTCGGGTTATTTTCTTGATTTGACACCGATTGAGGGGACTTCGTCTGATTTTCCAACAAAAAATTGTGATATAAATGTCTATACTCATGAAATATTCAACATCTGAAGGGTATATGCTCATATTTGAGTGTCTTCCTCCACAATTCATCTTGAAAGTAGATATCTATTGATTCCGGAAGGGGTCAAATATTTTCATGTATACACATATGCATACATGTTGTAATGTGCCACAACATAATGAACAGATTCATGTGCTTTACCTTTCCCTTTAATAGGTGTTTTACCATAATCAATGAATTATTTCTCAATGCCACTACCATAGGAAGCACACCACTTCAATAAACTTATGATACCAAACAATGCATAGTGATGAACCAATACACAGTGATGAACCAATGAACCAACTTGACATCAACGTAGATTGTAGGGGTAGCATTCCAATGGAGGTAAAAAGTAAAGAGAACGAACACAGTGGGAATGGAGGGGAGAGGAAAGAATATAGGGAGGAACACTGAAGAGCGAGAAGAAATCGAGGGACAAAATCAAGTGTGTTGATAGCAGAGCTTGGGCTCGAACAACAGTGGGATAGAGCTACAAGACTTGGAGCCCTTCACATTTCATTAAGCATGGCTAATTCTTGGTTATCTAGGGTTCCTAATTAAATATAAGGGTGGAGGTGTGGAACCAAAACCTCTGGAATCCCTCGTGGCTATTGGGTGGAGGAAGATCTCCTCTAGAATCCCATAATATATGTAATCAAAATAATATTAAAAGAGTTTGGTGATTTGTATTTATTTGAATGTAATATATAAACTTTTATTTTAACATATAATAATGGAAATATTTTGTAATATTTGTATTTTGATTACCCGACAAATCGTAGCCCAATGTGGGCCCTCTCCACTTGCTTTGACATGGTGACAGATCACACTTTCAATAGTTGCAACATGAATGTCACTCGCCTAGTGACTAACCTACGCGTCACCTTGGCAATTCACTTCAACATTACTTTTTGTACCAAGCCAGTATAACCTCGCACATAACCATGTCATGGTTGATGGTGAAGACTTTATATCATAATGCTAATATGATGGATGGCATTAATTGTCAAAACACCTCTAATCACTTCCCCGAGAAAGCAACCACCATGGAAACCTTGTGCAACAGGAGCATTGGTACATAGCACAATCTCCATCGCAACTCCAAGTAGAGTGAAACACTCTTAAATCATGCATAATGTGCCCAAATAATGGTAATGTGATATCCCTCAGTCTCAGAAATATTATGCATTCCAATACTCTCATGTGCTTTAATTACCATGACCATGCAAAGTTATTTAAGATCAACAATATCCCTTTTAGCTAGAGCATATCATTCGGTTCAAGTTGCAATCTGTGTCGTAAACTTGGTGATTCAGCTTCTCAGCAAAGGCCTCTTTCCCTGAAGGACTTGGCCTTCTGGCCATTCTCTGCCTTCAATAGCTCTCCCTCTCTAGCCTTCTGCACGACCTTTCTATTACCCTCTCCTATATTCATGCATGTCATCCCTTCATCCTTTTTGCAAGCTTCACATCCCAGTTGCCTCTCCTCTATCTCTTTCCTATTTCCAATTTCCCTAATGCCAAATTCATCCCCCTATTTTACGTCATGAACTTCATCACCCCTCAGAAGTTATGTTAACTCAACTAGGAAATCCTCATCCTCTTACCCATCCAAGCTCCTTCCCTTCCCCTAGTATGATTCGTTGATACATCATGACTTGTGGAAGACAAACCACCCCTCGTCGAGGAAGAAGCAGAGGTCACCCCTCTGTTACCACTCCATGCAGCCAAAAATATTGCTTCAAACTCTTATTTGAGGCCCACATGCAAGTAAGAGATTCTTTTACTTTCCATGAAAAGGTTATTCCTAAGCTAGTCTTTTACCCTAAGCCTTTAAACCCTTAACCCCTAACCCATTTAACCTCCTAATCCCTAATCCCTTAACCACTAACTCATTATTCACCTGACCCCTAACTGTGACAAAATCCCCTAACCCCTTAGCCCCAAATCCCTAATCCCTTAACCACTAACTGGCATTATTCAACCCCTAACCACTAAAAGCACCTAAATCCCCTAAACCCTAACCCCCTAATACCTAAACCCTTAACAACTAACTCATTATTCCACCAACCCCAATCCTGTAGAAATTATATGCACTACGCATGCATATATCCAATATTCTCCTGATCACACACTATTTTAACTTCATGCACAATACAGAATCTATTCCACCATTGATCATTACATGCAGAAATTAAATCAATGGCATCCACACATTGAAAGAATAAAAATTCACACACATTAACACAGTGTTTTAATGGGAAAGCCTGAAGCTAAAAACCCCAACTATCTGTATATAATATATGTCATATATATCATGTAAAAATCCTCATACAAAGCTTCTCACAAGCTCTCAATACAATCCAATCGCTACACACTAATCAGGCTCGATTTTGCAAATCCATGCACCGATCTTTACCAGCCTTTAGCCTGCCTCTACTGCACAATCCCTGCTGAAGAATGGCTCTGGATGAACTCACATTGGTCCAGCCTTGCTCATGCAATCCTTAAAGGCATCTCCACTAAATTTGTGGTGCAAGCAATGCAACACTATAGTCACAATTGATAGTCACACTTGCTCTTTAACTTTCCTCTTCACTGGTCTCCACTAAAATTGTCCATGCACTGTAGTTAACCAATGCATTCTTCATTTGATTAATGATTTATTAATTAGTGAATTGATTATTAATTAATTCACACCACTCTCACTAGTGTATCAATCAGTTAGACTAGATACAACTAGCTCAACTGTGTCTAACTGAGTTAAACTGAATACAACTCCACCAACTACTTCTACAACTCCACCAAACTCTGTCACATGAGTTCTAACTGAAGTCCTACATGCAATAGCTCCACTAAACACTCAGGAATAACATAATTCCTTTTGTCAGCTGTTGTGCCACATTTTTGCACTTAACTGAAGTGCTCCAAGAGAATAAGATAATATTTAGAGTCCAAATATTATTAAGAGCTAATAATATTCGACATATCTATTTTTAGACTGGCAATATAAAAATAGATTCTGCCCAATATGTCTAAAAATAGAAGTCCATCTATTTTTCCAACTTGACCAACCATCCACAAATAGCCTCCTACTACATATAGAATATGATCGACATGTCTAAAATAGAATTTGCACCAAAAATCACCTGTGTGGGCCCCACCTAGTTTAGGTAATCACTTTCCAACTAGGATCAGGAATGATGTTTCAGGATGCCTCCTTCACTATTTCTTGTTGAAATATTCAACACCCCTCTCAATAAGAAAGGATTGTCTTTACATGCGACATGAAACTCCATGCATTCGCCCTGCAACCTTTTCAAGCGCCATGCAACTCCATGCATCTGCTCTGCAACTCTTCCGAAACTGAATAGGCTCCAAACAACTCAATCAGTTTAATGCATCTATCATCAAATCTTTGACTTCTTCTTAGCTACTGCACATGTCTTCAGGAACCACTGCGATGTTGAACTCTGCACCCATGCACTCTGCACTTGCTGTCAACTCTGAACTGCGCTCCAGTATCCGACACTGTCACTTTGATCTACCTACATCAAGCTAGCTGATCATGCTACTGCTGCTTTGTGGGCTCCTCATATCTAGGTTCAATTCATGAGATCCACACCATATCCATGAATCCTGCCCAGAAATCTCCTCTTGGGATTACTCATGCATGTCGCCCCACCTCTCACCTAGTGGCATAGCTGCATGCACTCCCTCTGCCCATCTGGAATGAAATTTCTCTACATGATTGGTTGCTCCCACTCCATGATCCTCATCTTGTGGCTGCTCCACATCTCAAGGTTCACTTTTACCTGCATGAAAATCCTGCTCCCTCTCAAGCTTCAATTGCATGTCTTTCTCGCACTTCCCAATAGTAGGAAGCTTCGTAGAAATCCCATCTACTTCAACTCTGTAGAGATTCTTGGCTTGAATCCCAACCTTCTTGACTTGTCATGTTGCTTTGTACTGAAGGAAAACTTTTCCTTCACTAAAGACAACATCATACCCTTTATTCTCTAACATTGCGACTGAGATTAAATTCTTCTTTAAACCTGGAACATACACTACATCTTGTAAAAGAATGAGTTTACCTGACTCCCTCTGAAAGGTAATGGTACCAATGCCGGTCGCATTGTATTGTCCATTGTCGCCCAAATCAACATGCAAATGGATATCTTTCTCCACCAAGTCACTGAAAAGGTTCACATCTCCTGTCATGTGAAAGGAAGCGCCACTATCAAAATACCACCCCGATCCCAATGCACTAGACACCATGCATGCAATCAATGAGAAGTCTAGCTCAAATTTCAAGGCAAGAGCCTCACTAGCTGCAGCTCTAGCAGCCTTCTTATTCTTCTTCTTCTACGGAAAATGCGTGGCGAAATGCCCATGCTCGTGATAGTGAAAACACTTCACTTTGGACATGTCACGCTCTTTGCCATATGCACCGGATTGAGAAGGATTTTTATTCCCCATTCCTTTCCTTGCTTTGGCAGCCAAAGCACAATCCTCTTCATCATCATTCTTTGATGAAGAGCCACCCCTGGTACTCTGCCTTATCTCCTCCTACACAAGATCCGACCAAAGTCGATCCCATCCTGGCAGTTTCTCTCAACCATTGACAGAGTCCTCGTAACTATGCCAACTCTTCAGAAGCCCAAGGAGAGCCAAGCTCACCATGTCTTCTTCATCCACACTAAGTCCTACACTCCCAAGCTCATCCCTGTAGTGGACAAATTTTTTCAAGTATATCGAAATAGTTTCATTCTTCTCCATTTTTATTTTCTTGAGCTTGTCTTTAAGCGCCAACTTCCTCTGGTAACTTCTGCTTTGGAACAATTCTTTCAAATCCTTCCACATCAAGAATGGAGTAGATTTATCATGAAGGCTGGGCACAATTTGATACTTCACACCTTCCAATAGAATCCTTCGACACCTTGCTACCTTCTTTTGCCATGCATCAAGTGCGGCTGCATCACTAGAACCCGGTTTAGGAATATCAGCATCTATGAACTCCTTCAACCCATTATCCTCCAGCACTGCCTCCATCCTGTCCTTCCATGCAATATAATTTGAGCTTCCCTCAAGGGCATAATCCAATCGCAATCTGTTGAAATACATTTCAATGAATTCTCAACTTCGACACCAAGAAAACCCTGCAGCAATTTCGAATTCCACCAACACAAAACTCAATTGTTTCAATAATTGCAATTGCTCCACTGATCAATTCTTTGATACCATGTAGAAATTATATGCACTACGCATGCATATGTCCAAGATTATCCTAATCACACACTATTTTAACTTCATGCACAATACAAAATCTATTCCACCATTGATCATTACATGCGGAAATTAAATCAATTGCATGCACACATTGAAACCATAAAAATTCACACACATTAACACAGTGTTTCAATGGGAAAACCTGAAGCTAAAACCAAATATCTGTATATAATATATGTCATAGATATCATGTAACAATCCTCATACAAATCTTCTCACAAGCTCTCAGTACAATCCAATCGCTACACACTAATCAGGCCCGATCTTGCAAATTCATGCACCGATCTTTGCCAGCCTTTAGCCTGCCTCTACTACACAATCCCTACTGAAGAATGGTTCTGGATGAAATCACATTGGTCCAGCCTTGCTCACACAATCCTTAAAGGCACCTCCACTAAATTTTTGGTGCAAACAATGCAACACTATAGTCACAACTGATAGTCACACTTGCTCTTTCACCTACCTCTTCACTGGTCTCCACTGAAACTGTCCATGCATTGTAGTTAAATAATGTATTCTTCAATTTATTAATGAGTTATTAATTAGTGAATTGATTATTAATTAATTCACACCACTCTCACTAGTGTATCAATCAGTTAGACTAGATAAAACTAGCTCAACTGTGTCTAACTGAGTTAAACTTAATACAACTCCACCAACTACTTCTACAACTCCACCAAACTCTGTCACATGAGTTCTAAATGAAGTCCTCCATGCAATAGCTCCACTAAACCCTCAAGAATAGCGTAATTCCTTCTGTCAGCTGTTGTGCCACATCTGTGCACTTAACTGAAGTGCTCCAAGAGAATAAGATAATATTTAGAGTCCAAATATTATTAAGAGCTAATAAGATTTAATAATATTTGACATATCTATTTTTAGATTGGAAATCTAAAAATAGATTCCGCCCAATATGCCTAAAAATAGAAGTCCATCTATTTTTCCAACTTGACCAACCATCCACAAATATCCTCCTGCTACATATAGAATATGATCGACATGTCTAAAATCTACTTTGCGCCAAAAATCACCTGTGTGGGCCCCACCTAGTTTAGGTGATCACTTTCCAACTAGGATCAGGAATGATGTTTCAGGATGCCTCCTTCACTATTTATTGTTGCAATATTCAACAAATCCCTAATCCTAGCTTAACCACTAACTCATTATTCAACTAACCCCTAAATGTGCCTAAATCCCCTAACCCCTAAATCCCCAATCCCTAACCCCTTAACCACTAACTCATTATTCTCCTAACCCCTAAACCCTAATCCTCTAACCCCTAAGCCCTTATTCCCCTAACCCATAAGCCCCTAACATAAAGAAATTAATTAATTAATCAATTAACATTATATTCTAAATAGTAATTTTTAATTAAGTTTACTAATTCATAATTAATCAATTGACATTAATTATTTTAGTCTAATTAGCTAACTTGCTTAGATCAAAGCATGTTTCCATTTTATTAATTTTAGTACCCTAGTTCTTACTGCCTTTTTTCCTTTTTTCCAGCAATGCCTGATGAATTCAATTCTTACTGCTAAATTTTTCCAAAAATGCCCGACGAATGCAATTCTTACCGCTAAATGCAGCTTCCGTTGGCACTGTAATCATTTTTCTAGTTACCGGTAGGTGGTAACTCCGATAAGAGTGAGTAACTAGCACTAAGCATTGTGCCTAGATTACACAGTCTATTTTCACACATCATTTCCATTGGGAGATTCAGCTCCATATTATCCAGCAGTTGGAATGAAATCATATCCCGTGGACCTAGTTTTTACTTAGCCACAAAGTAAGAGATAGAGGTCGGAAGTGGGGGCAGTAGTGAAGGGCGTTGAATTTAGCCATTTTCACATACATTGGTTCAAGGGGGAATTTGTCAATCCAAAAAATGGTAATGACCTTCATTTCTTTCCTAAGAAAATGTGAAGTTTGAGACAAATCGAATGTTCTTTGAAGGGAAATTTTTATATTGCGCATAGTGTTCAGTTGTAACCAAATCTATTTTCTCCTACAGGCTGTTATGATCCATGTCTATTTTTTTTGTATCTATTTTGGTTTCTTGGAAGCCTATTTTTGTAATGTAAATTGTATAAAATACCAACCAGTAGCTTCTTGCCTAGTTAGCAATATTACCTTGGCTTCTTTCCATTGTAATATTGTGTTGCTAGTTTAGTTTCTAGGGTCACCCCCTTTTTTGTGTTTAACTCTGAGCTATTGCTATGTGATGTAACAATTGAGCAGTTGGTTCAATACAAATATGTTATGCCAGGTTTTATGTTCCATTATTCATATTCTTTGTTATGATTTGGTGTCCTATAGGAGGCAACAAGCTCGTTTTCCTCTTCCATCGCCCTTCCTTATTTCTTATTTATTTGCATGGGTTTTATATCTATTGTGAGTGTTTGATATTCAAAACTCTGTGTGCTAACTTGTATCATTGTTTTCATATCTGAAGAGACTATTGTGTGTTAACAATAATTAGGATTGTGTGGTATGTTACTCTTATGTAACCCTTTATTATAAATTTGTTTAATATGTATGTGCATCTATGAATATAGTGATTGTAAGTATGATAAACCATTATTGTGAATACCACATATAAACCACAAAAAAAATTATTTGTTCGTACTGCAATGAAGGAATATTTGTACACTCTATCTGCAATAAATTTTTCAATAATTTCGATTATGGGTTAAGATCTGGAGTATTTTTCTCGTTGAAGTGGTGTGAATTAATTTATTTCCAAGATTCATATTTGGTTGGAAGTGCGATTTGATTTTCCTGTAAGGGCTTGAAATTTGCATTCAGGTTTTAAAAGAGTACTAAGTGTCAGATCTGAGTAAGGACACTTTAATTTGTTCCTAAGATCTTTGGGTTACATAGTTAGCACATTTTCATTGCATTGGTGTGTGATTGAAGTAGATTTAAAACCTCTCTTTTTTTTTATTTGACTTTACACAGAGATGTTAGCAATAGGACTATGTTTAGACTTACAATAGGACATATTTCTTCTTTTGATCTAGCTTTCAACATTCTGTAGAAATGATTTTGTTTACATTTAAGAATGGATTACGCTTCCCTCTCATCTTTAATTGTTTATTCTTACTCAAAATCGAGCTTTGGCTTGATACCTCTAATAACAGATTCAGGGCGTTGATCCCTTCAGTGATCAAGTACCAATGTATGTGCACCATGACATGTAAATTCCAATTTATGGATTGAAAAGGTATTTGCACCATTTGGCTTCCCTATAAGAATCAATAAGATTCAAAATATGGGTATTTTATGTGGGTATTTTAATCTTATAAGAATCAATAAGATTCAAAATAATGAGCTGAACTCTTTTTCAAAGAACTTCTACCCAAATAATCTGTCCAATTTCTTTCGTTCCTTGAGAACAAAATGTAAAAGGTTTTAACAATTTAAGGAATTTAAATTATTTAACTTCTTAGTCCTTCACAAAACCACCACTACTGACCCCCTAGATTCTTCATTGGAACAAATCCTCTCAAATCAACACTTCCTCTCACTTTAAGAATATGGATTATGCTTCCCTCTCGTCCTTAATTTTTTATTCTTACTCAAAATTGAACTCTGGCTTGATACCTCTAGTGGCCTATTATTCTATATTTCCACTGTATACTCCATACATCTATGTCCTCAAGGCACATTCTAACACTAATAACATATTTACATACATGGACAGGAAATTGGACACATGAAATCATAACAAGTTCATTAATTAAACATCAAGGAGTTATGTTAAGGGGAACTTCTCATGCTTGCTTCTAGAGCTCTTCTCTCTTTTTTTTCCAAACTCATGTGCATAAACCCTAGATATGTAATTATAATAGCTGAAAATATAATAGAACAAACTAACTAGACATTTGTCCTACCTAAGCTAGAAAATTGTCAAATTTTCAAAAATCCACATCAAAATACCCTAACAACTAGCTAATCCGGATTCCTCCAGGAAATTTGGTCGTATTACAAAGTCCTCTAAATAAAATGAGAAAATAAAACTCTGTCTACAATTTACATATCCCTATTGGGCCTTTAAAAGAAATGTTACAGTTATCACTGATGCCTCTGCATTAAAATCCCTCAATGAAAAATGTTGACCTCTTTGTAAATATGATCAATCCTCTAGGGTCCCGAAAAAAAATGCATATGCACAACTTCCTGGTTATTCCAAGTCTGGTTTTAGTATGATACTATCCCACATAATTTTGTAACATGTCACTCACTTTCCTGGGAAAATATTGCCCAATCAATTGCATTTTGTTGTTGGTTGTTGTCCTCCTCCTTCCAGGAATAGAATTTTTTTTGTAGTTATCTTACCTTTTCCTTGTTGCTCTATTCCTCCGCAACCCACCAAGTTCCGAAATAAAATAATATTTCCTCACCCTTCTACCATGCTCCAAGTATTTCCTTCATAAGCATCCTGAGTTCCTCAACCTTTATGTTCAGTATACAATCTTAATAGTACATGTTCCTCCTTATTGTCTGCCCATATCCACACTAATATATTCAGGGAATTTTTCTCCTTTTCATTATATGGCTTCCAATTTTCTACATCCCCATAACAGTAAATAAAATGTAGAATCCCAAAATGCTAGTAACTTTCTATCAATGTTTAGTGCCATGTATTCCTTAGTTGCAATTTAGAAAAAATTCTCTTGAGACAAACAAGTCTCATTACCCTTCTCCTCTCCCTCATATCTTGGAAGAATATCTGCATCCTTTTTAGAATCCCAGCAGTCCACATATCATATTTATTTTCCAAAAAATTCACAATAGTTGGGTACAATTGTGTGGTTTCTTTATCCATGCAACTTTTTTCAACTACAAATTCGTATTCAACAAGATTTATACTTGGATTTACTTCCCCTATCAAAACAATGGTCACAACATCCTTCAACCAACTCAAGACTTGCTAGATGTCTATGTCATTGACAAACCAATTCTAGTCTCTTCCAAATAAATTTTCCTTCTCTTCATCTTCCACGAGGATAGTCTTTTCAACCTTGAGTACTAAAAAATGTGTGTTTACATAAAACATGTCATTTTTAAATAGATGAGCCCTTCTAGCATCTTTTGACGTCCTCTTCAACAGTTCTTTTCTTTCCACTGGTGACTTTTATGAGACAGAGTTGCCTCTTCCTCCATTATAACAAATTCTCAAGTTCCCTTCTTCCTTCAATTCCTTGGGAAGATATAATGACAACTATGTGTGGTTTTCCTCCCTCATCATTATTGAAACCTAATTCTAGATGCAATTTCTTTGATTTAAAAATGTAAGGTTATTTGTCATTATTTAAAATCTTTGCACCCAAATTTCCATTGGTGTTTGAGTGTGTGCACATGGTCTCCTCTTTGTTGTAGGGTTGCAAAAACTTTATCCAATTATTATTGTCCATATTTTGCAGCTTTATTTTCTTCCAAATTTAGCTTAGCATGCTAGATTCATACCTTTAAATCAACTATATTATCCTAAAATGAATTAAATTCCATACAAATCAAATAAATTAATTTTAAACAAATTTTTTATATGATCCTTTTTCATCCATTCATTTCTTCCAGCAACTTAATTTCTACATCATGCTCCATGATCTCTTCACTTAAACTTGTCTATATGCCACTCTTAGAACTCTATTTGTATCTGTGTCTCTAAAGGAAACTCCATAACCTTAAATTATTTATGACAATTTGTAGTGATTGTTTCCCTTCATGATTTTCATGATCAGCACATGAAAAACACACTAATTTCAAAATTTTGGATATTTTGAGCCTTTGCAAATACTCCTAGTGTCATTTTATGTTCTTATAGATTCCCCATAGTCCACGAGACTTTTGATAAGTATCTCCTCTTCACCCTCATCCTCTCCTTCACTCCTTTGCATAATACCTTTAGATCAGGGTTTATCTTTTCCCTAAACATCATTATTCCCATTTTCCATTATGACAGTCTCTCATAACATTTTGTAGCACCCCTTCTCTTCCTACTCTCGGTTTTGAGATGGATTCCCTACACCCAATTATTTTTGTTGTATATTTTTTTCTTGATTATTCTTTTGACTTATATAAATTTCACCCACTTTAAATATGTAAGGCCATCTAGCCACCTCTAGTATTTTTTCTACCGGTTTCTCCTCGGTGACCTTCTTCCAATATCTCACTAGCATCATCAATGAGGCCTTCTTCACACTCAGTGAGACATTTCACTACTGTGTCGTCAATATCATTATTGGCAACCACCTTTGCTACTTTGGACTTTTCACACAGTCCACAACAGGCTAAAACAATCTCTCATTATATTCTTCTCTGAAGATGTCACCTCTCACTATTTCACAAGTGTGAAGTGTTTAGCTATAAACTTAGTTGCACTCAGTTCTTCCTCTCTTATTGAAGCAATAAATAAGTGCTTCAACTCTTTCCCTGGCCTCTTAAGAATATTCTTCTTGAAACTCTTCTATTTAACAAGCAACTTGAACCTTCTTAGTTCCAATCTCTATCTCTAGTGTTCTGATTCTAGCATCATATCCATGTTGAAATATGACAACTAATCTTGTAATTAATGTAATTTATCTGGAATTTTTGGAAATTCATTCTAAAAAAAAGGGGGGGAAATCAGATATTGTTAGATATTGAAATTTTTGTTTTCAAGTTAGATATTGTTTTCAATTTTTCACATTTCTAATTTATCGCAATGTGGTTGATTGATCGTGGCATAGGAACAACCCCGAGACAGGTGAAAAAATAATAATTTCAGTTTTATATTAGTTTATTTATCTTTAATAAAAAAAATTTATATATTTCATGATTCTTATTATTTTATAATGTGGCAGGATGATCACGGAAATTGTTTAGCCGAAGAACATGTAAAGTGCCAGCCTTGCTCTATCTTCAAGTATTTTAGTTTTTTACATAATTGAAATAATGTTAATTTTGTTCAAATATGCAGACGTCTAGCCATGGTGCGTGTGATGATTCCTTCAATGAGGAAGAGTTGTGTTAATCCCCATGTCCATTGGTGTTGCTGCGAAAAAATGTGCTAAAAGAAACCAAGGAACTTGAGCATTTTGTAGACATTGTGCCTCAAACACCTGAATTAGGAAAAAGGATAAGACAAGTTATGACCCAGCTAGAAACATATAAGGTAATAACAAAAAATTAAAAGGATATTTTTATTATTTTACATGAGATCAATTGTGATAGGTTGATTTATAATTTTTACATTAACTAAACTCACAAAAAAAATCTTTTGTATGTAGCTTTTTGTGGAACCTGATGTCCCTGGTGTTGGTGGTAGTGGGACACAAAGGAAAGATATTCCTAAGGAACCCTCTCGTACACCTTCTACGCCTTTAGGTAGCAACCAAGAAACGCACCCCAAAGAAGACACACAATCAACCACTGAACGTGTTGGTAGTGATGTGGCTGGTATGGCCAACTTTATTATTGCATTTCTTGGAGCTACACGTGTCACCTCCACGAGGACCATTCTAGGAATGTTTTTGGTGAAAAATGAATGTGTTCCTATAAAGAAAGTACAACTCCTAGGTAATTTTTAATATTTTAACTATTTCATGTACTCTATCTAAAATATATTTTATCATTATTATTATTTTTAAATTAATGATAATATTTTTTCTATGTAGGAAACAATGATTTCTATAGGGCCTTGGAGAGCAAGGAATTGGTAATTTTTAGCCCAAACATATGCACGAGGTTGAATTCCCATAATTCCAACCTAAAAAAATAACTTCTAGATTATCTAGAAGGCCTTTTTGGGGCAAGCACATATGATAGAACAGCAGTCGCCCAGGCAGTTGGAAAATATCTTAAATATACGTGGGACACCTATAGGACACACTTGAAAATTAACTCTAGATATGAGCATCCTCTCACAGTTCCAGAGAGGGAGTGGAGAGCACTCATCGATGAAGGAAAAGAGAAAAAGGCCAAGAAAGAAGGAAAAATGCTAACTGGACCCGCAAGGTAAATTACAACTTTAATTCAATAGCTTTAATTTTATCTATGTCTAAAATAAAAGTGTGCTACATAAATAACTTCAAGTATAGGTTTCCTGACACCTCGAAGGAAACCAAAGCTAGGATTGAAAAAAAAGGCCATCACAAGCTAGGCCAAGGCGGTTACTTGAAATTAGCCGCAATTAGCTACAAGAATTGTATGTTAATTTCTGAACATGTTCTATGCCATTTCAGATTAGGGCACAATACTGAAGAAGATAGAACATACTAATAGATCAATAGAAGACAAGCCAAAACAGAGCTAATAAATGGTGGTGTTACAGCGATTAGCAGGATGCTTCTACCAGCAAAGTCTCCAATAGGTCATTCCACCCAAGCATGTCACACATAACCCGAACAACCCCAAACAAAGAACAGTCCATATATATCACAGCTCCAATGCTATCCAGAGAGAGAATTCCTCCACAAAAAAATGTGTGTCAAATGAACTTCTAAGTCTCTATAATATATAGGAATATTTGGGGGTGTGTGACACGTCCTTTAAGACATTTAAGTCTATATTTTATTCTAGGCCGACTTAGCACATAAGTGGAATAAATTCAAAGTATATGTTCTGCTCATCTGATCAAGATGATCTTTAGATCAATATTACACCTCTCCGAAAGAGGAATCTAATAAAAATATTCGGATCGTCATCTGAGTAGCACAACCCAGAGTTTGGACCTAGTTGTCCAATTTTAACACTCCCTTTCAACTAGGGAGAACTCTGTCCACAAGTGCAATCCAAACATTGTGCGTCATCCCGCCATAACTTGCTTTTCTAGCCTCTTTATTTCAGAACAGAAGTGGGTCAGTCACAAAGAAATCATTCCCAGCTGACAGATTCAGCCCAGAGGTCAAAACCTCTATCGGACTCACAAAGAGTCTCCAACCAACCCGAAGTTGGTTCATCTAACCCGAAGTCAGGCGGACAAGACTTGATCCCAGATCAAGTGGTTGGACCATGCCATCCTAGATAGAGATTACGGAAATCTCTAATGCATCCATTAGTCTTTGCTACTAGTCTCTAGCTTTTCCCACCTCATTGGCCAAATGACAGGTACATCCCATGAGCCTTGAACTCAATGGGTAGGATGCATACGGGGCATAGATAATGAGAGGTTAACCAACTCAATAATCACAACAGTGGGTCTAATCACACCAGCAAGGTTTGGCAAGCCTAGCCTTGTGGTTTCTCATAGCTCCGAGAAGCTATCCCCAAAGCCCCCCACATCTCCTCGAGCTCATCGTCCAACAAGACCCACATCATAGGGTCGTTCCACGATACCAAGTCTCTTACGGAAGGTTAGGAACTTGACCTTCCCTAGGGGCTTAGTGAGAATATCTATGACCTGCTCATCAGTTCCTATATGATCGATCCTTACGGCTCCTCGCTGTACCATATCTTGGATGAAATGGTACCTGATATCAATATGCTTGGATCGGTCATGGAACACAGGATTCTCGGTCAAGTGAATCCTACTCTGATTATCACAGAGTATCACCATGGTATCTAGCACATGCTCGAACAGCTCACTAAAGAGCTTTCGCAACCAAAATTCTTCACAACAAGCCATACTTATTGCAATGTATTCGGCCTCAGCAGTGCTCAAAGCCACCGACTTCTACTTCCTACACATCCATGAGATCGAATCAGAACCAAGATTGAAACAACGTCTCGATGCGCTCTTACAATCTACCACACTGCCACCCCAATCGGCATCAGTATATCCAAGGAGTGTCATGCTCCCGGCAGTGTATCTTAGCCCATGGTTTACCGTGCCCCAAAGATATCTCAGAAGCTTCTTGGCACCAACCCAGTGTAAGTGATGAGGCTCAACCATCTATTGACTCAAAGTGTTCACTGCAAAACATATATCTGGACGGGTGTTCACTAAGAACATCAGGGCCCCTACGAGTTGACGATACTCAGTAGGATTTGGTAATACACATCCAGCAGCGCTGCAACACAACTTCTTGAAGTTGAGTTCCATTGGTGTTGACACGAACTTGCAGTCTACCATACCAAATCTTTCCAAAAGTTTCACAATGTATTTTCCTTTAGAAAGGAAAATCTCGCCAGGTCTCTGCCAGACCTCCAGGCCTAGGAAATAGTGCATCAGTCCTAGGTCCTTATCTCGAACTCAGCAGTGAGCTCCCTCCTGCATTGATGAATGAGAGGGTCAGCACCTACCAGGAAGAGGTCGTCCTCATACAACACCAGAATGAGATGCTTCTCTCTATCAACCTTGAAGTAAAGATTCGGATCAACATTACTACGAGTGAAGCCCAGCTTCATTACGTAGTTATCTATCCTCTCGTACCAAGCTCTAGGTACTTGCTTTAGCCCATAGAGAGCTTTACTCAACCTGAAGACATGGGTGTCCCTAACTTGGACTTCGAACCCCAGAGGTTGCTCAACATACACCTCTTCCTTTATCACATCATGCAGAAATGTTGTCTTTTCATCTATCTGATGAAGACTCCATCCTTGTGTAGCAGCAAAGGCTATGATTGATCGAATGGCGGTATATTAGGCCATAGGTGCAAGAGTGTCATCGAATCTTGCCTTGAACTTTTCAGCACTTTCATCAGATCCATGCTTGATTTTGTATCAAGGTGACAACATCTTTGATCTGTGGTCTAGGAACCACATCCCATACATCACCCTTGTATCCTTGCATATTTAGATACTTTACAGCTTCTCCAAATGATCTAGGCTCATATTGAACACATGGTAGCTAGATACCCCTGGTATTTATATGGCTTCTTGGTTTTCCTCTGGAATTTCCCCCTCTGAAGCCATATGTCCTGAGTCATGAGGATCTTCTTTCGTTCAGCAATGGTATCCGCTCAGGAGCATATACTGTTTTATTCTCCCTCTTAATGCCTGCTTCTCTCGAGAGAGAAGACATCTATTTTAAATGAGGTCATCCCAGACGCCAACTTGGAAAGGTGACTTAATCTCCCACAGACAAAGCCATTCAACCAGATTTTCTGATCATGGTTCAAGATTCCAACAATGTGCCTGAAAGTTGCCGAAACACATTGTACCATTATGCTCCAATGTGAGACTGCTACTGTCACATTCTTATTGCTACATAGGTGTTTATCTATGTCACTGTCGAATAGGGAGAATATATCAACAAGCCTCAGCTTGTGTTAGAAGTCTTGTTATTCTGAGGAGATCTGTTGGAGCTTCCTCAAATAGCCCTCTTTACTGTGACCCGCAGAACTAGGAATCCAAACATGATTCCTTCTTTCATAATTCTACACTTGAGATCTTCATCTACTACATCTGGCATCTTATCCAGCACTGCTTCTTAATTTTAGATCTTCCCAACTACAGTTGACGGATCTAGGGCTACAAGACTTCATATCTCAGTTTTGTGATTTGTCTCTTCAATTGCACAAGTCTAGAAACCAATTATACAGATGTTCAAAGAACACAGAATATTCCATTCTTCATGCCAGTCTAGACTCCATACCTTATGTGAAACCTTTCTCTTATGTAGATATATCATACTCATAAGATAATTCTACTCATCAGAGCTCTATAAGGATATAGGCCAATCATGCTCATCACTAATTCAGCCCCAGTCATCCAGCAGGATAAATCTCAAGTCATCAATAAAATGTTACATGTGTCATGTTAATGTACAGATCTGAATCCTTAAGGGATAAATACTCCAGCTTCCTTTGCACATAATAACCCCTTAAGTCTATGTCCAACTTTGGTTTGGGCTAACGGCTACCCCAGAAGTGAGGTCAATACAGAGTGAGCACACAGTAAAAAAAACTGTGATAACTACCTGTAATTTTCTGTGATGATCCCTGAGGAGATTCATCCTTTACCCATCCTTTATAGAAGGGCCAAAAAAAAAAAAAAAAAACAACTCTACCTTAATCTTCCTTATGTTCATAGGCTAGAAAGGATATTCTTCCTTCATGCTGAGGGTAACAGGTAAAAAAAAAATTTCCCATACAAGACTTGTTGTTGTCTTCCTGTCATCCCATGTTGCTGCTATATAGTTTTCATACAAAGTTAGCATAGAAGACATACCTTAATTGCTTAAATCTGGCCCACAATTGTTTCCCTGAGATGTGGCTACTCTTCAATGGGAGGTCATCCCTTCACACAGCTCCTTGAGGTAAGTTACAGTGCTTTTAGAAAGGTAGTGGAACCCTACATGTATACAAGAAGACTTGTAACAACCTCTTATCAGGGCTATCCACCCCTAAAATAGTTCTGAATAATATCCAGTGCCTCGTCCTTCTATCCCTACAAGTAGACCTTCTAACAGTCCTCAAAGAAATTCCTTAAAAGGCTCTGTTGTTATAGCCTTCCTTGCTGCCCATCTGCTGACTTGATATCAGCGTACACAACATGTAAGCTTATGTATAGCTTCCAGCCTGCTTCCTTCATCAAAATTAATTACTAATGATCTAATCATGAATTTCCAAGTGCCTTACTTAGGCATAGGTATTCACAACAAGTAATGAGAATAGAGGAACTTGATGTGAATTTAGCACACAAACTTCAACATTTCAGGCAATATAATGTGAGACCCCAACACTGTAATCTTCAGATTCAAGGCTCCCAGGTACCTAAATTTTTGACCTTCTCTTCCACAATAGTCTCAACCTCACAATGCACATATTAGCAACAAGGCAACATACGTATCCAAATTCAGTCAACAGGATTATTAACCCTATAATTTGTTCCTAAAAAAAATTTAGCCGCCTAACAGATTGCTTTAGTCTTTCTACAATAGAGAACCCTCCTTACTACGCAAATGTTTCTCGGCCCTTCGTACCCTTCCGACTTCAATCATCGGCCTTCAGTAATTGATAGGTTTCGATTTCTGATATGGTAACCACCAGCAACAAGTTTATCGATCACAGTCATATTTTCAATTTTTTCTTAATTAAACCGCACCATAGGTTCTACAGGTCAATCAACCTTCTGCGCTTCACCACTGGAACCATGTGCACTGTATTATTTCAAACCCTGTCTTATTTCATGAGCTTTAGCCAAACATACCATTCTTGGACATCGGATCTTTGTCATGCATTATGCAAGAGATGTACGTAAAAAAAATAAAGCGATGTCAATGAATAACGCTGCATTCCATATTCTCGATCCTTTTCTTATACAAGTGTTGACCAATTTGTATGTGCACCATAATTATATTTTTTTCTTCCTCATCGGATAACATCACCGTCTTTTCTTTTGATTCCTCCACAATTTGTTGCCGCCCACTTACTTGATGGTGATTCATATCGGAATGAGGATTTCACTCTTGGTCATCACAGCTTCCTCTGTAATGTCCCACAATGTAGAATAGGTCTCAGCTCCGTGGCTCAATTTTAGAATTGAGGACGTTGTTTGTGTAACAATTCGTGGAAATTTTCATAAATTTGGCCCTTCAGCAACTTCAGTCACCTGGAAATTTTGAGCGTGGCTTAACACTCGTTAGATGACATTAAACGTGCCATGATCTCCTCGTATGCTTGACAGCACAGATGGTCCAATAGTTAGCCAAATTATTCTGATGACTATGATCGGTTGACTTTCTTTTGCCCAACAAACGATTTTCCCTATGGTAATGTCGTGACTCAAAGGAACCACTGGTGTATTTGACTACGGCCTTCTCCTCTTTATCGGACCAACTCTCCAAACTACACACGATTGTGTTCGAGGATGAATCTCCCTCTTTATTCTTGCCCGCCAATTCATATTTTCTTGGCGGAGAGCTCGTGATCCGAATTTGTTCCAGCGGCGTGACAAAAATTCATCCACCAGTGGAATCGAAATTTATTCGGCCTTAATTTTCTACAATATACAATGTTTTGAGAATACTTTCCCAAGTATTTTTATGTGACCTGTTGATCATATCATCCCCCTATTAAATTCTGACAAGCAATCCCCTTTAAACCCCCTTTGTTAGGCCTAAAAAATCCTTTTTCCGCTTATCGTTTCCCTCCTTCAAACTCAAAGTTGCATAAAAAAGGGCCGAAAGCACACATTTTAACATATTTAAGGCCTAGCACCTTTCGGCCCTAGCCCCCTCAGTATTTTTCTCCACGTGACCTGGGCGCTAGACCAAGCGCTAGCCCAGAGAGTGCTTATCACAGATGGATATCGGGCGCAGTATTATCTGACGATCTGTACAGATCGGACGGCCTTCATAGATCAGTGTCGTGCCCATGGCCCAACTTGTCCACTGTTCGATCAACCTGCAAATCGACGGTCCGCAGCTCACCTGCCCTTGTGGTCCCCGTGCCCAAAAGCACTGATCAAAACCCACTGGTTTTCATCGCACCACCTTTCGAGGGGCAGGCGGTATTTCTCGTTTCAGAGTGATTCCACTCATCGCCGGACACATGACTCCGCACACTGTTCATAAACTGCCCTTCATTGCGCATTAACGTTCGTCCACAAACCTGGCACAATATCGTTGTGTGCCATCCGATCTAGAGTGGACCATTCGACGGTGATCGCGCTGCCAAGATGCTCGGGCGAAAAACCCAGCAAACAGTGCCCTTGGCCCACCTTCTATTGCTCTCCGACATTATCTCAACCATCAATCTCCTCCTGAGATTGAACGGTCCAGTTTACTTGCCTGCCCGCCATCGACACGTGTCCTCCACCATGTCACTAATCCACAGGTCTCTGTCACATATCCATCCGTCCCCTTTATATTCTGTTGGGAGTTCAAAGTGTTAAGTCTCCACATTTAAATCTTTTGTGTTCTGCCAGCTTTCACCGCGAGCTGCATTTTCCACCATGATCCTGCACTATTCCGCCATCTCACTACGTTGCCCTATCATTCTTGCTATCCCCACTGCATCCACCTTCCCATGTATTGTTTTCTTAACAATTTTGTGTTTTTTGCAGGGTATGAGCAGTGGTAAACTGCCATGATTCACAGTCTCAATTACAGTAACAGAGAACACCAGAAAGGACCATTTTTTAGAGGCTAGAATTATGGAGAAAGTCCTAGGAAGCTGTTATGACATGACCTCCATTAAAGAAGCAGGGTTAAACTCTGTCAAACCCTCCAGAGTCATTCAAAGCACAGATTTCGCAATCGGAGACATTAATATTACAGACAAAGAGTATCAATGAAAGGCAGAGAGTTAAAGGCGTGTAATTGAAGATTTTGGAGCCTTAACTTAACCATTTGAAGGCAGAGTACCAGATCGAAGACCCCGTAGATCACTCAGAAGGTCTATGCACAGAAAAAAATACCCTCAAGGTTTCATTTCAGTAGAATTTTCTTTCCAGGAAAGGACGGAGTGCCCATGTGGTTTTTATTTCTATACCGTGTTCCTGAAGAGACTTCCACCCAGTGCATTTATTTCAGAAATTAAGCCACAAAGTACATACAGCACTACAGAGTCATCAAGTAGCATGGGCGTGCACATTTTCGCCATCCTGTCTTAATGAGGCAAATTAAATGTTCATCATCCACTTCCTTTACTAGTTTTCTTTTTCTCCTATAAAACTCCCGAAGAACAGATTATTGAGGGTTCCAGATTTTCAGAAAGTTAGGAAGTAAGAGAATTTTGTATGCATTTTTGTAGAACTCTTATATGAATGTACAAAGCCCATTGGGTTTCAGTGAGGAGGAGTTCCATATTTGAAGAAGATTCTGGTCTTTGGTGTCTCACAGTTTGTAACTTTCTCTTATATGTGCTAATTTAATTTTTCATTTCGTTTCATCCGCCTTTCTTGTATCATGTTTCTAGAATGCGAGTGGCTCACTGGTTTTTGGTATGGATTTAGCCTAATTCATACCCATGCTCGAATTAGTCAAGCACTTTAAATATGGCTCAGGCATGATATACTATTTCACTTTTCACTTCAACCATATTTCTGCTATATTATCTTCTTTGGGAGGTTATTTTTAAAACGCTATTGTCATGTATGGATTCTTAAATTGGTAAGCCCATTACATGGTGATATTGTGTATCTAGATATTCATCTCAATGATAGTTAGTATCATCTTACATCTTGCTTACGCAGTAAACAACTTCTGATTATCTATTTCTGTGACGTATCTTTTGAATCGGCCCTCTTTACAGTAAGCTACCCCTGAATTGTATGATGCATTTGTATTAGAGTTCCTCACATATTGCCTCTGCAGTATTCCTTTCTCTGTGTCAAGTTTCTGAAGGTTTTGGTCCCATTCAAATTAATGTTTCTTGTTTTCAGGAGATAGCATGAGAGCCTTTTGTTAATAACTCCCCCTGTTATACCACACGCTCCTTGCTATATAAAGATGTCCTAGGCACCGGTCTTTCACAACTCAAGGCTGTCTCTAGGATCGACAACATCTTTTTGGCGTCATTGCCGGGGAACGAAGTTGAGAAAATTTAAATCCCTGGGCCTTGAAAAAACCTAATTCACTCTTCAAGTAGGTGAGTATGGAGAGTTGAGAGTTGTAGATCCCTCACCTTGGTGACTCCACATTCGTTTATTAGATAAATTCACTTGTAGTCCTGGCTCCTCGTAAGCCACACCTGAGGTCGGATACGTCACAGCCAAAGACACCTTCAGTTTCTGACCTAGAGAAGATCATACATAGAAGAAGTTCGAGGGAAAGGCGATCAGTCCAGACTGAAATCCCTAAATTGTCTATATAAAACTTTACATCCTCTTCTTCTCAAGTAGCCCAAGTGCTAGGTCCCAACTCCACTGTGGGAGATAATGATTACTATTCAGATAGTCCACCCCGTGGAGGTGTCTGAGTTAAAGATGACTTTCACCCTACTCCTGAGGTCGAAGAGGTCAAGGAAGTCACCGAAGTATCTGCTATTAATAGACTTTTGTTCCCCTCAACACCTCAAGCTGCTGTCCATTACATTCCTATTGTCATTCATACTCCACTTCCACTTCCACCTCCTCCTTTTACACATCAAATTCATGCACTACCTCCACCTCCTCCAATGGCCAATGTTCCCGGCTTCTTGTTGAATAAATATGCCCCCCTAGAATTACCTCAAGTGTTGAACAATATGCCGCAAGACTATCTGAAGATTTTACCCCGATTCAATGGGGAAAATGAGATTGATGCTCAAAAAAATCTTGAGGTATTTTTCTCTTTTGCAGAGAACTTTAATGTGGAACATTTAGATGTAGTCTTAAGGTTGTTTGTCCAATTTCTTGATGGTGAAGCCTGAAAATGGTTTAAGACATTGGGAGACCGTTCTGTCATCACTTGTGAAGGAATGGAAGATACTTTTCTCAGGAAATGGGGAGAGAAGAAAGATCATGGACATTGTCTTACTGAGTTCAATACACTCAAGAAAATACATTTCGAAGGGGTGTCAGATTTCATCAAGAGATTTAATAAATTGTATTTGAGTCTTCCTGTTGATATGAAACCTCATCAAACTGCTGCTAAATTTATTTTCGTAGCAGTCTTTGACTCAGGATTCGGTTTCTCTCTGAGAGAAAGAAAGCTTGCCACTCTGGATGATGCTCAGATAGGTGCACTAGAGTTGGAGGAAAATTTCGCCTCCACTGGTAAATCAAAGGGAAAATCTAAACAAGATACTGGAAGAAGGGGCAAAGAGGAGGTATCTACCTCTAACCAAGACAAAGATTCGGCTAATGACAGAATTGAAGAAATGAACAAAATGATTAAGAACCTTTCTGGTAAGCTGGTCAAGCTTGAATTGGAGGCCAAGAATTTAGCCTCCAAGAATTTCTAAAATGCTCCAAACAGGGGTTACAATCCTCAGTATAGGAAACCACCCCTGCAAATATTGCAAAGGGAACTAAAGGAACAATAAGATCAGGTACCACACCCATTGTACTTGGAAGGTCCAGTGGATGGTCCTACTGAAGACACTGCCTATGAGCTGGAGGATGCAAATCTTGCTTTCTCGGATAGTGATAAAGAAGAATGCCCCTTGCAAGGAAGTGATGGAACCGAGTGCTCATTGCAAGAAGAAGAAAAGGCTAGAGACATAAAAGACTCAGAAATTGATCACTATTGTAAGAAATTTATTGATTTCATGCAAGAACAGTTCAATAGAAGATATGATCTCAGATCTTCTAGGAAGAGGACTCATACTCAAGATCAAGAAGAAGAGCCACCCCAAAAGGAAGCACCTGCTTAGAAGGAGTCAACAATGCAGAAAGTCACAGAAAAAGGTAAGGGGCCTCTAAACAAACCTTTGCAGTCTAATGATCAAATTCCTTCCTCTTCAAAAGTAGTCTTTCCCCCTAATGCCAAGTTTGTGTCAAAAGAAGTCAAACCCTCAGCCGAAAATAAAGAGTCAAAAGAGCTTGTAATAGAGAATTCCTCTCCTGATTTCAGTCTACAAAAGAAACTTGAGAAGGTCAAAATCCCAGTTCCCTTGACTGAACTGTTGAAGCAACCTGCATATCAATCCCAAGTCACCTCTTTCATGTTCCCTTCAGAAGCAACACTCATCCCAAATAGTCTCAACCTTCAAGAAGAAATACCCATGGTTGTATTTGGCCCACATGTTGAGGAATTAGATGCTTCTACTCCTCCCTTCTATGTGTCTCTACTGATTCATGACCTGCTATTACATAACTGTATGTTAGATTCTGGAGATTCCCATAACCTACTGCCTCTGTCAGTCATGGAACAACTAGGATTACAAATCACCCGTCCATACAAGGACCTCTATTCATTTGATTCCAAAAGAGTTAAATGCTTGGGGATGATCAAGGATTTGGTGGTCAATTTGGCCCAAATCCCAGCAAAAAGTGTGGTAATGGACATCGTGGTGGCTGACATCCCAGCTCGCTTTGGCATGTTGCTGTCAAGGTCCTGGGGGACAAAAATTGGTGGGTCAATCAAGTTGGACTTAACATATGCCACTATCCCAGTTTTTAGTGGCCAGGAGAGGAGGTTGTACAAGGAAACTAGATTTGTCAAGATGGTTACTAAGGCTGACAACTCTGTTAATTCACCAGTCTACAGTAAAGAAGGATATTTCTCATGCTTGATGCTGGAAGAAGATCAAGATTATGCTCATGAACCATCCTTCTGCCAGATCAAGACCGAGCAACCCTTAGAGAGCCATGAAGCAGGAATCTGGACACTTCATTTTGACGGAGCAAATTCAAGAGAAGGTAATGGAGCTGGAATACTATTGATTTCTCCTACAGGAAAATGGGTCCCATTGTCTTTCAAGCTAGAATATGAAGCCACTAATAATGTGGTTGAATACGAATCACTTCTGTTAGGGTTACAATCATCCAGGAGCATGAATATATAAAGTTTAAAAGTTTTGGGAGATTCAGAACTAGTGGTTAGAAAAGTCAGGAATCAATGTCAAACCAAACATCCTTAGCTAAGGGCTTATAGGAATGAAGTTTGGGACATGGTAGAGAATTTTTTCTTGGCATTTAATATCCATTTCATACCCCGGGAACAGAATAGGATGGTCGATTCCCTTGTTGTGGCTGCTAGTACATTTCACCCACCTCAGAAACCTCTCTTAAGGTATGAAATTGAGGTACGTTATCAACCATCAATTCCAGATAACATCAAGCACTGGAAGGTATTTGAGGATGAAGAACAGGTGAAGAGATTCCTGGAAACAGTAGGGGAATTCTCCAATATGGAGATTGATTCTTGTGAAGAAGAAGGGACTGAAGACATTTCAGAAAGAAATTGGGAAGAGAAAATGGCAGGTAATAAAGTGTTGCAATTGAAGGGAAACGTTATACCTAGAGGGTTGGTGCCTTTAGAAAAATTATTTAACAAGAATGATGTCCCACTGCAGCCAAGAAAAGTGGTAGAAGAAAATCAGGTAGAAGACCTGAATCTTGGTACTGATGCTAACCCAAAAATTGTAAAACTATCCAAGAAGGTCCCAGAAGAATATAAAAAGCTATACCATAAATTATTTCAGTCTTACAAGGATGTGTTTGCATGGTCTTATCAGGACCTAAAAACTTTTGACATCAGTACAATGCAGCATAAAATTCCACTAAAGGGAGATGCGAAACCTCATAAGCAGAAGCTTAGACAGATAAATCCTCTGCTGCTTCCATCCATTGAGAAAGAAATTAAGAAGTTGTTAAAGGCCAAAATAATTGTGCCATTGAGGTACTCTGAATGGGTGGCAAACCTAGTCCCTGTCCGAAAGAAGAATGGAGAAATAAGGCTATATGTTGATTTCCGAAATTTAAATCGAGCATCCTTAAAAGATAATTATACACTGCCCAAGATGGATCACATCCTGCAGAAAGTGGTTGGAGCTTCTAGGATGTCAATGATGGATGGATTCTCTGGTTACAATCAGGTGGTTGTACTTCCGGAAGATCAGAAGAAGACTGCTTTCATCACGCCATGGGGGACATTTATGTATGCCAGGATGCCTTTAGGGTTGATTAATGCAGGGGCCACTTTTCAGAGGGCCATGGACATTGCTTTTGTTGGGGAGAAAGATAATTTTGTGGTGGTTTACCTCGATGATATTTAAAAACTGACAATTAAAATTTAATATTATTTTTTTTGTAGGCGATGCCCCGTCACTGCATGAAACCAGACATCGTGAGTACGCAACTAGGTCAACTATGCGGGAAAGGCACAAAACAGAAGTAAAGAACAATAATGTTTATGATGTAGTTAGGAGCTTTAGAAGTAGGAATAAGAAAAATAAATTTTGATAATGTAAAATATTGTAGTATTATAAGACAAATGTTACCCTACTTGGAACTTTTTTTGCATTATATAAAAACTCATTTATCATGTTACTTTTATGCCAAACACTTTCAATGTTTTCTTGCATAATTTTTATTGCATTGATTTTTAATTAGTTATTGAATATTTTTTTTTTCTACTCACGAAAGTAAAAAATGAATATAGATTGGGTACTGGGGAATTGAGAATGATGTGAGGGGGGAGGGGCCATAAGAGCTTCCACCTTCACGTGGTTGGCCCTGTTTAGTAGAGAATAATTTCTTGGAGCGATTTAATCTTGGAGAAAACCTCCCTCGATCCAATGTAGCAGCAAAAAATTCACTGTTGACTTAGTTTCTACTCTTTCAAATCGTGGGAGGCTTGTTCCAAGTTTAGGAGACTCTAATAAATTTCTCTTGAAACGAAGAGGAGCTTATTCAGGTATGTTTTGACATTGTCAACATATGTTCTAACATAATCATAATAATGCATCTTAGAGTAAAAAATACTAAAAATATTACTTGTATTTATTGTATAGATAATTATGGATTTTGAATGACTTGGCAGAGCAGGTAGAAATCCCCTTGCATCATGAGCAATACAACTTGTCAACGATGATCTTTCCAGGATATTTTTGCTTGTGTGATTGACCAAGTTCGTAGTGTCACATTTTGTAAGTTCATTTACAGTTCATAATTCAAGATGAAGCTTTTTCATGATTATTATCTGGTTTTTTGTATGTGTTTTTTCATCTATTTGATTGTAAGTTTGAACATGTTTTTAAACATTGCAACATTTTTTGTTAGTTATCTAAAAAACATTTTATCTTGTTTAATTTTCTATCTTGATGCCTATAGGATTATCTATAGGATTATTTTTTAGAGTTATTCCTTCTCTTCTTATAATTATCTTGTGCCTCTACTTATGAATGTCAGCAGCATTATGTGACTACTGTAAGGTACTTTACATTGTCTTTGCTCATAGTGGCTGAGATGAGTCTCATTAGTTAAGACAACTAAGTCAGTGTAGTGATATAATTTGAACACAAGGGAACTTCTTAGCTCAGCAGAAGTCCTGTTATTGGCACATTTCATAGACTTATATATGAAAATATCCCACGTGAAAGATGGAAAAAATGACTAAAATCTACACTATCAGGCCTAATAGTTAAAACTTAAATTAGATCTAGGATGTGTTATTTTCCCTTTTTAATTAACTATATACATTTTTATGGTACAGTGTCAGTCACACCTTCAAGGGCTATATGTTGAAGGCATTGAGGGTTGTCATCATGAATTTGCAACTTACAAGTTATTATATAGTTGTATGAATCCAGGCAACACTAGTCATCTTTTGTCATCAATGGCAAGGTATGTATGATGCGATTGGCATAAAGTAGTTCAAAGATGGTTTATTGATTAAATACAATTTTACATTAAGCTTATTTTCCTAAACTAGAATTTCTTGGTTTTTTATATCACAAAACTCTGATATGCTTCCCATTTATTCGCTATTTTTGGTATCTTGGTTTAACTTTAACCACTCACGTCTGCATTGGTCTAAATGGATCAATATTCTATGAGCCTTGTTGTTTTAAGCTTGTATTTTGTTACTTTTTTTTATCCACTTAAGTAATAATGTTTATTCTTGGTTCTAATGCATGCATTATGTTCTGTAAATATAGTCATATTTTAGATTGAATAATTCTTTAGGTTTACAAACAAAACAGAAGTGAGGCAGAATTTCTAGTAGTACACTAGATTGATGTTTAATGGCTACTATATTAATGGGAGCCTTCTGTGGCATAGATTTGAGAGATTTCATTTTTAGAACACATGCAACCAACAATTTAATTTCAAATAACTCACTATCATTTACCATGAATGATTTTAGTACTGCACCTTATAAAGGACATTTCTATAGAATGATACAATATTGCAATATTTATCGTGAATTCATAGAAGTCAAGTAGAAGAGAATTCGATAGGATGCCCTATGTTGGGGCAGGATCTCTTGCCAACCTCCTCTCCATTCTTCTCATTGTCATTAGTGTTTATCGTGAATTCATTATCCATGGTTACATGAAAACATGTTGGAACAAACACTTTGTATCCTTATAAAACTCAATGTTGGTGCTTTTACAGTGTTGCAGTCTTCTCTGATTCTTATGCAATTTAGGATTTAATTTTTCTCTATGTTTGTGATATGGTCAAATTTCTGTCATAGGATTTATTGTTCTTCGTTTCCTCTGACACAATATTGTCCTCTAGTTCAATGTCTAGGGCTTATCTGCTTGATAGACCACTCTATTTTGTTATTTTGTTATTTGTTCTTTTGCTAGTTTAGCTTCTTGCTTTTCATCTCTCCTTTTCAGGAGATGCCTTGGGTACCCCCACATTGCTATGTTTGCTTGAAGTATGTTAACTATGCAATGTGTACATTTGATTTCTTTTTGTCTTCTTCCATTTAATGCAAACACTGGCTTTTGATACTTTCGTCGAGTATACCTCTAATATCATCCTGTTACCCTAGCCAGTCTAACAAGAAGGTACCGATTATTTGTCACCAGTGTGTTTTTCAAATAGTTTGATTGAGAATATTTGATGAGTTGTATGGCCTTTTGTCTCAAGGAAAATGTTAAATTTACAATGCTAAAAGCATTGAACATGCCCTTGCAACAAAGGAAGAAACTAAGGGAAGGAGTACTTATGATCAGCCAAGACTAGTTCAATGGAACATATAGTCAATCAATATATAGATGCAAAGATGATGAGAGTTTAGTCATCAACCAAGACAAGGGTGGTGGAGGAAAGGATACAAAAATTTTCAAGAATGAAGATGCAAGAGGAAGCACTTCAAATTATGTTAAGGGATGTTTTCATTGTTGCAAATTAGGGAATTTTGAAAAGGATTGTAATAAAAAAATGTGTTTGAACTCATGAAGTAATATGTGCTATCGAACCCTGTGCCACAAAGATCTTACTTCAGAATATGTTAGACTATATCCACTACCTTAAAATGGAATATGTTAGAATATTGTTGTCCGGTAGTGGATATGTTAGATTGTGCGCTTGATAGATTTGAGGTTAAAATGGATTTTTTTAGTTTAAATAACAGACTTTTTTCTTTTTCTTGAACCTGTTCTTTCATTTGTCAGTGAAATGAGAGATGGTCCCTAATTTCAATTGGCTCCCATGAGAATAAGAGTTCAGTGTGATGTAAAAGAGTATAGGATATTGTCCATCCTCTTGCATTGTCTGAGTTGTTGTAAGGGCTTTGACACGTGGCTAGATTAAGCCAGAGTCACGATTATATGAGGGTAGTTAGTTGGGATTGATCCAAAATGACCATATTATGACTCCTTCCAGCAATCCGTTGACTATGTTCAATAAAAAATTTAGTGAGCTACAATTAAGCACCTTTACGCATTCTATTGAATAGAAAAAAAATAATAGGTTGACCTACATTGACACATGCATGTACAAAGTCAGTAGGTGGATTTTCAGTCAATAAATGATATGAGTAGAGATTGAGCAAGATAAGAACTGAACATAACTCACATAACTCCTTCAGTGATGTATGTGATATTCTAAACTTTGATTGAATGTGCATGGATGATGAGGTTCCTAAAATACAAAGAATACATAACCTCATTAGTTCCATGTTACTTCTTACTAATGTGACATTCAATGTGTAGTGTTACACTTAGGATGTGTCATGTGGCCTTCTTAATTGTAATGTTACATGCAGAGTGTTACAATTACAAATTTTCAACTAATTGTATCTATTCCCTTTATTGTAGGGATGAGGTGGCATTATTCAAGTGCTCTATAATATGAACTGAAATTGTGATTTTATTTGAGCCTGATATTATCAATTCTTTATGTATCATATGTACATTGCATTGTAACTTCTGAGATCTTGAGGCTGCTATTGGCAACTTTATATTTTTAGCTTCAACCAGATATATAGTCTGTTACATTTTATTTGAGTTTCTATTTTCCTGCAACAATGGTAGTTGTATCTATGGCTCATTCATGTTGTATTTCTATGCCATTGATTGTTATGGGAAATGTTTCATAGGTGTATGATGTAGCCAAATTTTTGGAGGACCATCCTGGTGGAGATGAAGGGTTGATCTCAGCAACTGGTATTGTATCATTTCTAAAACCACTGTTCTTAAGTGCTATTTCCTATTAAAATAAGAAGCATATTTACAAGACAAAATGTTTCTCTAAGTGATAGATCTGCATGCCATAACAGTGTTACTGAGCATAGGATTTATTTTTATCAAGGTGTTGTTGAATGAAATCCCAAAGGCATGGTTATGAAGTAGATCACCCTGTTGCAGCAGCTTAGATAAAGGATTACTTTCACAAGCCCACTTTCTCTTGTTGATAGGAAACATCTACCAAAAAATTCTATTTAGTGTATATAAAAATAACCGAACTTAGCATACCCCTTGCACGCATGCAAGTAAGCTCTATATTCTGTTATCTATACTCTAATTATTAGATGACAAAATGGCACCTTTCTTACATGATTTATTTGCTAGTGCATGCATGCATCTTTGCTTTATAACCGATAGGTTGTTACCTATTAAAGCTCTCTATAACAATCACCAACAGATCATCTATCTACTTGACCCCTTAGATGTTTGTGTGGTGTGCAATCTATAACATATATGCACATAGCACCAAACTATTTATCACATGTCATTTTTGACATCCATCTAACCTTATGGTTCCCAGTTTGAAACTTTGAACCATATTCCAATTTCCCATAGAGAGAGCAGGGCACTGAACAACCTGGGGTGTGGGAGATATCCTATACTTTGAAGTTTGTATGTATAATGAGTTATAATAATGTAAAACATCAAAAGAGCCAACGTTTTGGAGAAGCTACCTATTGTAGAAGCTCAAACTTGGATATGTGGCAGCCAACATGTGAACAATCTTGTAGCTTACCTTTGTTGTGGACTATCACCTCCAGAAGCTTGGACAACAAACAGTGAACAAGAAGGCTCGGACTGGCAGTGAGCTAACTCAAGGTTCAGTGGAGAGGGCTCAGTGCAATGATAAAATTTAAGAACACAATACTGTGAAGCTTGGATAGTCAATAGTAAGGCTTGAATCCCTGTCTTATAAACTCATGAAGGCTCAAAAGCTCGGGCTATTAGCAAGTGAATAAGTATTTTTGGTAGCTTGGATTAGTAGCACAACTACCTTTGGAGAAGACCCTAGACCAGTGAACAAACATTGTTGGATGGTCGAATTAGTAACTTACCTATGTACTTGACCTTCCTTCAAAACCTAAAAGAGCTCAAACCTTGAGAATTTTTGCCTTAGCCCAGGTTTGAGAACAGTTGCCTTAGCCTAGACTTGTAGTTTATAGTGAAGAATAGTAATATATCCATTGGCATGTGGAACACCCACATGGAAGATAACATGTCATTATTATTTGGTTCATGATGTTGTGGCACTGAAGTAGAATTATGTGGCACACCTATGTGGTATATGATGTATCATCATGACATGGCTCATTGGTGATGTGGTGGTGACATGGTAAAAACATTGCACTAACGCGGCATTGACATGGAGAGAAAGTGGAAGGTGATGTGGCTGGGTATTAACCTATTGTTATACTAGGATGTTGAGGAAATGATTCCGAGAAATTTGGAATCTAGTATTTGGCCTATCTCCCAATACTAATAGAACCTAAACTTTTTCAGTTGACAAAATCATTAGACTCTATCAAATTTATCTCAGTATCATAGACTTGAGACTTATTATTGGCTGAGATAGTCATATTTGTACTCGAAACTACTACATTAGCATTCATTTTTCTGGCCTTTTTGAAGACCCTTCGAAGATGAAGATATAGAGGTCACAAGACTTGAGTTTCTAGTTAGGTTAGCCCCAATTCTAGTTGAAGAGATGGTCTGTATCCCAAGTTCTTGTGCAAACAGTGTCTCAGTGGCTCTTCCAAGAATGTGTGCATTTGACATCCTTGTCATTGAAGAAAGATTTTGAGGATGAACTTTTAGTGCCTTATTGATAGAGGGTTGATCCACCTCAACCCTTGAATAATTTTCCTCAGGTCTCAAATGAGATGTCAAGGAAGTGCTTCTCCTAGATAACTTCACCTGAATCTGAAACATGGTAGGAATTCTTGTTTGAAGGAATACCTAAGAGAAAATTTTCCACATCCACAACATTGTTGCTTCCAATTTCACATCTTCTTGTTAATTTTAGAAGGACAATTTTCAAATGGAAGCCCCAATGCCTGGGCAAACATTCTCTTAGAATTTGCTGCATGTTTGTATTCAAAACTGGCTTTTGCAGGCTACAAAGACACATTTGTAACTTGTGATGAATTAGTCAAGGCTTTCTCTCTCATATTCTCCTCTATAAAAGGAACCTTTGTGTTTGCGTTTTTATCTGTCATTTTATCATCTATATAGGGAACCTTTGATTTCAAGTTCCTGCTCATCATTCTTTTAACTGTTGCAGAAGGTGACTGTCCCAATCGAACCTTTGCGGTCTGTGGTGCTATGGCAACATCCTGTAATGTCTCACCCAAGTTTTTATGCTCCATTTTCACATCTATATATGGAACTTTTTTATCCAAAATCTTATCCTTGCTTTTGTGATTTGTGCATAAAGCATCTACGTTCAAGTATTTTTCCATCATTCTTTTCGTAGATGTAGCAAGTATATATTCATGACTGTCCTTTACAGGTTGTGGTGCTACTCTTTGTATTTGTGATGATGCATGATTCAAGCATTTTTCTGTCATATTCTCATATGCACATTGAAACTCGATATTTTTAACCACATCAGGGTTCCCAGAAGATGAATCTGCCAAGATCCTCTTTCCCAAAGCATGAGCAATCATCCTGCGAGCAACCACTAGTACAGTTCTAGGTCTTGGCACTACCTGCTCCTTTGGCTCGTAAATTTCTTCAGATGAACTAGGAGAAAAAATTCATTCTCGTAGAGCCAGGTAAGCAGCTTCCCTGTATTCAAATGATATGGAAGGCAATTGGTCAATTCTCTCATTACGCTGCAAGTCTTGTAATGTCATCTTCCGCTTCAGTAATTGACAAGTAGCTTGTGGACTTTGAGTATCAAAGCATCCATATGATACAGTCAATTCTTTTGGCAATTTTTTAAAATATTATATTGTTAGCGTTGGTATTCCGATGCTAGCTTATCCGACGTTTTTTTTTTAAATGGATTGTTTCCGTCGATACTCCGACGTTAAGATTTTTAAAATTCATTTGTGACATCGGTATTCCGACCTTTTAGCATCATCGCTCTAGCAACGTTTACTTTAAAAAAAAAAATTGTTTCATCGGTCTTTCGATCGTTTAGAACCGTCGCTCTAGCGACGTTTAATTTTTTTTTTTTAAATTTGGTTCCGTTTGTCTTCCAACCTTTTAGTGACATCACTCTAGCGACGTCTAGTTTTTTTTTTTAATGTTTGTTCCGTTGTTATTCCGACGTATAGTACCATCGTTATAGTGAGGTTTGGAGGTGTCGAAAACGCGACGATTCATGAAACATCGGAATCGCGACACCAATATAAAATGTCGGAGATATCATCACTATACCGATGTTTAAATCAAGTGTTAGAAGTTCGACGTTAGGAGAAACCACTTTTTCCCTCACCTCAAAATGTCGCTCTTGGGATGCCTATGTATTGCAAGAGCAACATTTTGGTCGTTGGAATTTGGGGCAAATGTGCTAGTGATAGAAAGGAAATCTATTCTACTTACATAAATGTAAAACACAATTACAATCAAGAAAGTCTAATTTATCTTACTAGAAAGGAAATGGTATTAAAGGAAACCTATGCTATTTTTTAGAAAAGGAAATTCTTAGATTACTCTTGTAGGAAGGAAATCACACTTTGCTTAAAGTATATTGCAGAGAGGAAATCTAAACTAATTGCATAAATCAACATTCAAGAGGTAATCAATGTAAAATATAAATGGAGACTTAACCAAGTCTCAGCTCAACGAAAGTGGTCTCATATCATTAATAGGCTATAAATATACCTCTACCATGAATTTGGAATGAATGTGGGCAAGGAAGGACCTTGAACACAAATTGCTACAAGAAACTCTTTGTTGTTACAGGAGTCTGCCAGTTACTCTATACTCTGAGTTATCTCACTAAATGACCAAAAAATCAAATGAAAAATATATGGGGCAATTTTTTTTATTAATTAGGATATCCTAAGACTCCAATACAAGTGGAATCACTCAAAAATACTCTTGTTAACATGTGCTAAAAATTAACAGAAAATTACTACACTAAAAACTAGAAATTCTAAAATCAATGCGCTGGTTAACTACCAAATTCATAACCTGATCTAGTGAATGAAATGGGGTAAAAAAATATATTAAGTGGGATGTCCTAGGAATCCAATACAATTTGAATCACCCAAAAATAATATTATTAACATGTGCTAAAAAATAGCAGGAAATTACCTTTGTTTTGCTACAAGATTCTTGGGAATGACGGTATATCCGCTTTATTAGCCAAAGAAAAGTTACTAGTAGGTATATGAACCCATTTTATTCATATGTATGGTATTATTATCATTATGGAGTGAATATGGGTGTTCATGGGTGTTTTGGGGAAATTCAGAATGCATTTGGAGGTTTTTTTGTAGTGTTACAGGATCAAGACAAAGTGTTACATGATTGTCTTATTTTCCTACAAGATCGAATCTAAGACAAATATATGGGATTAGAATGTTTTATGAAGGAAATAGATGGTGGGAAAGGTAGGGGAAGGGTGTATGAATACCTTTCCATGTTTATTGCTCATTTGGAGTCCATATTGCACAAGGAAAGATGCACACGATGGCCTTTAGAAAATCTGGAAAGTGATCTCTGTAAAAAATCTTCTCAAAGAGTTTGTTGGAGAAGGAAGGAAAGCATTGGTGATGGAATGAAAAATGTAAATTACATTGCTCAGCCCTGGAAACCCGTACCTTGACCTGCATACAAGCTAGATTTTTCTTTTGATGCTTTAAAAGACCACCAAACAAATGATTTAATTATACAAAACAAATATGAAAAAGAAAACTAATTCAAGATCTTGCTATCACAACAAGAAATTAATTATGCTTTTTAATTCCCAACTCAATATCTTCAAGTACACTTTCCACAAGAGAGGTGATTATCAAACTTGCACAAGCAAATTTTTCATAAAAAAAATCTGCTAAAAAGGAAAGTAAATATTGCTAGCTATATAGAGGAGAGGAGATCCATGAATAAAATAAACAAAGGAGAGAGATTAGAGCCTCTTGGTTGGGACCCAATGCAATAAGACATTTTCCTCTAAAGATGGATTATACTAAAAATAAGATATGTTTCATTCATTGTCAAAAGAGTTCATACACAACAAAATACTAGGAAAAGAAGCTTGCTACTCCTCAAATTCTATTATCCACTAATTCAAACTTCCTATTGAGCTAATAGGAACCTTTATTTATACAAAAAGACTTGAGAGGAAGCCTCCTTTAAGAAAGGGATAGCTTCCCTCCAAAACTCCTAGAAAAGAGGATATGGTCCCTAGCAAGAAGAATCTTTATTAAATACTGAAATATATCTTCTCATGTAACAAGGAACACATCCATATATTTTCTAAATTAGTGGAGCTCCAAAATATGTCAATTGTTTCATGATATTTTATTCATTTATTGGTCCATTCTATGGCAAGGAAAAAGTCTCTAAATTATCTCATCTTCCAAATCTTTAGAATCTTTCCAATATTCTCACAATAATATAGAAAAAAAAATTATTAAACATATTTTATCTCTTTGGAAATGGCTTGTTAACGGAGGAATCTTATACAGTTTCCCTCTACAAAGTTGTGATTGAATCTATATCATTGTATTTGGCCTCTCTCTCATGGATTCCATCAATATTTCTCCAAAAAAACAAAAGATGAAGAATACAAAGAGGTCTAATGCTACCTTGTCTAGAAACAATTGGGTGGATTCTACAAAACATTGACCATCAGAACATGGTCGTGAAAGAAAGAAAGAAAGTAAAAGTAATTTTAACGTCCACGAGGCTACAAATAGCCTATGCTATAGATTACTTCTCTATCTAGCTCATGTAATCAGCCCTTTTCCTGTGGAGTTTTACAATAAATGCTACCAGCTTCTAGACAAAGTCTTCGCTGAATAGATTATCCCAAGCGCTAGCTGCCAGAATACCTACATAATTTTCCCTACTGTCTTTGAAGGCCTCGCATTCTAAAACGAAATGTTTTTCTGTTCCCACTTTTCCGGAAGAACAAAAAAATACATACTCTTTCCTCCCAAAGTTAGCAAATTATATAGTTAGCAATTTGTTTGTTAAATATAGTTAGCAATTTAATTTATATGGTTGTGTTAGTTATATTACAAATATGTTTGTGATAGTTATATTATAAATCCACAAATAATTGTGCTTGCCTTTGGTTGAATATGGGTAAATATTGGTGTGATTGACTATAGATGGATTTTATTGAGTTTCGTTAAATATAATTAATAATTTCATTTATATGGTTGTGCTAGTTATATTACAAATATGTGTGCTAGTTATATTATAAACCCACAAATAATCGTTCTTCTCTTTGGTTAAATATGGGTGTGATTGACTATAGATGGATTTTATTGAGTTTCATTAAATATAGTTGTTTCTTCAATAAAATGTACATAGACATGGGAAGAATATGTGTAGAGAGACAAGAAGGATACATTATATTCCTTAAATGTTCAATGACATTGAAAAGTGTTGTATGCTTTCGAAGTTGCAAAAATACTTTGGAAGATGAATGAACTTGAAACTTCAGCTAAGTGAGGCATAGAAATAATATCACACATGCCAAATGTAGTAGAAAAACTATGTAGTTAACTAAGATCTAAATTTCCACTGAGACCCTTTGGCAACACCTGATGAAAATTTCATTGTCATCATGGAAGAATAGCAATTTAACGCTAGTCTTTCCTACAACACTTCCTTACGGCGTTTTCTTTGCAACATCTGGTGCAATTGCTAGTGCTACCTTGTCTACAGACAATTGGGTGGATTCTACAAAACATTGACCATCAAAACATGATCGTGAAAGAAAGAAAGAAAGTAAAATTAATTTTAACGTCCATGAGGCCACAAATAGCCTATGGGACAGATTGGTTCTCTATCTAGCTCATGTAATCAGCCCTTTTCCTGTGGAGTTTTACAATAAATGCTACCAGCTTCTCAACAAACTCTTCGCTGAATAGATTATCCCAGGAGCTATCTGCCAGAATCCCTACATAACTTTCCCCACTATCTTTAAAGGCCTCACATTCTAAAATTAAATGTTTTTTTGTTTCCACTTTTCTGGAAGAACAAAAAATACACCCTTTCCTCCCACATTTCTTTTGGCATTTTCCAGCGCCCTGTTTCACAGCGGAGTTGAAGAGAATTAGTCCTTAATTGAGTAATAATAATTTTAGATCTACAAGAAATATTGGCACCTATCTACGCTTTTTGTTGATGATCATGAGTGGGGTTAAATTCTTCAATGCAGTACTTCTTCTTTCTCTCTAACTCTTTCTCCCATGCACATTTGTAAAACTTATCCATAACAAAAGTTTTTATCTATTTACTGTTTGTAGGACAAATGTCCAAGAAAATACCCCATTTACTAAACCATTTGATATTTTGCCTCATCCAAGTCTTCCTTCTTTTGCACAATCTGTCATTAAACACAGCCTGAGGCCATCTACTCTCTTCCATTTTTTATTTTTTTTTCAAATATCTTATGACTCGCACCATAGCAATTACTTCAATTTGCTTAATTTTTTTCAAATATCTTTTTCTCTCACTAATACCATGATACCTCGTGATAAATTCAAAAAGAGTACTAGACACACATCATGCTTAATATTTTCATATGTACTACAATCTCTCAAAGCTAGAAGAATACCTCAATACGATATCTATTGCCAGTTTTAGAAAATGGACGAAGGATATCCTCAAAACTTAGTGGTAGGATCCAAGTAAATTTCATCAAAAGCCTGACGGTATTTACAAAACGAAGATGTTAAATAAATTGTACCAATACTTAATGGCCATGTGTTGCAGACTATATGGACGTGTGAATGTCAAGTTCTTTGAGGAAAAATGGGTCTATATGTTGCACCCATGCACTACTAAGGGAACTGTTTTCAATTGGTTGAATATCTTTGTGTAATCAAAGCAAAAGTCTGTTTACAAAAGTAAAGAATGTGTATAGATGAACCTCTATTAATTATTGTTACGTATAGCAATGATGTTCACCATCAGTTACTTCAAAAAGTCAAGAGTTTGTCAAGCAAAACATAATAAACAAAACAAAGACGAAAAAGGGCCCACAATTTCAATGAATCGCAAGAAAATTAGTCCATACAAAATACACAAAACAAAGATGAAAAAGGGCCAACAATTTCAATGAATCCCAAGAAAATTAGTCTATACAAAATACAGAGTTTGTCGAGCAAAACATAATAAACAAAACAAAGATGAAGGAGGGCTAACAATTTCAACGAATCCCAACAAAATTAGCCCATACAAAATGCATCTTCAACATTGTAACAGCGCCTTCCTTTGGAAATCCAATCTATCGTGGTAAGTAAGGAGGCATTCCACCCAAAGAACCAGCCCCAGACTGCGACGTTCTACGCAATGGAGACTGCCCCCGCTGGGAATTCTGATATGCATTCAAACCTTGTAGAGCAGCTGCCTGGTTCCCATAAACCCCAAGAACACCGGCATTAACACTGCCAGCACCGTCATGCTGAAACCCATAAGTCCCCAAGCTCGGGTGAACTCCATACGACCCTACGGTTCCAATTGAGCTCTGAACAGATGGATTGAATAACGATGCCAAAGCAGGATTAGCGGACGTAGAAAGCGAGTAATTCAGCCCAGGAAAACCCTGGTTCTGACCAGCCAAAATAGCATTAACCGCCTGACTGAACCGGGGATCACCGCCCTGATTAAAAGTCAATGAGCTTCCAAGAACACCGTGTGCCGCAGCGGCGGATCCCAGTACCGAACCGGCACCGTGGGTCAGCGCAAGGTCATTGGGGTTTAGAGGGCCGGTAACAGGGGTATGCGTGTTCCTCTGCTTGGTACCCTCTGCTGCTCGCTTGCAGTTCATGGAATGACCTTCTATACTTTTGTTCGGCTCCTCCAAAGCCTTCTTAGCACCCTCAACAGTCTTGTAAATGAAAAGCGCAAAGCCTCTGGACTTTCCCGTCTGTTTATCAAACCCTAAAGGCCCTTCCTCGACTTCGCCGTATTTCGAAAAAAAGTTCAGCAATTTCTCCGCCGGAATATCAGCCGGAACGTTGCTCACATAGATTTTCCGCCCAGTGGTCTCGGTGGGTGGGTGCGCTGGCGCCGGGCCAGCGGACGCCATTTGGCAAGCAGTCATCCTGCTATCGATTTTCTTTCTGGGCTCCTGCACGGCTTTCTGCGCACCTTCGATGTGCTTAAAGGTCACGAATCCGTAACATTTGGATTTCCCAGTGCCCTTGTCCATGATGACACTGCATTCCTCCAGCTCGCCGTATTGGGAGAAAACGGACTTCAAAGCCTCCGACGTAGTGTCCCGGTCGAGGGCATGGACGAAGATTTTTCTGCGAGCTGGATCTTTGTCAGCGAGTTTTCGAATATTTTCTAGAAGCTGCGGGTCTTTCTTGGCGTTCTCAGAGATTATGTCCATCAGCTGCTCCTTGCTGAAAGGCTCCAACAGTTTCTTCAAGTCTTCTTCGTCTTCCTCGACTTCGACTTCGGCTTCGCTGCTACCATCGGATTCAGACTTTTCACTTTCTTCATGTTCTTTTTTGACGGCGTCTATATCTTCTGGTGCTTCTTCTTCCACCTCCACCTTCCTCTTCTTCGCCATAGCCATTGCCGCCCTAGCTCGAACTGTTTTGCTTCCTCAGCCTAGAACCCTTTCGAAAAACACTTCAAACCCTACAACCACTTGAGACCCTAGAAATCTATGACCCAATACGACCCCTTGAACCAATCCACTGTTTTTTATAATGAATTTTGAATATATACAAATGTATATGTCGGCTTACAATGATTGTTTTTTAAATTAAAATAAATTATAGCCAAAATGATACCGTGCTCATGTAACAGCGAGATATGAAAAGGGGTTGAGAAACTTCTAGTCGTAGGGATCACTCAAAGTTATGAATAAGAATAAGCTTTAATAGCAATAAAGGCCTACACAAACAACCTTTCTTACAAATTAATTTTAATTTGTGTTTATGGTTTAAGCTTTAATAGCAATAAAGGCCTACACAAACAACCTTTCTTAGAGTAATTTTTTAATTTGTGTTTATGGTTTAGTTTCGTTTCGTTTGCGTTTCATTGTTTTAAGCTCCAAAATCTTTGGAAGTATTTTGAATACTTTTATACTTAGAATAATGGAGAAATGTAGAATTCTCCATATTATTTTATTATTAGTGATTTATTGTGATTAATTAGATTGGAGCTTATTTTTAAGTAATATGTTTAATTTCTCTACAAATTTATGTATGAATTATTTAGTAAATGAATAGAAGTGTTATGTGCAGGTACTATTTATATGGAATTGCTTGCTTGCCATGTATGCTAACTGTGGCAATTTGAAGTATGCACGCGAATTGTTTGACAAAATACTCAAGCATAATGTGAAGCTTCAGATAGCAGGCAACCCTATTGCTGTGCAATGCGATTTTGTGGGCATCCAGCTTGGCCACGGATTTTGAGAGTACCGCAGACCAATCCATTTCTGACTGTGTCAGTGCCGCAAAAACAAAATGGGAGAGTTCCCACCATTTCTTCTCAACACCATGATGCCTGGATCCCCGGGCACCCAACCTCAGCAACAAGATAAACGGCAGGTGACAATGTTGTCAAGACCTCCTACTGACATAGGCATAGGTGTCGAAGACTTTTTCAAATCTTGTTGGAACCGTCACCTTTGCTCGATTATGGATCTTGATGTGACAATAGGGCTTTTCATAAATTGTTTAGGAGATTGGAAACCCTTGAATCCTCTAACCAGGCACTAAAAAGAGAGGTTGATGAACTCAGGAATAGAGTAGTTGTAATTGAAGGCAAGAATGGTTCACTGAAGCAGCTGTTGAGGGACAACAAGGAGCAAGCAGTTCACCACCACACCTCTAATGACACTCTACACACTGAACTTCTCAATTTGAAAAACAAACAGGAGGAGATCAAAGCTCAGCAAGTTTCTTTCAAACAAGAAACAGAAACACACATCAACTCATGGGCTCAGGTTGCTAGAGGGAGGGATACCCCCCTCGCTCCCCCTCTAGCCGCAGTTGAGGAGGTGGTGCAATCTAAACTCATGGAAGAACGCACTAGACAAGTGCGAGAATTGAACCTCAAAGTGAGAGGGCTTCCTTTTCCTCTCACATCCTCAGACCCCATGGTGGTTGGGACCCTATTCCTCAATGAAAAACTAGATCTCCAAGATGTGACCCTTGATAGAGCTTGGCTTGGGTACGATTCCACTCTCTTTCTCCGAATCAAGTCGGCGGTTGATCGCCTTTGAGCTCTTAGAGCTAAGCGAAAGCTATTCTCACTTCCTAGTAAGATCTTCCTTGATGAAGATCTCACTATAACACAGGTTGTTAAGCTCAAACGCTCTAGGGAGTTGGTTACAACAACACGTCAGGCAGGGAAATGGGCAGTTATCAGGAACCTCAAAGCAGTAATTCGGGACACTTTTCCACCTGGGTAGAAACCCCGTTTCGGGTCCTCCAAATGACAGGCTCGTTGGGGGAAGCAACAAGGGGCATCCATTTCCGTCAGTTGTTGGAATGAGAATGGGTCTTTTTGGGCATCGCCAGGTCTATTATATGATGCTCTTCGACTGTCGGATATCTTATTCATCACCGAGACGCATGAGAGCCCTGTTCAACCTCCCCCAGACATTAAAGGTTACCATAAGTTCTTAGCTTGTAGGTAGGAGACGAGGAGTTCTGGTGGTATCAGAGGTTTTGGGGGAGATGCTTGCTTCATCATAGAGTCCTTTCAGAGTAGGATGTCTTTGTTTCTTGCGGATGAGTTCGCGAGGTTTATGTGGGTTCAGATTCGAGGGGTCTCTCCTCTCCCCACGGACATTTACATTTATGTTTGTTACTTCCCTCCTGCTTCTTCATCATATGCCATTCATAATGGGACTGACGGGGATCCCTTTGTCGATTTTTATGTCGGCATAGCCCAGTATTCAGCAGTTGGGGAGGTCATTCTTCTAGGTGACTTCAACTCCCGCACTAGAACCCTCCAGATCCCTCTTCACAATCGGTTTGAGGACTTTTATTGCATCTAGGAGATCGATCCAGAGTCAGTGGGATTTCACAGGATGTCTGATGATGCGTTGGGGCCCCTTACCGCCTACGGTCGACATATTTTACACTTGGGCGAATCTCAGGAGCTGCTGATTCTTTATGGCCTCCCGCATTTTCCAAACTCCTTCTTTTTCACATGTCGACCTCATGGTGGAGGAGCAAGCATTGTTGATTATGTCCTCTCTAGCCCGAACCTCCTTCCCTTCATTCATCACTTTTTTGTTTCCCCCATCCCCTTAGCTGATCATGCTCTTCTTTATTTCTCTCTTTGTGTTGACAATCCCCCATTTTCACCCCACCTCTTCCCAAGGGCTAACCACATACTAATTTTCGTTTTGATGAGGGTGACCCAGACATCTTCTCTTCCCACCTTCGCCAGATGCTCCCCTCCATGGACCAATTCTCACTATTTGACTTCGCGTCAACCAAGTACAACTGTCTCTCATCCATCATTTTGGATGTTGCCCCTAAGTCCTGCCCCCACTCTCGTCGTCCCACTTCCACCTCTCATAAGCCCAAATCTTGCCTTATGAATCGATGGTATGATGAGGAATGCAAAGCTCTCCACTGCCAGCTTCGACATGCATTCATCCATACTCACCCCTCCTACCCCAACATCAAAGCCTCATATCATCGCCTCGTCCATCGCAAGAAATGTCTCTTTGTCTCCCATAGAAGACATGACTTGTGTACCTCTCTTGCTCACTCCACTAGACACTTCTGGCGTACTGTCCTCCCCCACCACTCTCCCCTCCCCTCTGACCTTAACCCCCAATCCATGTTCTCCCATGTGTCCACCCTCTATGACATCCTAGGGAAACCCCAGATTCAGGTGACCTCTCCATCCTCTTCAGGCTTTTTATTCTATGATAGTGACATCAGAGAGGCCATTTGGGTGATGAATAGTAGCAAAGCAATAGATGAGGATGGCTTCCATGCAGAGTTCTTTAAACACGGTCTTCGTGCTCTGGTTCCCTACTTGGTTGATCTCTTCAACCATGTGGTCGATACAGGTTTCCCATCGACATGCTCTCAGCACATCATTCACCCAGTACACAAATCGGGGCCCAGCTCAAATCCCAACAATTATAGGACTATCATGGTGGGCCACACATTCTCTGAACTATATGCTACATCCCTCCACCTCCAAATCTCCAAGGAGCTTGAGCATAAACAACTTAGAGCTAGAGGACAGGTTAGATTTCGACTTGAGCACCAGACTATTGACCACATCCTTAAACTTAGGGCCATCATTGAGGAGGCACAACATCGCTCTTCGAAAGTGTATTGTTGTTTTGTAGACTTTCAAAAAGCTTTTGACTCAGTCCCTAGAGAAGAATTATTCCAAAGACTCTAAGATATTGGCATCTCAAAGACCCTCTTGTCAGCCATCATGCACTTATATGAGTCGATCCTTGGTCGTCTGCGCACAGTACATGGGCTATCAGATTTTAATAGATCACTATTGGGGTAAAACAAGGTTGTCCCTTGTCCCCCACACTATTTGGGATCTATATTGACGAGTTGGAGTCCTTCTTGCATGAACACATCTAGGACGGTGATGGTTGACTTCTACATCATGTCTTGATTTCTATCTTGTTGTTTGCAGATGGTGTGGTCCTTCTAGACCCATCCCCTGATGGATTGCAGAGGTAGTTGGATGCCCTGGCCCTTTTCAGTGATCTTCGGCAGTTGACGGTTAACCTAGGTAAAACCAAGGTTATGATCTTCAACACATCGAAGAAGTTCCTCTGTGACCTCCATTTCTTTTTCAAAGGAGAGGAGATTGAGATCACCAGCTCATACACCTATTTGGGGGTACTATTCATAGGACCTCACTTTAGCTTGCATCTTGCACTCTAGCCTTGAATCAATAAGGGCTATGGATCCTTGGTCCTTCTCGAGAGACAATGTTTTCGGCATCATTTTCAGGACATATCAGCCAAGATGTCACTGATGGACAGTCTTGTTCGACCCACATTTCTATATTGTTCGGAGGTTCGGGGTCCTAGCTTACTAGAGTCTGACTGGTCTTCTACAAAGAGAATGCAGATCACCCTTCTTCGTCGCATCATTCGATGCAAGCAGATAGTTCCTCAACCCAACATTCTTGCCGAGTTTGGAGCTCATCTCTTTCGCCTTGAGATAATGTTTGGCATCATCTCTCTTCTTCACTGTGTTCGGTGTTTTTCATATACAATGAAGGGGCAGGACCGATATCCATACTTGGCCTGCCTTTCATCGGAGTCCATTGCAGTAGTGAGTCCTTCGGCTCAATCCTGATGTTGGTATGCTGGAGTCTTAGATCTCCTTGCTTCAGTTGGTATCAAGATAGACCAACTCCCTCCATTCAAGTATTCTTTGTGTGCACCGGGCCACCTCCTACCAACCAAAGAAGAGATGAATAAAATCATCTAAGAGGATATTTACAGGAAATATGTATAGGTTATTTGGAAAAACCCTCGGGATGGGTTACATCCGAAGATGGCTTTCTATGCTGAGCACTTCATGTTGTTGAGAGATGGACTCATTGTTCAGCCCCATTACACGCTTCACCATTGGATGCACGCACTTCGGATTCACTTGGGTCAGATCAAAGTAGGTTCTCATAAACTATGGATTGAGACTGACCATCAGATTTCCCGGTTAGACAGGATTTGCTAGTTGTGCCACCTCCGAGAGACTGAGTTGGAGGAGCACTTCATCTTCCGCTGCCCCATTTACTATGAGATTCATGGTAGATTCCATTGCTTGTTGAAAGGGATCCAGACCTTATCTAGCTTCTTTCGATACCCAGACCAAAGATGCCTAGCCTTGTACATACAGGATACCATGAGACTTCGCACACAGATTCTCCAGCCTCCTCCTAAAGTAGATCATATGCAACAGATTACGTCATTTTTTATAGTGCTCTCGTCAGCAAGAGGCACAAAGTGACAAGTTAATAACATCATTGACTCAGACTCTAGATCAGTGCAGGCTAGAGGGGCCATCCCCCTAGCACAGGGACCCCTGAGTCATTACCAGACCAGATCTCTTAATAACAAGAAGTTGAGATCACCTAGTCACCAGTGACATATCACTTCTTCTCAGCAGCGGTGTAGGAGATGCTCCAGATCCTCCCGTAGCCCTCCCTCGGGACAACACTCCATCTTGAGTTTTTTGCATTTGACCTCGAGTTTTAGGAGAGAGATTTAGTGGACCATTATTTTGTGCCCTCTGCACTTGGAGTCCAAGACTTTCCTCATTTTGGTTTTCATACATTATGTTTTTCTTTCTTTATTTCTTATTTCTTGCTCTTTATATAGGAGACATTTTGGTACTCCTCCTTGTATCAACATCATTTTACTTTGCAGTCCCATTGACCTACTTTTGTGGTCATTCATTGGACATTAATATAATTATCTTATCTTCACGTTAAGTTTGGCTCACTTGAGAGATGTTCATTTCCTCCATTTTTCGTCTCTCCTAAATTTTAAATTGGTATCAGAGCTCAAGGTGAGGGTTGATTTTGTTGAATGATTGAGTGATTAAATGTGTTGGTAGTAGTTGGGATTGTTGGAGCTGCATCTCGTGTGCTCAGTTGCAAACATGTTGGAGACTACTTGATTCTCCATTGTTGGACTTTGTAAACAAAATTTGACTTATTGTTTTGCATTGAGATCTACCTTCAAACGAGGTTTGTGAGGGCTCATGGGTATGGTGAGTGAGAATGTGGACTATTAGATCCATTTTTTCTGATTTGGAGTGATGTGTGGCCTTGATCCTCATCATTTTTTCGGCTGCAGTGCTAGGTGTTCGAGAGGAAACACAAATCTCTTTGCAGGGAGCCATTTTTGTCCCCTTGAATCTCAAATATGACCATATGAGGCTGAGGAGAAGTGGCGTGGGGCATTCATAGAGAAATTGAAGGAATGTGACTGCACAGAATATAGTTGAGCAACCAGACCTACAATGAAGGTGTAATTTCTGAGTTGGTCGAGTGGTGGAGAAGAGGCGATCTGCAGTAGGACCAAGTGCAGTGGAAGTGTGGTGAACCTGGCGTGAAGTTATTGATACAGGAAGTTATTATTGAAGTTGGAGGAGTCGAGAGCTATGTGGATGAGTTGATAGCAGAGTGCTCAAGATAAATTCAAATCTTGAATCTAATCGAATTTGTTTAGCACATTGGAAGCATTGTTGGAATATTTGTTGTAAGTGTTGGCTCTGATCACTTCAAGGCTAAGCGTTGTTGGGACGGTTCTAATCAAAGAGCGTGAAATTAATTTTAGAAAGTCTCAACTCAAGTTCAGGGTTGATTTTTTCGAATGGTTGAGTGATCGAATATGTTGGTCGTAATTGGGATTTTTAGAGTTGCATCCCATGTGCTTAGCTGAAAATGTGTTGGAGACCACTTGATTCTCCAATGTTGGATTTTGTAAAGGAAATCTAATTTATTGTTTGTTGTTGAGATATACCTTCAAACAAGGGTTGTGATGGCTCACAGGTACGGTGAGCGAGAGTGTGGACACTTAGATCTATTTTTTTGTTAGTTGGAGTGATGTGCAACCTTGATCCTCTTCCATTTTTCGGCTCCAGTGCTAGGTGTTTGAGAGGCATCACAAATCTCTTTGCAGGGAGCCATTTTTTGTCCCCTCGAATCTCAAATATGACCAGACGAGGCCGAGGAGAAGTGATGTGGGGCATTCATAAAGGAATTGAAGGAATTCCATTGCACAGAATATAGTCGAGCATTGGAAACCTGCAATGAAGGTGTAATTTCTGAGTTGGTTGAGTGGTGGAGAAGAGGTGATCTGCTGTAGGACCGAGCGCAGTGGAAGCATGGTGAACCTAACGTGAAGTTACTGATATGGGAAATTATTATTGAAGTTGGAGGAGTCGAGAGCTATGTGGAGGAGTTGATAGCAGAGTGCTTGAGCTAAATTCAAAGCCTGAATCTAATCGAATCTATTCAGCATAGTGGAAGCATTATTAGAAGAGTTGTTGTAAGTGTTGGCTCTGATCACTTCAAGGCTAAGCGTTGTTAGTACGGTTCTGATCAAAGAGCGTGAAATTATTTTTATAAAGTCTCGACCATTTTGTTTATATAAATCACTTTGTATGTTTCTCTATATTCAATTGTGTGGAGTTGCAATGACCACCGGGTGTCCTTGAATTCTAGTCTACGGTGTGCACATTTGTGCATGGAAGTCTTATTGCTAACTGGAAAATTGGTGCAGTGAACGTAGCAACATGAGTGTTGTGAAAGAGTGGGTTGAAGGCATAAGTATTTGTTGTGGCAGACTGGTGAAGACAATCATCTAAACAGAACCAAGCAACAGTGGTGGAGTTCTCTTTTTTGTTGTTCCTACATGATTGTAAATCTGTCGTGGAAATCCGATGGAAAGGTATGTGAGCACATTCCGATCTTGTTTTTTGAGAATAGTTACCCAAACCCTCACGTTGGCCTTGTTGTTGAGGCATGTTGCCGATATTACTGTAGTGTGAAAGAGTTCAATTTTTTTACTGCTATTAAATTGGTTTGTGAGCCTCTAAATGGTGTGGTGAGCTGCCATAACCACCATAAATTTGGTCAAACATCATTCATGAAATATTGTGAGGAACTGATCCTCTACAAGAACCACCTAGCCTTCCAAGCCGATGTTGTCATCATCATCGGGGCCTTGCTGATTGTGGTGGTCGAGGGGGCCATGGGTGCGAGCGAGACAGGTGGCGTTTCTATCCTCTTCTTCGCATCTTTTTCATCACAGTCATGCATACAAACATCGTCTTGTTCTTCATCCTGATCTAAATCCTCGTCGAAGTCGATCTTTGGACTGATATAGTTGTTGCATGGCCTGTGTATGCTCTGTGGAGCTGTTAAGCGGGGGTTTTTTCCTGAGATTTGAAAGAGGGAGCACTATTCTATTATCTATTCAACTTGTGAAGGATTCGAGCCTGGCACCATTTCTACTCAAATTGGACTCTCAAACTAGAGGGTTGAAGTTAAAACACTAAATTGTGTGCATAAGCACACGTTGGAATGACGTTTTTACACAAGAGCTTGTTATGAGTCGAGCTTAAGGCTCTTCATTCTTGTTTGAATTTTTCTTTATTCTTTTATTTATTATCCCTCCTACTTATACCTAGTCGTTTCTCTAGTAACTATTTTCAATAGAGTAAATTTTGAGACAGGCATTGGTGACTGGAGGTAATGCACAAGTAGAAGGTTCTGAAGAAGTACATTTCTTCATATATTATATTTTCCATTTCTTGTTAGCAGACATCGAAAAGGGTTATTTTGATTGAATAGGTAATGGGACATCAAGTTTATGTAACAATAAGTGGTTACAATCTGCTTATGTTTGAAAGATCTTAGTTTTTCTCTTAGTGTGCACCAGTAAGTTGCATCAACAAGAGCTTTGTGATTTAAACATTGTGTAATTTTGTGGATGTCAGCATTATAGTACCAGTAGTTGTTGGCTACTTGTACCTTTTGATTAAAAGGACTTTTGGATGTACACAAGAATGCATGATTTTATCAAATTAATGAGCTCATTTTTAATATGATGAAATATGTTCTCAGCTAGTCTATTGGAAGCAGTCATATTATTTTCTTTGGTCATGTCTCCTCTTGTGTTTTTCCATGATTGTTTCAACCTTTGCAAAGAAATATAATAGGCAGACTGGATCAGTGGGGTATAAAGTGGCTAAGTGGATCAGTGCTACACATTTCTGAGTGTCTGCGCATTTTTGTGGAGTGTTGAAACATGACTGATGGCACCCTCTTCTTGTGAAGGACGGAGAACTTGTACACTGAGGAAGTTGAGTGTTGAAAGCACAATAGGTGCATTGTGATTGTTGGATCAACAATTCTTTAGGATTTGATTGGTGGATGTGAGCAGTGATGGATCAACAAAGGAGATTGAAACAGTCTAAAAAAAAACTGAAACATATGAGGAAAAAGCATCAAGAAATAGATGAAATATATTTTCAACTGAATTTGGCGAAGACTTTCAGGTTGACATTGATGGACATGCATTTGATCAGGTCAAGGATCAGAATGCATATATGTAATTTTATGAAATTGTAAAAAGGTTAATGTCAGATCTACCCTCTTTCTCAGGTATAAATTATGAAATCTAGGCCACAGAAATGAAAATAATACTATGGAAGGTAGATTTATTGAATTATGTTGAAGATGATTTGAACCGTGATATGAATAGAGATGCATCAACATTACATAATATAACATGTGCATTAGATGAAAGCATCATATTCAGTATACTACATAGATATGGTGAGATTCAGAATGCAAAATTATTGTGGGATATTTTAGAAATGAAGTATAGTTTGAATGAGGTTGAAAATGATGGAAGTATTGTCCTTGAAAATGATGATTGTGCTTTCAGTCTCATAATTGATTGTGAAATTTAAGATGACAACATTAAAGCTACAATGATGGATGATGAATGTGTGCATGTAATTTATATTGAAACATGTAATGATGAAGAAACAACCATTGATGTAGAATCTGGAACATTTTATGAAGAAAGATTCCCTGATGCAGAGACGTATGAAGTCAATTTTGATGAGAATTATGTATCTCATGAAGAGTATATTCATGAGATACATTTGATTTATGAAAAGTGTCTTATTAATGAGTTTTTTTTTGGTGAGAAGAGATGCCTACCTCCATGTACAAATGAAATGAAAGACAACATGTTTGCAGCAACATAATTGATTAAAGAGGTCAAAGACATGAATCAACCATCTCTGTCAGCAGAGAAAAATCAAGAAAGGAAATCTCTCTGAAAGGAACATGATAACAAGAATCAATATGGTTCTATTTATGAATCTAAAATTTTTTTTAAGTGTGCAAATATTGGCATCCAGGAAGAAACAATTGCAGACATTAAGGACAAGTATAAGTCCCAAGAACCTGCAACATTGAATATAAATAATGTTACCTTGCAATCAAGATCAAGAAAGAGGAGATTAAGAGTTCAAGTGTTCCACCTTTGGCGCAGAAAACATAAAAAAAAGGAGAATATCCACCACTATCTTATGGCAAGAAAGGTGAAGATGAAACTTCACCAACAAATCAACAAGCATGGAACCTTTAGCAAGAAGGAAAAAATGAAAGCTTGGTTATCAATTTTTTTTTACTTATCATTGTAAGCCTAGCTGAGACTGAGACCAACAGACCTAAGTTATTCATGTTATTCTTTGATCCATTTCTCCATTAAAAGGAGAACTTGGAATAATGGAGAAATTTAGAATTATCCATATTATTCTATTATTAGTGATCTATTGTGATCTGTTAGATTGGATCCTATTTTTAAGGAATCTGTTCAACTCCTCAACAGGTTTCCAATTTTATTTATATATGAATGATTTGGTGTATGAATAGAAGTGTCATGTACAAGCACTCTTCAGGTACTTGAGCTTGGCTCACCTGAGAGATGTTCAATTCCTCCATTTACTGTCTCTCCTAAATTTTAAATTTTATCATTCAAAATGGTACAGTTATGCTTCTTCGTTCTATCATTATCTAAATATAAAATGGTACATTTGTGCTTCTTCATTATATCATTATGTTTTTGAATGTCCAAACTAGTTTGTTTGATTTTACTTGCTTGTAATTTCTAAATATTTCAATTATGTATTTAGTTGCTTATTCGAGCTCGCATCTTTTGAACATATTTATTATCATTTAAGCTCAGGGCCTAGGATGGGGGATTATGGAGGCTTTATAAGTTTTCTTGGGATAAATTTTACAACATTGATGTGATTTGTATAATAATAGTTTTCCCCAACTTCGAGGCCGCCTAGGTTGTCTTTTCATGGAAATCTTTGGATTTCTTAGCAAAATTATTAAAAATAATGAAAGTTTTGGGAAAATTATTATAAATAATGGAGGTATAACTTGGAAAATTCTTCAAATGCAAACTTTTGCTTCTTCCTCACAACTCATTCTTGTCATTGATTTCATCTTATGCAACAATATCATTTATTTTCTTCATATCCAATTGTTTATGTCTCCATGAAGGTCAATTTCTTGCCCCCATAAATCTTTTGTCATCATGTTTTTTATGCTTAGAACAGGAAATAATACTTTATACCTCACTGGAATAACATGCATCCCTCACTCACAAAGGCCTTCACTTCGTAAAATGAGGTGACTTTGTTATCATTGAATATATTTGTGATTGTGCACAACTCACCTCATCTGCATTATTGGGACCTTCGTCAATTTTTGGGGAAGCTAAATCAGTTTCCTGGTCACAAATTGTAGACACGAATACCTTAAAATCAAAATCGGCATTTTGTAGTTTCAAATAGACCAACATAGATCCATCTTAACATGAGTCGAAAACTTCTTCACGTGAAAACTTTTTTAAGTGAAAAATACGATGTGTTATTTTTCATTGTTTAAATTGTATTTGTGAATGGTAAATAGAGAATAAAATGGTTCATCTTCACGTGAAAACTTATTTAAAGTGAAAAATACAATGTGTTATTTTTCATTGTTTAAATTTTATTTGTGAATGGTAAATAAAGTATAAAATAGTTTTTTTATTATTAATATATTTTTAAGTATAATTCGTATTAAATTATTTTATTGATAAATCACATTGAATATTTTTTTATATACAACATTAAAATATTTTATAACAAATATCTTCAAATAGTTTATTAAAATTTCTTGTTGAAATATTTTTGAAAAGTATAAGATTTAAACATGACCCATTTTTTCACTTCTAATTACTTTACAACATATTCACTTCTTTTATTATAATAGACATTATTTTTTTATTTAGAACATAATTTTATTTTTATATTTATTTTAAAGGGGAGCCGACACGACTCAAACGTTTTTCCCATGACCTTTCCATATATTATTTTTTATATAAAATAGAGGCTTAAAAAATCTTAATTTTATTTTATTTTTTATTTTTTATTTTTATGTAATTTTGATTGAGTCACATTACAACATCTCTTCTATATAGAAAACAATAATATTTTTCAATATAAAAAATTATTTAACTTTTAATTATTTTATGTTTAAAATATCAAATTGATATAAACATTTAATTAAAAAGAAAAATTTATAATTTTATTAATAATAAATATGAGGATAATTTGTATTATTTTTTTCTTGTTTTTGATATTTTCTTTATTTTTGATATAAATACTATTTTATTAAAATTTTAAAATATAATATAAATTAAATATATAACATCAAGGGTTGAGCAAAAAATAACACCCATTATTTTATTAAATTTTAAAAATATAATATAAATTAAATATATAACATTAAGTGTTTAAGAAAGAAGAAAAAGAAACAAACAAAAAAGTGCATAGAAGATGATTCACCTTTATTCCATAACATTCAAAATACATGGTTGGATGTTTTCGCGTTGAAAATTATAAAGCCGTTGTATTCCCTTGATAGCCAAAATACATGTTTCAGGTTGGAAATTATATATTCAAATCCAAACAAGGTAGGTTGCGGAGCAACAAGCCCCTGCCCAAGAGCAGCCCAAGAGAAAATATGTTTCACTAAAAAATTATGCCTCTTCCGTCAAAAGGCATGAGTGACTAAAGCATCTTGCAACTATTTTGTGATAAATTTTGAAATTACTATCCACTTCCAAACAAATATTAAATGAACAATACTTTTTCTAGATCAAACATTGCAACTCTAACTAAATAAGCTAATCATAGTAATGGCAGGAAGCTGGAACTGAAAGAGTTTATACTCGTGTTCTTACTACATTAATGAATTCATGGTTTGATGGTTTTTTGTGGGTATTTTTGGGAGGTCCTTGTTGGTGCCGATAAGATAATCCATTGATTACGTTGACCCCATGAAAGGAGAAGAGAAGGCTTTAAATTTGAGTCTTTCTCCTGTCGCCTCATTAGGCTTGATAGGTTCAAGGTATGCAACATCAGAAGAAGATTTTTTATTGCTCAAATTTAGAGTAGGTTAGAGTAAGAAGGAGCTCATTGAAAAGAGATAGGACAGAGTGACTGAGTTAGTGCTTTTTCCAGAGACAACAGGTCAAGAAGGAAGGTTGGAACTTATGAGGCAGATGAATAAAAGGCATCTTAAGAATTTCAGAAGGTTTCGATAAGAAAGATTGTATTTATCCCATGCTTGAACCTATTTATCTACCTTTCACTCTCTTTGGCTCTATGCCACTAGCTCTCTTATCTTCTCCCTTACTTAATAGGAGATATATACAAACCCAAACTCTCTATCTTCTATACAGGAAATGGTCCCATTAACAATTAGCACTCAACTCTAAAGTTAATAAATATACATAGATAATTTATGAACCAAACAAAAGGTAAAGGTACAAAAGCTACTCATAACACCAAGAAACCATGCATATATACAAAATTTAATTCAAGCTAAATATGAGAAAGAAGAAATAACACACACAACATTTATGTTTGCACGAAATTACAAAGAAACAGATGAAAATGAAAATTTCAAAAATGTAATTTTATTAATTATAGACTAACCTACTCCAAAGTCGAGAAAAGGAAGGGTAAGTAAATGTGGGTAGTTAAGTTATTTAAAAATATGTTATTATTTTTTTGGGATGGTTTGTAAATAAAAAATAAAATTTTCATAGAAACTGCTATGAATAATTTATTAAAAATATTGTTTACCGAATTAAATGACAATGGATGTATTGTGTGGTGTGGAAGGACACATTCAACAATTCCATAATAAATGTATTACTAAATTTAGTGACTGTTGTCATTTTAGTTGATTAAATTAATCTTAAAAATCAAAGGGGCTTAAATTAATTTAAAAAATTAAAAAATAAGTATGATAGTCATCAGCATATGAACATATGAACACATGTCAACACGTAAAGATATGTGAGTGTCTAAAATATTCAAGTAACACTTCAAGACGGAGGAGTAGTTGTTCTAGTAGATTCTACAGTTGGTGAACGAGATTGATATTTGGTAGCTCCAGTAGCATCAGAGAAAGTATTATAAGTAGATCAAAGCATCAGAGCTAGAAGATGGTGGTGGAGCCATCACGCATGCAAGAAGACAGCTAGTTGAAGCATGCCTTAAGGGCATATCCAAATCAAGTAAAAGCACCAATTGATCAAGTATCAATAGCGTCATCTCACCCACTGTCATTTGTCAGTACTTCATGCCAATAGTCGATGTCTTCGAACCTACAAGGGGAAGGGGCGGAAAGTAAACATTGGCAGAAGTAAGCATGCATCCATAAACCAAAGTGACGATGAGATTGGAAATGTAAATAATTGGGTAGGCTTGCGGGGGAGTTATCACTAATCTCGGTAGCATTGAAAGTTCTTATAAAACTGTGAATGGAAATGGGGATATTTCAGGATTGATTATGTATATAAATTCCAGTGCCTAAAAGAACCATGGATATTACAGTAAAGGAGAGGCTAGCAGAATCATTGATTGGGCATACGATCAAATCACGAATTTCGCCATTGAATTCAAGATTGGGATTGGAACTCTTGGTTGACCTAGTACCCGAGGAATGAATTTCATTGTTATATATGTAATTTCACCTGCGGATTATCCATGTGAATGGGAACTTAATCCTGCAAAGAATGAGAAGGACATGTTTCCTCAAAATCTCTCTGTGATGATACTACAGAGAATTGTTAAACATCAGTCAATGCTAAGCTATTCGTATGAGTAAAATGCTTAATTGAATTCTTAACCAACTGGAAGATGGATGAAGGAGAGGTAACAAGCAAGCAACTTCACTTTTTTTGGATGGATGGGAGGGTAGTAGGCAAGTAGTTCATTTTCGAGGCAAGAGATTGATTGAATTATGCTTAGTGAAGTTAAGGCCAAGGCTTATGCAAGTTGCAACTAGTTGGAATCATGAATGTAATGTTGGGCTAGAAAGAAACGTTGGCATAATAGCGACATCAAGAGAAACATCAAAAGAGAAGGTGAAATGAATTCCTAACTATGCCGGTAAAACAAATAGGACAGGACTAGTATATCCATCAGTAAATTTTCCAAATTTGGCTAAAATTTTCTTATTAAATTCTATCATTTTGCTAATTATGTTTTGTTGTATGTTTTTTTGATGGATTTCGGCTGTCGCACCTAATCATGTTAACTCCTAAGCTTAAATTTGTATTGGCCTTATTTGTTGAGATTGCAACAAGATGAGGAGCTTAGTGGAAAGAAGTCGCCTTCACTAAGTGGGCCCGCGGGGTATTTTTGGCGCAAAGTCTATTTTTAGACTATGTCTATTTTTAGACATATGGATCATGTTCTATGAGTTGCAGGATGCTATTTGTGGATGGTTGGTCAAGTCAGAAAAAACAGATGGACTTCTATTTTTAGACATACTGGGCGGAATCTATTTTTAGATTGCCAGTCTAAAAATAGATATGTCGAATATTATTAGCTCTTAATTATATTTGGACTCTGAACATTATCTTATCCTCTTGGAGCACTTCAGTTGAGTGCAAAAAAGTGGAACATGCAACTGACAAAAGGAATTACGCTATTCCTAGGGTTTAGTGGAGCTATTGCATGTTGACTTTAGTTAGAACCTGCGTACGTAGGCTTGGTGAGCCGATACACGCTTGATGAAGAACGCTTAACATGTTGAGTTTAATAAGTCTAGTCTAACCGATTGATACAATTAGTGAGTGGTGTATTAATTATTAATTATTCACCAATTATTAACTCATAAATCAACTAAAGAATACACGCTAATCCGGCAGGCGGGATGTGGGCTTCAAGTGGAGACAGAGGTAGGTGAAAGAGCAAGTGTGACTATCAGTTGTGAATATACTGGTGCATGAGATTTGCACACACATTGATTGAGAAGCCAATGAGGATTGTGCAGTACATACCAATGGGATTTGAACCTTGATCTGGTAATTATCCATATTGGATTGCGCAGTAGAGGCTGGCTAACATGTGGAGCAGATTGGAGCATGTGTTTTGTATGATATGAGCTTGTGTAGCGTGTAACAATTGGAGATTGTACTGAGAGCTTGTGAGGAGTTTGTACAATGATTGTTACATGATCTCTATTATATAATATACAGATATTTTGGGGTTTTCAGCTTTAATATTTCCCATAAATATTGTGTTTATATGTGTGATTGTTTATGGTTTTGATGTGCGCATGCGATTGTTTATATTTTCGCAATTAATGATCAATGGTAGAAGAGATTATGTATTATGCATGAAGCTCAAATAGTGTGTGATCAGGATAATCTCGGTGAATAATATATCATTTATTCAAAATTTCTACATGTTATCAGAGCGATATTGATCATTGGAGAAATTGCAAGACATTGAAGCGATTGAGTTTTGTGCTGGTGGAATTCGAATTTGCAACAATGCTTTCTTGGTGTCGAAGTTGAGATGTATTTCAATGGATTGTGATTGGAGTATGCCCTTGAGGGCAGCTCGAATTATATTTCATGGAGAGATAGGATGGAGGTAGTGTTAGATGACAATGGGTTGAAGGAGTTCATAGATGTAGAAATTCCAAAACCTTCTTCTAGCGATGCTGCTGTACTTGACACATGGCAAAAGAAGACAGCAAAGTCTCGAAGGATTCTGTTGGAAGGTGTGAAGGATCACATAGTGTCCAGCCTTCATGGTAAGGCTTCTCCATTCTTAATGTGGAAATATTTGACAAATTTATTTCAAAGCAAGAGCGACCAGAAGAAGTTCGCGCTCAAGGATAAACTTAGAAACATAAAAATGGAGAAAGGCGATAGTATGCCCAAGTACCTCATGAAGTTCATCCAATGCAGGGATGAGCTGGGAAGTGTGGGGGTTACTGTTGATGACAAGGACTTGGTGAGCTTGTCTCTCCTTGGGCTTCCTAAGAGTTGGCATTCCTATCAAGACTCTGTCAATGGTCGAGAGAAATTGCCAGGATGGGAGCGATTTTGGTCGGATCTTGTGCAAGAGGAGATAAGGCGAAGTACCAGGGACGGATCTTCATCAAAGAAATCAGATGAAGAAAATTTTGCTTTGGATGCCAAAGAAAATAAGGGGAAGAGCAAGAAGCATGCTTCTCAATCCGGTGCGAAAGGCAAGAAGCAGGACATGTCCAAGGTGAAGTGCTTTCACTGTCACCAACACAGACATTATGCCATTAGTTGTCCGTAGAAGAAGAAAAATAAGCAGGCTTCTGGATCTGAAGCTGGAGAGGCCTTAGCCTCGCAGTTTGAGTTGGATTTTTCACTGATTGCATGCTTGGTCTCAAGTGTGATGGGTTCAGTGTGGTTTCTTGATAGTGGTGCATCTTTTCACATGACAGGAGATCGAGATTTGTTTACTGATCTGGATGAGAAAGATCTTGGAGTTCACATCGAGATGGGCGATGATGGTAGATATAGTGCGATCGTATCGTTACTCATTTCCTTCGGTGAGGGAGTCCGGTAAACCCTTCATATTGAAGGAAGTGATGCATGTTCCAGGATTGAGGAACAATCTTATCTCGTGGGCGATGTTAGAAGACAGGGTATGATGTTGTTCAGCGAAGGAAAGGGAAAGGCTTTCTGCGCAGGTATAAACTAGTGAGACCCGAGGATAGGGGTTCGAGTTAAGAACCTTTATCAATCGTTGTGTAGATGGCTACTAAAGAATGTATGTGCAAGGCATGAGGCAGGAGTTTTCCGGATGATGGCGAGTTGTGGCACCAGAGATTGGGCCACCTTCACCATGGAGCTTTGAAGATACTGCAGCAGATTTCTACTGTGCTTCCTAAAGGCACTCTTATGCAGTCAGATCAGTGCAAGGGGTGTACCTTGGGAAAATTTATGAAAGCCACCTTTCACGAGAAGGATAGTCGCGCCACGAAGATCCTTGAGAGAATTCAAATACGTATGTGTGTGGACCTTTCTCGCCAGATTCAATAGCAAAGCACAGTATTATGTGATATTTGTTGATTATTTTCTCGTAAGTGCTGGATCTTCTTCATGCAAAAGAAGAGTGAGACATACTCAAAGTTCTGTGAGTTCAAGGCACTGGTTGAGAAAGAATTGGGGAAGCAGGTGAAGGCTCTAAGGAGCGACAATGGTGGTGAATTCATCTCTGGCAAATTCAAGGACTTTTGCAGCGCAGAAGGAATTCGAAGAGAGCTCATAGCACCTCATAACCCACAGCAGAACGGGGTTGCTGAGCGGAATAACAGAACGATCGTGGGTGCTGCACGGGCGATGTTGCATGATCAGGGCCTACCCATTCACTTGTGGGCGGAGGCATGCAATACTGCAGTATATGTGCAGAACCGTTATCCTCACAGGATACTTGGCATGAGTACACCCGAGGAGGCGTTTTCTGGTAAGAGGCCTGATATTTCCCATTTGAGGATTTTTGGTTCACCTGTTTACATTCATGTGACGAAGGATGCCAGGAAGAAGCTGGAGCTGACTGCAGAGGTTGGGATATTTGTGGGGTACACAGATATGCCCCACAAATATCGTGTGTATTTTCCAGACAGTCGCAAGACTGTTGTGCGACGGGATATCAAATTTCAGGAGGAGAAAGCCATGAAGTGTTCGCTTGAGAGGGAGCCACACTTGCATGCAGAGGAGGAGCTATTAGTTCCTAAGGATGAGTCTCAGGATGTGGATCAGCCACAAGATGAGGTTCATGGAGTGGAAGAGACCACTCAGGCAGTGCCAACCATCAGAGGGCGGAAGTGCACTACAGAAGCTGAGTGACTGGCTCAAGATGCAGAGAAGTTTGTAGGAGCACCTACATCACAGCGCAGACAGAGACAGTCACCTGATCGGTACACTGGATACATGGATCTTGTGAGCAAGTGTATCGTGACAGAGCCATCCTCTTTCGAGGAAGCCGTGGAGGATCCCGCATGGGTAGATGCCATGGTGGAAGAGTATGATTCGATTGTCAGAAACAGTGCATGGGAGATTGTCCCGAGACCGGAAGGGAAATCAGTGGTGGGTTCAAGATGGATCTATAAAGTGAAGCAGGCAGCTGACGGGAGTGTGGAGAATTACAAGGCAAGATTTGTTACCCGAGGCTTTTCACAGATAGATGGGATCGATTATGAGGAGACATTTGCACTTGTCGCAAGTTATTCTTCCATACGGACGATTCTTGCTCTCTCAGCGCAGATGGGGTGGCACATTCATCAGATGGATGTGAAGACTGTGTTCCTTAATGGGGTCATTGAGGAGGAGGTGTACATAGAGAAACCCGAAGGTTTTGAGATCTTCAGCAGCGAGTCGCATGTGTGCAAGCTCAAGAGAGCGTTGTATGGGTTGAAACAAGCACCTTGTGCTTGGTACACACAGATAGACAGTTATTTCATCGGACTTGGATTCTCCAAGAGTGAGGTGGATCCTAACCTATACCAGATTGTGGTGGAGGGTAAGTTGTTGATCATTGTACTTTATGTAGATGATTTGATTTTGACAGGTGATGAGCTATTGATACTCTCATGCAAGGATGATCTTGCAAAAGAGTTTGAGATGAAGGACTTGGGCCTCCTTCATTATTTCCTGGGATTGGAAATTTGGCAGCGCAGTGATGGACTATTTGTTTCTCAGGGTAAGTATGCCCAGGAGATACTAGAGAAGTTCAACATGCATGGCTGCAAGCCTGTTGATACTCCTCTTCCTGGAGGTTGGAGGAAGGAGGATGCTACTTCAGCGGAGGTAGTGGATGCCACTGTTTATCGACAGTTGGTGGGGTCGCTTATGTATCTGGTCAATACACGACCCAACATATGCTATGCTATTAACCATCTTTCACAAGCTATGGTTAAGCCTACCAAGCTCTACTGGAAGGCAGGCAAGCATGTATTGAGATATCTCAGAGGCACATCGGGATATGGATCATGGTACAGACAAGAGGATGAGTTGAGGCAGCATGGCTTCACGGATCGGTATCATCATATCAGAGATTGTGTGCAGCGGAGGATCATGTTACTTTCATACATTCCTACGAAGGATCAGGATGCTGATATCTTGACGAAGGCGCTCACCAGGAGAAAATTCGAATACCACAGGGGCAGGATAGGGGTTGCAGATAATCCATATCTTGTTGAGAGGGAGTGTTGAGATTGCAACAAGATGATGAGCTTAGTGGAAAGGAGTCGCCTTCACTAAGTGGGCCCGCAGTCTATTTTTGGCGCAAAGTCTATTTTTAGACTATGTCTATTTTTAGACATATGGATCATGTTCTATGAGTTGCAGGATGCTATTTGTGGATGGTTGGTCAAGTCGGGAAAATAGATGGACTTCTATTTTTAGACATACTGGGTGGAATCTATTTTTAGATTGCCAGTCTAAAAATAGATATGTCGAATATTATTAGCTCTTAATAATATTTGGACTCTAAACATTATCTTATCCTCTTGGAGCACTTCAGTTTGATGCTTGGATGTGGCACATGCAGCTGACAGAAGGAATTACACTATTCCTAGGGTTTAGTGGAGCTATTGCATGGTTGACTTCAGTTAGAACTCATGTGACAGAGTTTGGTGGAGTTGATGAGACAGTTAATGGAGTTGTGTTCAGTTTAACTTAGTTGAGCTAGTTGTATCTACTCTAACTGATTGATACAATTAGTGAGAGTGGTGTGAATTAATTATTAATTAATTCACTAATTATTAACTCATAAATCAACTAAAGAATACATCAGTTAATTGCATTGCATGGATAGTTTCAGTGGAGACTAGTGGAGAGGTAGGTGAAAGAGAAAGTGTGACTATCAGTTGTGACTATACTGGTGCATGAGATGTGCACACACATTGATGAAGAAGCCAATGAGGATTGCACAGTACATACTAGTGGGATTTGAACCTAGATCTGGTAATTATCCATATTGGATTGCGCAGTAGATGCTGGCTAACAGGTGGAGCAGATTGGAGCATGTGTTTTGTATGATCTGAGCTTGTGTAGTGTGTAACAATTGGAGATTGTACTGAGAGCTTGTGAGGAGTTTGTAAAATGATTGTTACATGATCTCTCTCATTATAATATACAGATAGTTGGGGGTTTTCAGCTTTAAGCTTTCCCATAAATACTGTGTTTATATGTGTGATTGTTTATGGTTTTGATGTGCGCATGTGATTGTTTATATTTCCGCAAATTGATGATCAATAGTAGAAGAGGTTATGTATTATGAATGAAGCTCAAATAGTGTGTGATCAGGATAATCTCGATGAATAATTGAACAATTATTCAAATTTATACATGGTATCAGAGCAATATTGATCATTGGAGCAATTGCAAAACATTGAAGCGGTTGAGTTTTGTGCTGGTGGAATTCGAATTTGCAGCAGTGCTTTCTTGGTGTCGAAGTTGAGATGTATTTCAACGGATTGCGATTGGAGTATGCCCTTAAGGGCAGCTCAAATTATATTGCATGGAAGGACAGGATGGAGGTGGTGTTAGATGACAATGGGTTGAAGGAGTTCATAGATGCAGAAGTCCCAAAGCCTACTTCTAGCGATGCTGCCGTAATTGAGGCTTGGCAAAAGAAGAAAGCAAAGTGTCGAAGGATTCTGTTGGAGGGCGTGAAGGATCACATAGTGTCCAGCCTGCATGGTAAGGCTTCTCCATTCTTGATGTGGAAAGCCTTGAAAGATTTATTCCAAAGCAAGAGCGACCAGAGGAAGTTGGCGCTCAAGGATAAACTTAGAAACATAAAGATGGAGAAAGGCGACAGTATGCCCAAGTACCTCACGAAGTTCATCCAATGCAGGGATGAGCTGAGAAGTGTGGGGGTGATTGTAGATGATGAGGACTTGGTGAGCTTGGCTCTCCTTGGGCTTCCGAAGAGTTGGCATTCCTATCAGGACTCTGTCAATGGTCGGGAGAAATTGCCAGGATGGGAGCGACTTTGGTCGGATCTTGTGCAAGAAAAGATAAGGCAGAGTACCAGGGACGGATCGTCATCAAAGAACTCTGATGAAGAGAATTGTGCTTTGGCTGCCAAAGTAAAGAAGGGGAAGAGTAAGAAATATTCTCATTCCGGTGCGAAAGGAAAGAAGCAGGACATGTCCAAGGTGAAGTGCTTTCACTGTCACCAACACAGACATTATGCCACAAATTGTCTGTAGAAGAAGAAAAATAAGTAGGCTGTTGGATCTACAACTGTAGAGGCCTTAGCCTCACAGTTTGAGCTAGATTTTTCGTTGATCGCATGCTTGGTCTCAAGTGTGGCGGGATCAGTGTGGTTTCTGGACAGTGGTGCATCTTTTCACATGACAGGAGATCGAGATTTGTTTACTGATCTGGATGAGAAAGATCTTGGAGTGCACATAGAGATGGGCGATGATGGTAGATATAGTGCGACCGGTATCAGTACCATTTCCTTTGAGAGGGAGTCTGGTAAACCCTTCGTATTGAAGGAAGTGATGCATGTTCCAGGATTGAGGAACAATCTTATCTCTATGGCGATGTTAGAAGACAAGGGATATGATGTTGTCTTTAGCGAAGGAAAGGCTTTCCTACGCAGTAAGGCAACTGGTGAGACCCGAAGGATAGGGGTTCGAGTTAAGAACCGTTATCAATTGCAGGTAGATGGCTACACAGCAATGGCAGGCAAGGCAGAAGGAGTGGTGAGCCGGGATGATGGTGAGCTGTGGCACCGGAGATTGGGCCACCTTCACCATGGAGCTTTGAAGATACTGCAACAGATTTCTACTGGGCTTCCTAAAGGCACTCTTGCGCATTCAGATCAGTGCAAGGGGTGTACCTTAGGAAAATTTGTGAAAGCCACCTTTCACGAGAAGGATAGTCGCGCCACAACGATCCTTGAGAGAATTCACACAGATGTGTGTGGACCTTTCTCAGCAGCTTCAATAGAAAAGCACAGGTATTATGTGATATTTGTTGATGATTTTTCTCATAAGTGTTGGATCTTCTTCATTCAAAAGAAGAGCGAGACATACTCAAAGTTTTGTGAGTTCAAGGCACTGGTTGAGAAAGAATCGGGGAAGAAAGTGAAGGCTCTTAGGAGCGACAATGGTGGTGAATTCATCTCTGGCGAATTCAAGGACTTTTGCAGCGCCAAAGGAATTCGAAGAGAGCTCATAGCACCTCATAACCCACTGCAGAACGGGGTTGCTGAGCGGAATAACAGAACGATCGTGGGTGCTGCACGGGCGATGTTGCATGATCAGGGCCTACCCATTCACTTGTGGGCGGAGGCATGCAATACTACAGTATATGTGTAGAACCGTTGTCCTCATAGGAGGATACTTGGCATGAGTACACACGAGGAGGCATTTTCTCGTAAGAGGCCTGATATTTCCCATTTGAGGGTTTTTGGTTCACCTGTTTACATTCATGTGACGAAGGATGCCAGGAAGAAGCTGGAGCCGACCGCAGAGGTTGGGATATTTGTGGGGTACAATGATACGCCCCACAACTATCATGTGTATTTTCCAGACAGTCGCAAGACTGTTGTGAGACGGGATATCAAATTTCATGAGGAGAAAGCCATGCAGTGTTCGCTTGAGAGGGAGCTACACTTGAATGATGATGAGGAGCTATTAGTTCCTAAGGATGAGTCTCAGCATGTGGATCAGCCACAAGATGAGGTTCATGGAGTGGAAGAGACCACTCAAGCAGCGCCAACCATCGGAGGGCGGAAGCGCACTACAGAAGCTGAGCGACTAGCTCAAGATGTAGAGAAGGTTGTAGGAGAACCTACATTAGAGCGCAAACAGAGACAGTCACCTGACCAGTATACTGGATACATGGCTCTTATGAGCAAGTGTATCATGATAGAGCCATCCTCTTTCGAGGAAGTTGTGGAGGATCCCGCATGGGTAGATGCCATGGTGGAAGAGTATGATTCGATTGTCAGAAACAATGCATGGGAGATTGTCCTGAGACTGAAAGGGAAATCAGTGGTGGGTTCGAGATGGATCTACAAAGTGAAGCAGGCAGCTGACAGGAGTGTGGAGAAGTACAAGGCAAGATAAGGAGGACTACTCGAGATGGATCTTCATCAAAGGGAGCTGATGAAGAGAACTGTGCTTTGGTGTCCAAAGCAAAGAAAGGGAAGGGTAAGAAACCTTCCAATTCTGGTGCAAAGGGAAAGAAGCAGGATATGGCGAAAGTGAAGTGTTTTCACTGCCATGATCACGGACATTATGCTACCAATTGTCCAAATAAGAAGAAGAACAAGCAAGCGGGAAGATCTGCAGATGGAGAAGCTTTGGCTTCACAGTTCGAGGTGTACTAAAAGATGGAAAAGCTACGCATTAAGGTTTTATATCAAATGGCAAATATTAAATTAAAATGGGTCAAAAAGGGAGAAGGTGGTGAAATGCACATGTAATAAATCAAATGGGCAAACAACACAAAGCGGTGAAGGGATGAATAATAAGTAAACAGGAAATATAAAGGTAAAAGGGGACACAGCGCTAAACACTAACGGATATATTAAAAGGAGCCGCCGCCACGAAAGAAAAGCACGTGTGGAAAGTCCGAGGGGGTCGAGCAGCGGGGAAAGGACGAGACCCATATCCCCGCGGACTGACGACACGTGGCATGGTAAAGACTCAAAGTTGAAAGCGGATGGTAAGAACAGGCCACGGGATGTGATTACGTGGCGGAGTAAAGGTGGACCCACACAGTGGGGAAGACATGTGTTAGTTCGGCATAGGAAATCATGCACGGTAAGGATTGGACAGCATATGTGGATAAAAGGTAAGGTAAAGTTCATTAGATCAGCTGGTACTAAGACCCGTACCAGCCTTTAACCCGACACGAGGCGCGCACCTACACCTTGACATCCTCAATCCCCATGCGCCACGTGTCTCATTGTCAGTGTCCTTACGACACTTGCCTTCTGTCATCACACTCATCCGCCTTTTTAACTCGGACAGCCTGCTTTAGTAGTAACAAACTCCCGTATTTCTCTCCAGTAAAAAGACACAAGTTACTTTCTACGGCAAATACCAAGTAGGGAAAAGCGCCTGGTATACCCCAATCACTGTCAGGGTTCCCCGCGTCGCTTTCCCAAGCATTGTCACCCTCTGTTCAGGTATTCCATTCTCCATTTTCCCTCTGTTTCCTTTCTCTTTTCGAAATTGTTAAAATGTCAGCCATGGGGAGAGGAACGCCCAAGAAGAACGAGCATGAAACTCCCCAGGTCCGTGAGTCTAGGAACCCTCCTGGTTTTGAACCCCTTTACGACTTGCAGTCTGGTATCTGCGACCCAAAATATCCTTTCGACATACGCAGTATCAAACCCCTGATGTTTGGCCACCATTGCAAGAATGTAGACCATTTCCGAGTTATCCCGTCTGGCTTCTACCACCAAGTCACCCCCCAGGTCCATTCTTGTATTGATTTTATCATCTGGCTCAGGGATGCCTATAATGTGCATAGGGACGCTTTCGTTTCTCCTCAGGGGAATGTGATTTTTTCCCTCTCTCCCGATGTTATCAGACATGCCCTCCGTTTCCCTCCCAGCGACACATACTTCAGTTTCAAAGATAAAACCTTGCTAACCCAGTTCAATAAGCAATCAAAGGAAGCCTGCCGTGCCTTCATATCCTCCATAACCATCGACCAGGCAACTGCCCTGCCTACATCGGAGCCATTTTCACTAAGTCTGTTCGTCGAAGAGGTTCGACCTGTTCTGTCTCTCATTGCCGGCCTTTTGGGGATAGGGAGCCCGAAAAACATTTCTATGGTATGCATTTGCTTTCTATGGCTCATTTCACAGAACGGGGTTATGTTGGACATCCCGGGTTTCCTCTCCTTAGCCATCTTAACCCAATTCCAAGAGCTCGCACAAGCCTGCAAGTTTCGCTTTTGCTCAATGGTGTTCTACCTCTTCCTGTTCCAGCATGTAGATAAGTTCGCCCATTTGGGGTGAGATAGAGTCTATTCTGAGAATTATCAACCCAGACCAGTCTTTGACTGGAATTGCTCCATCCGTCATTTACCTAGGGGAGAGGGTTATGCAAACTTCGTGAACACTTTCATGTCCATCGCCTATACCATCATTCACGAAATGCCTTCACCTAGGGTTTTCCCAGAGATGAAACGCTGGCTGCAGGCTGGGAAATACCAGTGTACCGAAGATTGGTTCCTCAATGAAGATTACACTGAAATTCGGGTCTACGAAGCCGAAGTTGCTCCATACCGGTTGCCAGTTTTTCCCGTCCGACGAGTTTACGCCCTCGAGTACATCCGGCAAGCCCTCAAAGATGACCAGCTCCATTTTGTCCCTGCTAAGAAAGTCTACATCTTAAGGCTTCCTATCCAAATCGGCCCCTTCGTGGTAAACTCTAGATATGCCCTCCCAATTGCTGAAAAAATGCTGCAAAACATGGACCTGAAGTCGGGGGAAAGCTGGGCTTATGACCCACGAGAAATAATTTCTAATAAAAGAAAAAGAAACAGGTCTACGCCCTACATACATGAGCCGAGGCCATTTATGGAGTGGAGGGCTAATCTCGCAATTTGGCCCATGTTTTCGCAGATGGAGATAGACTCATCTGCTACAGGGGAGGAGGAGGAAGTGAACAGGGGCGCCGGTGAAGAAGAGGTAGGCACCTCCGGAGGAGCACCACCGCCCAAGAGGTAGAGGCTGGCCACCAGTGAAGCAGAGGTAATAGGAGAAGGGCAATTACTGGAACCCTTCACGAAATTTGGCAAATTCGATAAAGGCAAGGCAGGGATAACAATGCTGAGAGACAGCGTCACCTCCTCCGATTACACAGAGGTTACGCATGCCATCATCGAGCCCACTTCGTCCAAGGCGAGCGAAAGGGAGCGGACGAATAAAACCATCCGAGACAAATACAAGGCTGAGTTAGGGGGTTTTGTTGAAAAATACCATACCAGGCTCTCCGCCTCTATCAATGTAGACACTGAAAGCCTGGTACTGTCTATGGTGGAGGCCATCCTGGACCCAAATTCTAATGTTCCTAGTTATAAGGTGCTCGAATTGGCCATTGATATGAAGAAAGTACCGGTCCACGACATGAACGACCTGTTCCAAACGATCTGCGACATGATGAAAGACAAACTATCGCAGATTACCCTCGCGTTAAAAAAGATGGAACAGAAATATGACCAGCTGAGGGAATCCTTTGTCGCGGAACAGACTTCTTGTCGTGCCCAAGCACATCAGGTGCGTGATCTCCAGGATCAAATCAAAAACTCAGATGAAGGAGGGAAAGGTACACAAGCAGCACTTATAACTAAGTTGCAGAAGGATATCACAGCCGCAAAGATATAGGCTCGCATACCGGCTTCACATCCTGTACAGACTGCCGAATTGGTACAGGCGGAGGAAGAGAAAAAGGAACTGTCTGCTAGGCTTTTCAGAGAGAGGGAAGAGAAGGAAAAGATGGCCAAAAGGATCGGCGAGTTAGAAAACAAAGCAACAGAGCTACAAGCCCGATGGGATTTGCACAGTTGTCATACGGCTGAAGCATCAAGCGGAACCAGCTTAGTGTCAGCAAAACTATCCACAGCTAGAGCTGAGATTGAAGTGTTGGAGAAACAAGCATCCACGGCCAGGAAAAAGATCGCAGAATTGGAGGGCGCCCTGGCCGAAAAGGCCAGAACAGTTGAAGGGATACAAAGAGAAGTCGAGGAAGAGAAAAAGGTCACGGCTGAGCAGCACAAAACCATTGCTGATATGAAGAGTCGAGCAAAGGGAAACCTCACCCTTCTCGAGGCCAGAAGCCTAATCTGGTCAGACATAATCACGGTGGTAACCGAGCAATGGGAATTCTTGACAATGATAGGGGAGCTCAAGTCCATTATTCCTTATCTCAATAGAAAGTTGCAGGAGGCAGGGGGTGATCTGCCTAACAGAGCTCAACACGCCGGCGACTACATCTCATTTCTTTATGCACTAAGGACAAACAACTTGGGGAAACATGGTATCTCCAGTTGATTTACAGAGGTCATCGAGTGTCAAAAGATCATCGATAAAGAGGAAGCCCGAGCAGCGGCTTCAAGGGCCCTTCAACGGGTGGCCGATAGTGTCGAACAATTTGACGAGGTATGGGATGAGATCACCACAGCCGGACTCCCTTCCTGTTGGGAACCAACCGCTCCTGACGTGATTGTGCTTCTAGACCAATACACAGCGCGTTTGCAAATGGAATGAGATCGGACTGACCTCCAGATGGGGAAAGCGACCCAGCTCAAATCCAGTACAATTGTCACAGTCCTCAAAAAGGAGTTTAATCTCCTTTACATGATCAGACACCAGCTCCCTACTGAGGCAGGTATTCACGCTCTCGGCGAAGCTTTTATCAAAGTGGAGAAGCTCTCAGCGATGCCAGAACCAACTTCCGAGAGTCAGCAGAGACTGACACAGTTCATGAGTCAGCATACTAGTTCCTCCGCAAACGTGCCTCCGCCAGAATCTGCAACGGCTTCCACTTAGCCTCGTCCGTGACTTTTCAGTTAACTCATGATATGGTCTAAATGGCCTATTTCACTTTCATTTAGTTTATTTCTTTCAAAGTTCCGAGTGGGTTGTTTTTCCCCCACTCTTGCATTTTAATTTTTACATCAAACACTTGTTTAAATTTCTGTTTTGAAAGTGGCCGAGGGCCTGTTTGCACATGATGGGAGGCTTAATTCCCTATCATGAAATTTTGTTGTTATGATAGTGACTTTTAACAAATTTTGTTCATGCGAAGAAGATATTTCCTCGAAATATCTTCTCGCTGAAAGGAGAGGAATCCTATATAAGGTAGATCAAAGAAGAAAGAAAGGTTCCAATTCTTCAGAAGAAATTGACTGTGTAGGGATTTTCTGTGTGTGTTTTGTGAAGACTCAAATGCTAATGTGAAGAGCCCGTTGGGCTTCAATGATAAGGAGTTATACTTTAATAAGGATTCTGATCTTGGTTTATGGTAGTGTGTAATTCTCTCTTGTTTATTGCAATATCGTTGTTCATTTCATTTACATCCATGTCTCTGGTATTATATTCTGGAATGCGAGTGTCCCGTTGTTTCTGATATGAATTTATCTCTCTGATACTTATATCATAAGCTTCCTGGTACTTTAAAAATGGCTCAGGTATAATACAGTGTTTCATCTTCACTTCATACATATTTCTACTATATTAGCCATTACGAAGCGCTATTGACGAAAGTTACCAGCATGTATGGATTCTTAGTCATATAAGCCCACCATATGCCGGGAAACCCTTCTTAGTGTCGTCTTCATAACAGTTAATATCTCCTTCGTTCTATGCAGCTCAGTAGCCACCTTTATATATCTTCTTTTTTTGCCATATGTCATGAATCCGGCCCTGTTTACTGTGAACTGTCTTAAAGTTGTCTGATACAGCAATGTTTGAGTTCAGTATTACATTCATCCAGCATTACTCTTTAAGCATCAAAATGTCTAAAGTTTTGGTTCCACTCAAATATTATTTTCTGTTTGCAAAGAAGTAGTATGAGAGCCCAGTCTTGTTCAAACGTTAAACGCTATTATGCGTCCTCTGCTCTCCATACATTATAACATGTCCTAGGCACTGGTCTATAGCAACTCTAGGCTGTCTCTAGGAGTTACAACATCTTTTTGGCGCCGTTGCCGGGGAACGAAGTTGAAGCAATTTAAATCCCTGGGCCTCGACAAAACCTATCCACTCTTCAGTTAGGTGAGATTGAAGAGTTGAGAGTTGTGCACCCCTCACCTTGGCGACTCCACATTCATATTACAGATAAACCTATTTGCAGTCCTGGCTCCCCGTAAGCCACACCTAAGGTCAGATACGTCTCAGTCAAGGACACCCTCCGTGTCTGACCCAGAGAGAATCCTACATAGAAGAGGCTGGAGGGAAAGGCAGTCAGTTCATACCGAAATTCCTGAATTCTCCCTTGAAAACTTCCCCTATCTTCTGTCCTCTTCTTCTCAAGTCTCCCAAATACAAGGCTCTAACCCTCTTATAAGAGATACTGGTTACTACTCAGAGAGCCCACCTCGGGGAGGTGTCCATATCAAAGACGAAGCTGAGTCTAGTTATACTCCACATTACTCTTTTCACCCTACCCCTGAAGTTGAAGAGGTCAAGGAAGTTACTGAAGTATCTGTTGTTGACAGCCCGACATTCTCATCAACCCCCCAAGCTGCTGTTCACTACATCCCCATCATTATTCATACTTCACTTCCACCCCTTCCTCCACCACTCACTGCTCAGACTCTCATTCTACCTCCGCCTCCCCCAATGGCGAATATCCCTGGTTTCCTACAAAACAGGTACGCTCCTTTACAGCTACCTGCAGTTTTAAATGACCTGCCACAGGATTATTTAAAGATTTTGCCCAGATTCAATGGGGAGAATGGCATTGAAGCACAGAAGCATGTGGAAATTTTCTGCTCTTTCGCAGAGAACCTTAATGTTGAGCATTTGGATGTGGTTCTAAGATTGTTCGTACAATCCCTAGATGGGGAAGCCAGAAAATGGTTTAAAACCCTCGGAGCTAATTCCATCAACACCTGGGAGGCTATGGAAGATGCTTTCGTTAAAAAATGGGGGGAAAGAAAGGATCACGGGGATGTCCTTACCGATTTTAACACTCTAAAAAAGAAGCACAATGAAGGGGTATCAGAGTTCATCAGAAGGTTTAACAAATTGTACCTGAGCCTCCCGACTGAGATGAAGCCCCATCAGACCGCTGCCAAGGTCGTTTTTGTGGCAGCATTTGATTCTAAGTTTGGTTTTTCACTAAGGGAGAGGAAGCCAGCCACTCTGGACGATGCACAGACAGATGCATTGGAAATAGAAGCAAACTTTGTCTCAACTGGCAAGTCCAAAGGGAAACAAGAACATGATACTAAAAGAAGAGGCAAAGAAGAAGTATCCACTTCAAGCCAAGATAGAGATTCGGAAAATGACAAGATTGAAGAGATGAATAGAATGATCAAGAATCTCTCAAATAAGTTGGTCAAGCTGGAGATGGAGGCCAAGAATTCACCCCCAAAGAACTTCCAGAATGCTCCAAATAGGGGATTCAATACTCAGTACAGGAAACCACCCTTGCAGATACTGCAGAGGGGACAGAAGGAGCAACAAGATCAGGTCCCACATCCTTTATACTTGGAGGGACAAGTGGAGGCTTCCCCTGAAGATTCTGCCTACGAGCAAGATGAGGCATGCCCCGTCTTCTCAGACAGTGATGACATAGAATGCCCTGTGCAATAAAGTGAGGAAGGGGAGCTACAAGCTCACTCAGAAGTGAGGAATAAAGAGGATGTTGAAGAGCCAGAGATCGATGACTACTGTAAACAGTTCGTTGATTTCATGCAAGCCCAGTTTAACAGAAAATATGACCTCAGGTCATCCAGAAAAAGAACCCGCACTCAAGATGAAGAGGAGGACACACCCCAGAAGTTAGCACCTTCACAGAAAGAGGCCAATACTCAAGAATCCCCAGAAAAAGGTAAGAGGCCCCTTAACCAATCTCTGCAATCTGATAGTCAAATGCCTTCGTCTTCACAAGTATACGTACCCCCTACAAATAAACCTCCAGTAAAAGAAGTTAAGCTTCCTCTGCAAAACAAAGAGTCAAAAGAAAAGGAAGTGTCAATAGATAAGCCTTCATCTGTGTTATGTTTACAAAAAGAGCTCGAAAAAGTAAAAATACCAGTTCCTCTGTCTGAGTTATTGAGACAGCCTGCCTATCAGTCACAAGTCTCCTCCTTCATTTCCACTCCTGATGTACCACACATTCCAAACAGTCTTAACCTGCAAGAAGAAAGACCTATGGTAGTGTTCGGTCCACACGTTGAAGAGTTAGATCCCTCCACCCCTCCCTTTTATGTATCTTTAGTAATCCATGATCTATTGTTGCATAATTGTATGTTAGACTTAGGAGCGTCTCACAAACTCATTCCCCTGTCTGTCATGGAGCAATTGGGACTCCAAATCACTCGCCCATATAAAGACCTCTATTCTTTTGATTCCAAAAGGGTGAAGTGTTTGGGCATGATTAAAGATCTAGCAGTCACCCTGGCACAGATCCCTGCCAAAAGTGTGGTGATGGATATCGTAGTGGCTGACATCCCAGCCCGCTTTGGTATGCTACTGTCAAGGTCTTGGGGGACCAGAATTGGAGGATCAATTAAGCTGGACCTGTCCCATGCCACTATCCCTGTCTTCGGTGGCCAAGAGAGGAGATTGTACCGAGAGACCAGATTTGTTAAAACAGTCACCAAGGCAGGTGATTCAGTAAATTCCCCAGTCTACAGCAGAGATGGAGAATTCTCCTGTCTGATGTTGGAAGAAGATCAGGAATATGCCCATGAGCCCTCATTCTGTCAGATAAAGATTGAATCATCATTGCAGGACTATGGATCTGAAATCTGGACACTCCACTTTGATGGAGAAAATTCCAGGGAAGGAAATGGGGCTGGAGTGTTGCTTATTTCACCTATGGGTCAATGGGTCCCCCTATCATTCAAATTGGAATATGAAGCCACGAACAATGTGGCTGAATATGAAGCACTCATATTGGGGTTGCAGACAGCAAGGAGTATGAAAATACAGAATCTAAAGGTGATGGGAGACTCTGAGTTGGTGGTTAGGCAAGTGAAAAACCAGTGTCAAGCCAAACATCCTAGGCTAAAGGCCTATAGAAATGAAGTTTGGGACCTTGTAGAGAACTCTTTCTTGGCATTTAACATTCAATTCATGCCCCGAGAACAGAATAGAATGGCAGACTCCTTGGCTGTGGCCGCTAGTACATTCCGCCCGCCTCAGAACCCTCTTCTGAGATATGAAATCGAAGTAAGATACCGGCCTTCAATCCCTGATAATGTCAAGCACTGGCAGGTCTTTGAAGATGAGGAGCAGGTGAAGAGGTTCTTAGAGACTGTTGGGGAGTTTTCCAACCTAGAGATTGACAGTTGTGAAGAGGAAATTGGGGACATTCCAGAAGACAAGCTGGAAGAGAAGATAGCCGGTCACAGATTCCTGCAGCTGAAAGGGAATGTCATTCCCCGAGGGATGGTACCTTTTGAGAGGTTGTTCAATAAAAACGATGTTCCTTTACAGCCAAATAAAGTGGTGACTAAGGACTAGGTCGAAGATCTCAATCTGGGCACAAAAGAGGATCCGAAGATTGTGAAGTTGTCCAAGAAAGTCCCAGATGAATACAAACAACTGTACCAAAAGTTATTCCAGACTTACAAATATGTGTTTGCCTGGTCGTATCAAGACCTGAAAACCTTTGATGTCAGTGTTATGCAGCATAAAATTCCACTGAAGGGAGATGCAAAACCTCATAAGCAAAAACTCAGATAGATTAATCCCTTGTTGCTACCCTCGATTGAGCAAGAAATAAAGAAACTGCTGAAGGCTAAAATTATAGTGCCACTAAGGTATTCTGAGTGGGTGGCCAATTTAGTCCCAGTACGAAAGAAGAATGGCGAAATCAGGTTGTGTGTGGATTTCAGAAACCTGAACAGGGCGTCTCTAAAAGATAACTACCCACTACCGAAGATGGACCACATTCTGCAGAAGGTGGTAGGGGCCTCAATAATGTCCATGATGGATGGGTTCTCGGGCTATAATCAAGTGGCTGTATTCCCGGAAGACCAGAAAAAGACAGCTTTCACCACGCCCTGGGGAACATTTATGTATGCTAGGATGCCATTCGGGCTGATTAATGCAGGGGCCACGTTTCAGAGAGCTATGGACATAACCTTTGTTGGAGAACAGGATAAGTTTCTGGTGGTGTACCTAGATGATATAACAGTCTTTTCAAAGGATGATGCCGAACACATTCAGCATTTGCAGAAAACTTTTGAGAAATGCAGGAGGTATGGACTTTCCCTTAATCCTCAAAAATCTTTCTTTGCATTAGAAGAGGGTAAGCTCCTAGGACACATAGTAACTAAAGATGGGGTCAAAATCGATCCTAAAAGGGTGGAAGCTATAAACGGTATCTCCCTCCCCAGAAATAAGAAAGAGGTCCAGGTATTCTTAGGGCGTATCAATTTTCTCAGAAGATTTATTCCTAACTATGTTGAAATAGTTAGACACATCACAGATATGTTAAAGAAGGATAATGAGGTGAAATGGGCACCAGAATCAAGACAGGCCTTTGCCAGGATCAAGAATGCGTTTGCTGAGGCTCCCGTGCTGGAAAATCCTGACTTCACTGAACCTTTTATGATTTTCTCTTTTGCATCACCTCACACGGTAGCAGGGGTTCTCTTACAAACGAACGGGGATGGGTATGAGCAACCCATTGCTTTCTTTAGTCAAGTACTTCATGACACAGAGCTAAAATACAACATTCTGGAGAAGCAGGCTTATGCCCTGGTAAAGTCCCTCAAGGCCTTCCGCATGTACATATTGCAGTCCCACATTACTGCTTTCGTACCCACATCAGCAGTTAAGGATATCCTCGTTCAGGGAGACAGTGAAGGCAGAAGGGGCAGATGGATCGCAAAGATACAGGAATACGATCTGGATATCAGACCCACCAAGTTAATCAAAGGATAGGGGCTAGCAAAGATTTTGTCAGAATCAAATCACCAAGCTTTGGGCATCCACTTATCCATGATTGCGACTGAAGAGGCTGAGGAGCTGACAGGAAGACAAGAGGTGGAAATGGCTACTCAGAAAATACAGATGAAGTATCTTACTAGCCCTTGGTACAAAGAAATAGTCGAGTACCTCCTGACACTCAGCTGCCCACCCAACTGTGATAAGTCCAAATACAGAGCCTTAAGGCTGAAATCGCAGAAGTATGTAGTAGCCAATGGTCAGTTATATTGGAGAGATCCTTCAAGCATACTGCTGTTATGCCTCATAGAAGGTGAGGTAAACAACATAATAACCGAATTCCATGAGGGAATTTGTGGAGGGCATTATAGCTGGAGGAGCACAGCTCAGAAAATCTTGAAGGCTGGTTTCTACTGGCCTAAATTGTTTGGAGACGTTTTCACTTGGGTCAGAGCATGTGAAAAATGCCAGAAGTTTGCTGAAAAAAAGAAGTTAGCAGCTCTACCCCTGATTCCTGTGCATGTTGATGAACCTTTCAAACAATGGGGAATTGACTTCATAGGTGAGATTCACCCACCCTCAAGTGGGCAGCACAAATGGATCCTGACTGCTACAGATTACTTCACAAAGTGGGTAGAGGCCATTCCTGCATGAAACGCCACAGACACGGTGATCATTAAATTCATGGAAGAGAACATTATCTCCAGGTTTGGATGTCCTGCTAGAATAGTAACTGACAATGCCCAAGCTTTCAAATCTGCTAAATTTGTGAATTTTTGTCAGAAATATAACATCACTTTGGGCCATTCTACAGCTTACTACCCACAGGGAAATGGTTTGGTGGAATCATCAAACAAAACGCTGGTCAGAGCTCTAAAGAAGACAATAAATGAAAACCAGAGGAACTGGGACTCCCAACTGAAGTTTGCTCTGTGGGCAAACAGGATAACCAGTAAAAGGGTGACTGGAAAATCTCCTTATGAACTAGTATACGGGCGGGCAACTGTATTCCCTATACAGTTAGCTTTTCCTGTTGCTCGTTTCATGCAGGAGACTCAGGAAGAACCTGATAGCATGACCAAAAGAATCAATCAGCTGGTAGAACTCGAAGAAACTCGTATTCAGGTGAACCAGAAACTTGTGGATTACCAGGAGAAGATGAAAGAGTTGTTTGATCAGCATACCAAGGATAGAAAGCTAGAGGTGGGAGACTTAGTTCTCAGGTGGGATGTACGAAGGGCTGATAAAGGTAAGCATGGAAAATTTGACCCCCTTTGGTTTGGCCCCTTCAAGATTGCAGAGCAGGGAGGAAATAATACCTTTAAGCTGGAGAATTTACAGGGAGATCTGTTGGAAGCCCCTGTAAATGGGCAGTTCCTCAAACCATATTTTCGATTCTGAAGCAGGCTGAAAAAAGCCTGACTGTATTATACTGTACATTAGTTGCTGTTTTTCATTTTTTTTTATCAAGTTATGCATGAGTCATGCTGATCTGTCCAGGGAGGAGCTTCAAGAGCTGGAAAAGTGGTGTTCAAAGAAGATGTACAGGCGGTCTGCATAGTTCTCGACACGTTCAGGGACAAACGTGCCGTCCCCAGGTGGAGCCAATGTTGTTCAATATTTATCATTAGTCACGGGAGTACAAAAGGTTGGACAAGTCACACATTAAATTTTTATATTAAATGGCAAATATTCCAAAAAATGGGCCGCAAAGAGTTAAGGTGGTAAAATACACATGTATTAAAAGTTAATGGGCAAGCAACGCAAAGTGGTGAAGGGCCGAACAATGAATAAACAGGAAATGTAAAGGCAAAAGGAGGACGCAGCGCTAACACTAACGGTTATATTAAAAGGGGCCGCCTCCACAAAAGGAAGCACGTGGGGAAAGTCCGAGGGGGTCGATCAGCGGGGAAAGGACGAGACCCATACCCCCGCGGACTGACGACACGTGGCATGGCAAAGTTTCACAGTGGAAAGGGAGATGGTAAGAATAGGCCCCGGAATGTGATTACGTGGCAGAGTAAAGGTGGGCCCGCACAGTAGGGAAAGACATGTGTTTGTTCAGCAAAGGAAATCATGCGCGGTAAGGGTTGGACAGCATATGTGGATAAAAGGTAAGGTAAGTTCATTAGGTCAGCTGGTACTAAGACCCGTACCAGCCTTTAACCCGACACGAGGCGCGCACCTACACCTTGATATCCCCAATCCCCACGCGCCACGTGTCTCATTGCCAGTGTCCTTACGACACTTACCTTCTGTCATCTTACTCATCCGTCTTTTTAACCCAAACAGCCCGCTCCAGTGGTAACAAACTCCCGTATTTTTCTCTGGTAAAAAGACGCAGGTTACTTTCTACGGCAAATACCAAGTAGGGAAGAGCGCCCGATCTACCCCAATCACTGTCAGAGTTCCCCGCGTCGCTTTCCCGAGCAGTGTCACCCTCTGTCCAGGTATTCTATTCTCTATTTTCCCCTTTGTTTCCTTTCTCTTTTTCGAATTCTTAAAATGACAGCCATGGGAAGGGGAACGCCCAAGAAGAACGAGCCTGAAACCCCCCAAGTCCGTGAGTCTAGGAACCCCCCTGGTTTTGAACCCCTCTGCGACTTGCAGTCTGGCATCTGTGACCCAAAGTATCCTTTTGACATACGCAGTATCAAACCCATGCTTTTTGGCTGCCACTGCAAGAATGCAGATCGTTTCCGAGTTATCGTGTCTGGCTTCTACCACCATATCACTCCCCAGGTCCATTCTTGTATTGATTTCATCATCTGGCTCAGGGATGCCTATGATGTAAATCGGGGCGCTTTCGTTTCTCCTCAGGGGAATGTAATTTTTTCCCTTTCCTCCGATGTTATCAGACAGGCCCTCCGTTTCCCTCCCAGCGACACATACTTCAGTTTCAAAGATGAAACCTTGCTAGCCCAGTTCAATAAGCTGTCAAAGGAAGCCCGCCGTCCCTTCATATCCTCCATAACCATCGACCAGGAAACTGCCCTGCCTACATTGGAGCCGTTTTCACTAAGTCTGTTCGTCGAGGAGGTTCGACCTGTTCTATCACTCATTGCCGGCCTTTTGGGGACAGGGAGCCCGGAGGACATTTCTATGGTATGCATTCGCTTTCTATGGTTCATGTCACAGAACGGGGTTATGTTGGACATCCCAGGTTTCCTCTCCTCAGCTATCCTAACCCAATTCCAAGAGCTCGCACAAGCCCGCAAGTTTCGCTTCTGCTCAATGGTGTTCTACCTCTTCTTGTTCCAGCATGCAGATAAGTTCGACCATTTGGGGTTGGATAGGGTCTATTCTGAGAATTCTCAACCCAGACCAGTCTTCGACTGGAATTTCTCTGTCCGTCATTTACCTAGGGGAGAGGGTTATGCGAACTTCGTGGACACTTTCATGTCTGTCGCCTACACCATCATTCACGACACACCTTACCCTAGGGTTTTCCCAGAGATGAAACGCTGGCTGCAGGCTGGGAAATACCAGTGTACTGGAGATTGGTTCCTTTCTGAAGATTGCACTGAAATTCAGGTCTATGGAGTCGAAGTTGCTCCATACCGGTTACCAGTTTTCCCCATCCGACGATTTTACGCCCTCGAGTACATCCGGCAAGCTCTCAAAGCCGACCAGCTTCATTTTGTCCCTGCTAAGAAAGGCTACATCCTAAGGCTTCCTGTCCAAATTGGCCCATTCATGGTAAACTCTAGATATGCCCTCCCAATTGCTGAAAAAATGCTACAAAACATGGACCTGAGGTTGGGGACAAGCTGGGCTTATGACCCATGAGAAATCAACTCAAATAAAAGAAAAAGAAACAGGTCTATGCCCTACATACATGAGCCGAGGCCATTTATGGAGTGGAGGGCTAACCTCGAAATTTGGCCCATGTTTTTGCAGATGGAGACAGACTCATCTGCTACAGGGGAAGAGGAGGAAGTGAACAGGGGCGCCGGCGAAGAAGAGGCAGGTACCTCCGGAGGAGCACCACCACCCAAGAGGCAGAGGGTGGCCACCAGTGAAGCAGAAGTAATAGGAGAAGGGCAATTACTAGAACCCTTCACGAAATTTGGCGAATTCGATAAAGGCAAGGCGGGGATAACAGTGCTGAGAGACAGCGTCGCCTCCTCTGATTACAAAGAGGTTACGCAAGTCATCATTGAGCCCACTTCATCCAAGGCAAGCGAAAGGGAGCAGACGAATAAAACAATCCGAGACAGATACAAGGCTGAGTTAGGGGGTATGTTGAAAAATACCATACCAGGCTCTCCGCCTCTATCAATGCAGACACTGAAAGCCTGGTACTGTCTATGGCGGAGGCCATCCTGGACCCAAATTCTGATGTTCCTAGTTATAAGGTGCTTGAATTGGCCATTGATATGCAGAAGGTACCAGTCCATGACATGTGCGACTTGTTCCAAATGGTTTGCGACATGATGAAAGACAAACTATCTCAGATTACGCTCGCATTAAAAAAGATAGAACAGAAATATGACCAGCTGAGGGAATCCTTTGTAGAGGAACAGGTTTCTTGTTGTGCCCATGCACATCAGGTGCGTGATCTCCAGGATCAAATCAAAAACTCAGATGAAGGAGGGAAAGGTACACAAGCAGCACTTATAACTAAGTTGCAGAAGGATATCACAGCCGCAAAGAGACAGGCTCGCATACCGGCTTCCCATCCTGTACAGACTACCGAATTGGTACAGGCGGAGGAAGAGAAAAAGGAACTATCTGCTAGGCTTTTCAGAGAGAGGGAAGAGAAGGAAAAGATGGCCAAAAGGATCGGCGAGTTAGAAAACAGAGCAACAGAGCTACAAGCCCGGTGGGATTCGCACAGTTGTCATACGGCTGAAGCATCAAGCGGAACCAGCTCAGTGTCAGCACAACTATCCACAGCTAGAGCTGAGATCGAAGTGTTGGAGAAACAAGCATCCACGGCCAGGCAAAAGATCGCAGAATTGGAGGGCGCCCTGGCCGAAAAGGCCAGAACAGTTGAAGGGCTACAAAGAGAATTCGAGGAAGAGAAAAAGGTCACGGTTGAGCAGCACAAAACCATTGCTGATATGAAGAGTCGAGCAAAGGGGAACCTCACCCTTCTCGAGGCCAGAAGCCTAATCTGGTCAGACATAATCACGGCGGTAACCGAGCAATGGGAATTCTTGACAATGATAGGGGAGTTCAAGTCCACTATTCCTTATCTCAATAGAAAGTTGCAGGAGGCAGGGGGTGATCTGCCTAACAGAGCTCAACACGTCGGGGACTACATCTCATTTCTTTATGCACTAAGGGCAAACGACTTGGGGAAACATGGTATTTCCAGTCGATTTACAGAGGTCATCGAGTGTCAAAAGATCATCGATAAAGAGGAAGCCCGAGCAGCGGCTTCAAGGGCCCTTCAACGGGTGGCCAACAGTGTCGAAAAGTTTGACAAGGTATGGGATGAGATCACCACAGCCGGACTCCCTTCCTGTTGGGAACCAACCGCCCCTGCCGTGCTTGTGCTTCTATACCAATACACAACGCGTTTGCAAATGGAAAGAGATCGGACTGACCTCTGGATGGGGAAAGCGACCCAGCTCAAAGCCAGTACAATTGTCACAGTCCTCAAAAAGGAGTTTAATCTCCTTTACATGATCAGACACCGGCTCCCTACTGAGGCAGGTATTCATGCTCTCGGCGAAGCTTTTATCAAAGTGGGGAAGCTCTCAGCGATGCCAGAACCAACTTCCGAGAGTCAGCAGAGACTGACATAGTTCATGAGTCAGCATACTAGTTCCTCCGCAAACGTGCCTCCGCCAGAATCTGCAACGGCTTCCACTTAGCCTCGTCCGTGACTTTTCAGTTAACTCATGATATGGTCTAAACGGCCTATTTCACTTTCATTTAGTTTATTTCTTTCAAAGTTCCGAGTGGGTTGTTTTTCCCCCACTCTTGCATTTTACTTTTTACATCAAACACTTGTTTAAATTTCTGTTTTGAAAGTGGCCGAGGGCCTGTTTGCACATGATGGGAGGCTTAATTCCCTATCATGAAATTTTTTTGTTATGATAGTGACTTTTAACAAAAAAATTTCATGCGAAGAAGATATTTCCCCGAAATATCTTCTCACTGAAATGAGAGGAATCCTATATAAGGTAGATCAAAGAAGAAAGAAAGGTTCCAATTCTTGGAAAGAAATTGACTGTGTAAGGATTTTCTGTATGTGTTTTGTGAAGACTCAAATGCTAATGTGAAGAGCCCGTTGGGCTTCAATGATAAGGAGTTATACTTTAATAAGGATTCCGGCCTTGGTTTATGGTAGTGTGTAATTCTCTCTTGTTTATTGCAATATCGTTGTTCATTTCATTTACATCCATGTCTCTGGTATTATATTTTGGAATGCGAGTGTCCCGTTGTTTCTGATATGAATTTATCTCTCTGATACTTATATCATAAGCTTCCTGGTACTTTAAAAATGGCTCAGGTATAATACAGTGTTTCATCTCCAATTCATACATATTTCTACTATATTGGCCGTTACGAAGTGCTATTGACGAAAGTTTCCAGCATGTATGGATTCTTAGTCATATAAGCCCATCATATGCTGGGAAACTCTTCTTGGTGTCGTCTTCATAATAGTTAATATCTCCTTCATTCTATGCAGCTCAGTAGTCACCTTTATATATACCCCTTTTTCTGCCATATACCATGAATCCGGCCCTGTTTACTGTAAACTGTCTTAAAGTTGTCTGATACATCAGTGTTTGAGTTCAATATTACATTCATCCAGTATTACTCTTTAAGCATCAAGCTGTCGAAAGTTTTGGTTCCACTCAAATATTATTCTCTGTTTGTAAAGAAGTAGTATGAGAGCCCTATCTTGTTTAAACGTTAAACACTGTTATGCGTCCTCTGCTCTCCATACATTATAAGATGTCCTA